>OZ038477.1:85401380-85471380 GCA_964036315.1 Acanthosepion esculentum
AAACCAATACATAAAAAATAGGAATAAATTCTATGAAATTAACATAAATTTTGCCATGCTTTTCCTGTTATGCGTGTACGTTTTATGCTTTTATTTCCGTGAACGGGGTTGGGGGGGGGCTAATTTCTGCTGTTATGATGTGAATGAATCCCCCACAAGTTTGTCTGAACTCTTTCCACGGAAAAAAAGGAAGAAAAAGCGATGGAGCAAGGAGAAACATGCGAAGTTTCGTCTGTGAGAACGGGATTGCATGATGAACAAAAATCCGTCAGCTTCAAGGTTTTTGAATTATATCCTGCCCATATATGGCATTACTACTCCATTTCCGGCCTGGTCTGACGCTTGTAAAGGTATAGGATAGCAGGAGGAGGAGTCAGTTATTTGCCGGAGCGGTACAGGAAACCGACCATGGCGAAATACATTATCAAATCTATTTCATGAAACGTTTCCATTTGTCAGCATTTAAAAACTATGTCGGAATTTCTTTATCCTAAATTTAAAATATCAGAATATATATATATATATATATATATATATATATATATATATATATATATATATATATGCGCACATCAGCATGTTAACATTAAAACCTCAAGTTTGAAAAAAAAAAAAGAAAAATAACTGGAATAATTCCAGTGAAAAAATTATCAGACTCTATAAACAGCTGATAAACAGTTCGATTTATAGCATGTAACGGCTGATGCAAATACTGTCGATCAATATTTTGACAAATTTTCAAAACTGATAATTTAGTCTTTTCCTGGAAATTGTCCCAACTCATCGTTTTGCATATTTCACACACAAGCAGAAGTTTTATTTGTAGTGCTTGATTTTGGCTGAGGACGATGTAATACACTTTATGGCAAAATATCAAATACTGATGGTCATATTTTTCCTCTCATAACCACTGTTTCATAGGGAAGACTAAAAATTCACGTATCTTATTTTGTTATGGTTACCATGGTATTTTCACCATTTTGAGAAAGATTTAGGCGGTGTCGAAATTAAACAATAACAAAACTATTCTAAAATTTCAGGTAGCTTCTAAAATTGCATGAACCTTAGATTTTCAGGCCTGAACAATTTGGATGTAGGAATTTATGACTCAGAATCAAGAATTTAACGGCTGGGGTAGAGTTGTACTATAAGCGACCAGAATAAATTTTTCAAATATAATTTTTATATTTTTGTAGATTAAGCACTCCTGATCACGAATAATAAAAAAATTATTTAATTTTTTATAAAAATTAATAGGGGATCCAGCTTGTTATGTAAATTGGCCACCCAATTGAAAAGCAAAAACAATATGAAAACAGGATTTCTTAAAATGAAAAAAACAAACAAAAAAAAAAAAACTGGACTGCCTTTTTCATATATTACTATCGACTAATCACTCCTGATTACGATATTTGAAAAAAGAAATTACGTGGTATGAGCATTTTGTTTTGACTTGCCTACCGGCATCAATTTACACCGCAAACTGAACCCCCTATAATATATATATATATATAAATAAAAAGAAAGAACAGTAAGATATATAATCCGGTGTTCTTATAGATATATTTTCGAAGCTTTTAGTATCCATTTTTGAAATATGGTTATTACTGTGTAGCAAAAAAAAAAAAACATATTTTAAATCAGTTAATTTATAATATATATATATATATATATATATATATATATATATATATATATATATATATACTAAAATGGCTTAAACACTAATATATATATATATATATGTAAAAATGAACATTGAAGTCAACACTCAGAGGCGACAGGCTCTTTCATGCTTGACGCAATACATATATATATATATATATATATATATATATATATATGTGAGTGTGTGTGAGTGTATATATATGTGTATATATATTTATATATGAAAGGATCAAGCAGCTCAGTTCTTAGAAGCAACACCCAACGCACATATCATTTGGTTATAGTGGTGAAGGCTTGTGCAGAACCAGCCACACTTCGGGGGGGGGGGGTGCCGAATATAGAGAACTGGTCCATAGTATGCCACACGGTCTCCAGACGAACCACCGCGGGTTTTGAATTCAAGGTTGTCATTCTAGACCGTTCTACACCCAAGACTATAAGAGCCGGTCTTCCCTGCTATTTACCCACAGCTGGCAGGAGAAGAAATGGATTCATGCATTTCCCAACGGTATTAGCACGTAAGTTGATGTAAGGAAAACGACTGGAATTCGAACTCGGCTCCCAAGATTCCTAAGGTAGGTATGTACGTATGTATTTAAGTTCTATAGTAATATGAAAAAGAAAATGTTTATTTTTGATTGAAGTGCCTATTGAACAACTTTACCAAGATTTGGATGAATGTGGGAATTTGTCAACTTTTAGAGGCTCATTTCTGGCTTAGAAATCCCCAGGAAATAGGTTTTTAGGACATAGAAAGTTTGGTGTTCAGAAAATGAAACGGTGATGGGAAGGAGGATTTAAAAATCTCTACTGACACAGGTTAGTATAGCTTTAAAGAAATAAAAAAAAATACGTGTTAATCGCTTTGTATCTTAATAAAATAGATTTTTACAGTATATAGATATAAATATACAGTGATAAAATATTAAGTTAAATTTATTGAATGCAATTATTGCATAAACTGAAAAAAATCTTAACTACATTTTTCATCTACCTACGACGGAGGGTAAAAGTAGAATTCGACATACATTTTTATAAAGTTAGAAAATTATTCATAAAAACGTAATTTTTTAAAATGGTTATGTTCATTGTAATAGACTAAAAATATTAACTTTGTGGTAAGATTCTTAATGATATTTTTTTTATCGAGTTTCATTTTAAAACTACCGTATTTGACGGCATATAAGGCGCACTTTTTACTAAAATATCTTAAAATTTCCCCTGCGTCTTATCTATCATATATAGGTTTAAAATTCGTGATAGTCGGCCGAAATTAGCTACTTGGCAACTCCTATTTAGACTTAAACATGAAGGCGCAATGGAACACGTGGATGGTAATGCCTGATCACAACCTTACACTTACAGGAAGAATAAAAAGACCCAGCATTGCGCAAGTCTGCGAATGGGTGAAGCAAGCTTGGGATAATATTAGACCAGAAATTGTTTTAATCTTTTAAAAAGTGTTGCATTAGCAATGCTCTCAATGGAACGGGAGATGACGCATTTATTGAAAAAGAGTATCAGAGTTTTGATAACGAAGACAAAGAATTTTACGGATTTGAAGATGAATAACATTTTAATGGTAACTATACTGTTTTGCTCAATTGTAAAAATTGCTTGATCTTTATTTTGTTTTCTTACCTTTGGTTATAATAAAGTTTTATAGGCTCATGTTCTTTCCCCTCCTATCTGCTCTCGCTCCAAATCTTCTGTAACCCCCTTGCCTTGATCGATCCACTATCTTTCTCCACATTCTCTCCTTTACCACTCCTATCTGCTCTTCCTCCAAACCTTCTGTAACCCCTTGCGTGCTAGTGGCTTCCAGCCTTGCTTGGGGTGATAAGCTTAAAAAAAAAATTGTAATCATGGTTTGTTTAACCAAAATAATACCTCATAAATATAGCCTAGGCTGTTCAATTTACTAATATTTTTACCAATTTTACTAATTGCTGATTTTTACTTGATTTTCCCTGCTGAAATTGAGGTGCGTCTTATATGCCGTCAAATACGGTAGTTATTATATCCACAATATTACGCCAAGATCCAAGTTTATAGATGGTAAGTGTTAAATTCACGAAGACTCAGATGAAGAGAAAGAAAAACAACCAACTGTATTATTCAAATATATTTACTATACAAAATAGCAAAAAGAGAAACCAGGAAAAAAAAAAGAATGGATTTGCAGACAATTTGCGTCCACGGATTTAACTTCGGTAAAAGCGTTCGGTTAGCACGTCAACAGTCTAGGTTGATGAAAAAGACACTTTCAGTTCCCGGCTAGTTTCTCTAGATGTTGCTGCCCTACCTTACCGCTACTATGGACAGGACCTTAGATGCGGGCAGAGACGTTGCCCGCTTGTGGTGAAAAGAAAAAGAGAAAATGAGTCTTTGAATTTAGCGCTTATGCTACAAGGACAGTGATTGGTTATTACTTCAGTCAATCAGCATCCTCGTTTTATTTTGCACTTGATTATTTCATATTCCATGAAAACTGTTCTTAACCGCAGAAATGTAAGCGGAAAATAATGTCATTCTCTTTTAATTTTTTGTGGTTTAGTTTAAAGAACATTTGTAAAATATCAAATTAAATTTACTGAGTCTAATTCTGACATTTAGCTTTATGTGATCAGATTCTTAATAAAACGCATTTTTCATTAATTTCGTAATTCAAAAAGTTAAATTTTTGTCTTCTATATACGAAGGAAAGTAAAATTAAAATTCGACATATCTTTTTAAAATATGAAAGATAACACAAATTGTTCATGAAAAAAATTTTATAATCAATATGTTCATTTTTATCAAGGTAAATATCACAGAGGAATTAACTTTGTGGTAAAGTTTTTAATAATCACATTTTTTTAAAAATTTCGCACTGAAAATCTTTCTTTAACAAAGATAAAATTAAAATACTGCAAGTTCAAATAAAATAAAAATAAATGAAGGTAAAAATTAATTTTTAAAAAGACAATTGTTTACAATGATTCCAGCAACAAATTTTCCTTGCCGTGTATTAAGCATAAATAAATAATCCCAAGTTAGTTAATATATGCGCATATTTTCCTGACCTGTTATATATCGCTATGTCTGGCACCAAACATTAACTCTTAGTTAGAGTTTACCTATTACTTAACCCTAATCCTTCAACTAGGGGTAGAATTTTTAGCAGTATTCAGCTACAGTTAAAATGTAACTAGCACATGCAGACCTGATGATATCCCAATAATAGTCCTTAAGAACTGTACTCCCGAATTGGCTCCCGTTTTCTCTAAACTGTATTATAAATCGCTCGTTGCCTATTGCTTTCCTGCATGTTGAAAATCCTCATTCCAGTTTATAAGAACTCAGATGAACCGTCCGACTTTTCCAACTATCAGCCCTCTACCTATTTTGGGGAAACTGCTCTAGGCCCTAATCATTGCTGAATTAATTAAGCATCTTACATCGCGTGGTCTTCTTTCAGACAAGCAATATGGCTTTCGTTTTTCTAGCTTAACTGCTGATGTTCTGAGTATAATTTCGGAAAAAAGTCTACCAAGTTCTATTTAAGAATTGTGAGGCTCGAGCTGTTTCTTTGGGCAACTCGATAAATTTCGACATGGTTTGGCATGTAGATCTTCTTCACAAATTGAAAAGTTATGGTGTTTTCGAGCAAATTTTAGAACTTTCTCATCAAATCCTGAAATGAAAGTTATTCTAAACGGCCACTGTTCTAGATTCATTTGCACTAATGCAGATTTCTATCCTTGGTCCTACTTAGTTTTTCATTTTCATTAACGACCTTCCCGATGGCATTAGCCATCAACTTGGTATCTGTCATAGCATACTTATGGACGATAATGGGTATGTCTCCATGCCCATAAATACAGTAGTGAATATTGTATGTTGGTCTACTGTCGGAGATCACTGCCCACCTGTCTTCAGAGTGGGAAGGTAGCTCTTAAATGTTTGTCGAATTCTTTGTCTTCGGACAGAGAGGAACCCGGACGAGGCTATTCCGAAGGCATAGCCTCGTCCGGGAAGGTAGACAGACCCGATCCGGTGTATGCGAGGTCTATGGGAAATTTTTGCCCGTGTCTGCGAGCTGGGTTTTGCCCCACACAAACATTGGCCTTGTGCCGCATCCTGTCTTGTGGGTGGGGAGGTGTAAATAACCTACCGTTGGAGCTCACTGCCCACCTGTCATTAGAGTAGGCAGACAGCTCTTAGATAGTTGTCGAACTCTCTGCCTTCGGGCAGAGAGGAACTCGGACGAGGTTATGCCAAAGCTCCGCATTTCACTCTATCTTCTTTCAGACAAACTATGATTTTCACTTCTCTAGGCCAACGTGTTAACGGTTATTAATGAAAGAATCTGTCAAGCTTTAGATAAGAACGTTGAAGATCAGATTTCGGCTTTAGATATCTCGAAGTCGTTTGACAGAGTTTGGCATATTGCTTTTCCTCTTCTAGCTTCTGGTCTTCTAGCTGAAGAGCTATGGTGTCACCGGCCGAACTTTTGATTCAGCTCGATCCTTCCTAACAAATCGTGTAAGGAAAATCGAATTGAACGGTCCCTCTTCTAGATCCTTTCACATTGATGCGGGCGAACCTCAGGGTACTATCCTTAGAACTACTTTGTTTGTTATCTTCATCAACGACTTTCCCCGATACAATCCGTTTCCAACTCGTTATCTATACTGATGACAACAATTTCATCCTGCCTTAATAGTAAGCTCGATAAGTTAAATAAAGTAAAACTGACAGCTGAACTCGAAAATGACCATCAATCTGTTACTAACTGGAGCAAGATATGGCCTGTAAATTTTAACACCTCTAAAATGAAACTACTCTTTTTAATTTTTCTGTGACACGAAGTAGAATGATTCTATTGAATCAATTGTTTAAGCTGCTGGTAGGAAAGTTGGTTCACTGAGTCGTGCCATATAATTTTTCTCGCCTGGATCCACTTTGCACCTATATAATTCGTCAGTGCATTGAATACTGATGTCAACTCTAATCTGGTGCTCTTGCTGTTTATACCGAGATTCTTGGCAAAATCCAAAGAAGAATGTATAAAATTATTGGTTCTGACCTAGCACCCAGGCCTCAGTCACTTTCAGATCGCTTCGATGTGGCTTTCCTGTGTCTATTCTATAAATATTTTCATAATTGTTCTTCTCTTTTGGCTTTTTGCTTTCCTTTCAACTATGTACTTGAAAAAAATAAATTCGACATATTCGATATATATATAGAGAGAGAGAGTGAGAAAGAGAGAGGAGAGGTTATAGTTGTTCCAACGAGAGAAAAATGTATATTTTAAAGAGCAGCGAGAAGCCTGAAGCGTTTTCGGTTATAATGTGGATTTTTTAAAAATATATATTATACTTTAGTTTCCATATCTTTGCTACACTAGTTTCCGGTCTCGCGACCTTCATCAGGAAAAGAGTGGTTATTTCCACATATTATTAAAAGGAATTCATTTTCCTTACGTTTTCCGATGTTTAACCATTGTCTTATGTGTGTAATATTAGTCCAATTTTTTCTTGGACTTGTGGAGAAAATATTCTTCTGCTTATGGGGTAATAAAACAATTAGGATTGGTCAAAGAAACGGTGAAGGAAGGAGGTCTTTGTTCTTATCTTTTTATGTCCTCTGTATCTTTTTATATCTATCTCTATTTTTGTGCATTGTGTGTGCGTGTGTTTTTGCTAGTATATGTATACAAAACCGTCACAACTATAATCAAACCACATGTGCTGGTGTCGGTTCCTTGGAACTGAGCTGCTTAACCCTCATACGTCAAACACGACGGCAGAGTCGAATATATATATATATATATATATATATATATATATATATATATATATATATATATATATATATATATATATATAGTTTACGAAAAACTAGGTAATCCGTATGGGTAGACCCAAGGAGGATAAAATAATTTAAATAAAAACAGACCACTTTATATAGCAATAAAGTGGAATGTTTTATACATATATGGAAATCTGATGTGCTTGCCCGCTTGTGTGTGTGCGCTATAAGATACACATAAATGCATATAACTGCTTATTTTACTAGCATAGTCATAGTTTTTATATGAATAAATGTTTCTATTACATTCATATTCCTGTTGAATGTACATACAAACACACTTGAACGTACGTTGATCTTACTTATTTTATCAACAACCATCCTGATGTCATCAGTTTTCTGACGACACAGCTATTTACTCCTGACTTAATAATAAGTCTGATCGGTTCGATAACCTCAAATTGGCAGCCGGTTAAAAAAAAAAACCTAAAATCTTTCTATATTTCCTGAATGGCACAGTGGATAAAGGCGTTGGTTAGATCCAGTGACAGGACCCCAGGAGTTGTGAGTTCAATACCTGGTTAAGGCAGTGGAGAAATTGGAGAGGGGAATTAATCCATTAGACATGGCAGGTGGAACAATTACAGTCTACAACAGAGAGCGAAATAAAGAGATCATTTCGACATTCCAATATTCCAACGAAGGCCGGAGCGTACAACGGCCGAAACGTTGTGGCAACAAAGATGAGGACAATAGTCCGCATAATGTAAATAGTGAACCTAAATCTATTGTTAACTGGGGGCATGAATTGATTTGTCAATTTTTAACCATTATTTACATTATTCGGACCGTTATCATCATCTCCATTGCCATATTCACAACGTTTCGGTCTTTGTACGCTCCGGCTTTGTTCAGGTGATGGGTGCAGTGGATAAAAGCGTTGATTAGATCCAGTGACTACACCCAAAGAGTTGTGAGTTCAAAACCAGGTACAACAGTAGGGAACCCAAAAACTTGGAGATTTCAGTTAAAGGAAAATAACAGAGACATCCGGAAGAGGCATCGCACGTGGAACTAGAAAAATCTCCCCCCCCCCCCGGTGAAATGTTCGTTTCAAAATTCTATTCACCTGAAGAAGGTCGGAGCGTACAACGGCCGAAACCTTGTGAATATGGCAATGAAGATGAGTATAACAGTCCAAATAATGTAAATAATGTAAACGCTCTCTTTTATGCGTGTTAGAGAACTTTTTTTTTTGCCTTCTATCTGCATGGCTGATGCTAACCCCCAGGAGAATTATTCCTTATGTCTTCTCGGGCTAGTGTTTTCCGCTGAGATGAAGTTAAAATATCATATTGAATCAATTGCTAGATCTGCTGCTAGAAAACTTGATTCACTGAGTCATGCGAGACGACTTTCTCGCCGGAATCTATCTTACACATTTGTAAGTCTACCATTCGTCCATATATTAAATATTGCTGTCGCGTCGCATCTGGTCTGGTGTTTCTGTTATGTATTTAGTAATTCCTGATAAAATACAAAGAATCTACAATTTTAGTGGTCCTGACCTGGCACCTCGACTTCAGTCACTTTCCCACCGCCGTAACGTAGCTTCCCTCTGCTTTTTCTATAAATATTTTCATGGTAATTGTTCTGATGAGCTTTCCTCTTTGGTACCTAAACTTTATGAATTTAGTTGCAGTACCAGATAAAGCGGTAAGGTCTCATAATTTTACAGTAGAAATAGCTCCATGTAACCGCAAGTTCTATGCTAAGTGTTTCTTTTCTCGCACTTCTCGCTTGTGGAACTCTCTTTTGGCTTTTGTTTTTGTTTTTCAATCAACTTTGATCTTCAAAAATTTAAATGCAATGTCAATTGTTGTCTTCTTCATTCAGTCAGTTATGTTCCATGCGTGATACACGCTTAGGCGATCATGTATCTTTCGATATATGACTGGCGAGGCAGATTTTTTTTCAGCAGTAGGTTTCCATTCCTTTCTGCGGTAGATCAGTTGCCATCCAAGGCTATAGAACCCCGTCTGTTCTGCTATTTAACCATAGCTGGGAGGAGGAGAAAAAGTATTCATACCTTTCCCAAGGGTATTATCACGTAAGTGAATGTAATGAATTCGACTGGAATTCGAACTCGGCTGTCCGATTCATCGAGCCGAGCCGTTATCCTTTACGCCATCGTGCTTTTATTTTTCTTTCTTAATCATATTTTCTTTTTCTCAAATACTTTCACACACATATCTCCCTTGCGTTTTATTAGCTTTATTGCCTTGTTTAGGGTGAAATGATTAACACACACACACACACACACACACACACACACACACACACACACACACACACACACACACACACACACACATATATATATATATATATATATATATATATATATATATATACGTGTGTGGTGTTATAAGTATTTCTACTCGTTTATTTTTCAGCTAGTAAAAAAATTAATTGTGCTTTATTCCAATCTTATTTTTATACAGCTCCTAATAAATTCCTTAATTCTGTATAAACGCCCCCAAAATAATTGTCAGTCATTACTGAGGGCCTATCACGTGACTGAACAGCTTCTTCTCCTGAACCGTTACTTTGTGCAACGGACTCCCAATGGGATACTTTCTAGATTACTACAATCTTAACCGGTTCAAGTCTAGGGTTAACCTTTATCTTCCCCGCATATCATCATAAGCTGTGCCTTTCAATCTTTACCCTATCGCGAGTGGCTCTTAGGCCTTGTACAGGGTGAAAATCATTGTAATAAAAATAGTCAGATTTTGATTTTCAAATTATAGAAGCCATCCCACCAAACAGATTAAGCGGTTGGCGCAGCACAGTCCTTTTATAGTCTCTTACTTCCTATTTTGACCTTATGCTGTACTAAGCTAATACTGAATTTCATGTCAGCCATTCGATTTCCGGGCACCGTAAAGTTGCTTCCCTTTGCCTTTTCTATAAATATTTTCATGGTAATCGTTCAGATGAACTCTTGTCTATGGTACCTAGAGTTTATGAATTTAAACGCAGTGCTAGATTGGCGGCAAGGTCTCATCGATTCACAGTTGAATTGGCTTGATGTAACCGTAAGTTCTATGCTAACAGTTTCTTCTCTCGCATTTCTCTCTGGTGGAACTCTCTTCCGGCTCCAAGCTTTCTTTTGATCTTCTTTTGATCTTCAAAAATTTAAATGCAATATCAATCGTCGTTATCTACTGTCTCCCTGATTACTCTTCTATTGTTCTCGTTCCTTTGTAATATTTCTGTTTTCTAATTCTTTAACACGCAGTAACCGCTTGTGTCATAGTGGCTTTACAGCCTTACTCGAGGTATATTCGATTAGAAGTAATGTCGGTTTCCTGAATATCTACTGGACATACGATAATGACATTTATTCGGATTTTAAAACAGGGCCGATGTTGTAATTGCTTTTGAGTGCAAATAAACAAAAAAATAAAGTCTCCTTCCTCCTGTGTGTGTGTGTGTGTTGAGACCCGTTACAGAAATACGGATGTCAAACACAGGCAACAAACTAAAAACAAGAGGTGGGGTTGTTGGAGAAGGCAGACCTCCCACATTCTGCGACACGAGGCGTGGGAAATCAACAAATCATTTACATCAACACAGTTTAACGTTTTCGCGTTCATTGCACCTCTCCTTTCTTATTTTCTATATCTGCTTTTTAAGCTTGTTTGTCTGACAGGAAAAAAAAAGTCATGGACGGCAGGTTAAGCTTGGCGTTCAACGTCCGAAGACGAAACACAAACAAACGAAAAGAGAAAAAGAAAGAAAAAAAGAAACGAAAGCCGGAAGAGTCAGTTTGAACGAAGTAAAATAATGGACGTTTGATGAAGAAACGAAGCGGAGAGTGACTGGTCAAGATGATTTTTCTTTTTCTTTATCTACAACACTGATTAACTGCCACACTGTTTGGATTGGAAACAAGTTCACGAGCTTCTTTTTTCTGCTGTTGCTGCTACCGCTGCTGTTATGGATCACGTTTAACGTGTATGTGTGTACCTCACTCTCACACTCCCTATCTCCTTCTTCTATGTACTGTATCCGTTCAGAACGTAGGCGATCATGGCTCTCCACAATTTCTTGTCCTTCGTAGCTCTTAATAAATGATGTTTTTTTAGTTATTTTTCTTAAAACATGTTCCGCTACCCATGTACTCGAGTTTAGTCAATCATTTATGTGTCATGCGTGATACGCGCTTAGGCGATCATGTATCTTTCGATACATGACTGACGAGGCAGGTTTTTCCCCCGCAGTAGGTTGCCGTTTCTTTCTGACCAGTTTCGATCCATGACTATAGAACCCGGTCTATCCTGCTATTTACCCATAGCTGGGAAAAGAAGAAGCGGATTCATACCTTTCGCAAGCATGTAAGTGGATGTAATGGATTCCACTCGAAGTTGGTTATGCACAGTTTTCCTCTGTCCCTCTTGCCCTCGATCTATCCCGCGAGTATCAAGTTTTCCAAGCCATCCTTTCTCATTATGTGCTCTAGAAATGTCTTCCTGATCTTAAGTATAAGTTTCCGTTTTCTTACCAGTTTCTCAAAAACGTTTAACATGTTTATGTGTGTGCCTCACTGTAACTTTCGATCTTCTTCTTTAAGTGCCGTGTCCCTTCAGGACGTAGGTGATCATAGCTCTCCACAATTTCCTTCCCTTTTATACTCTTAATAAATGATGTCTTTTTGTTGTATTCTCCTCGGCCTTGTTCCGGCATCCATTTAATCAAGCTCATTAAGTTGATCAAGCGTTGTTTTCCTTTGTCCCCCTTGCCTTCAATCTGTCCTCTTAGTATCAGATTTCTTAAGTCGCCTTTCCTCATGTGCCCTTATGTTCCTTATATGCCTTAGAAATTTCAACTGTCTCTTCCTGATGTTAAATATTAGGGTCCTTTTTGTTTCCATTTTTTCTTAATCTTCTAACATACACTCAGCATATCGTGTATCTCAAGAACATACACTAATATAATGGTTCATCCCTATTTATATACAATCTTTTTATAAAATGAATAACGTTAAAATATTAATTTAAATGTTTTAACGTTAAAATATAAATGAAAATCTTATTTTGACTTGTAATCATAATTTAAACTCATATACAGGGGGCAAATTTTCTCCATTTTATATTTGTAATTTTGCGCATGCGCTTTGTTTGTTTTTGATTTAGTCGACTGTACAGTATAGTAGGGTCAGTTGGGCACCGTCTGTGAGAAAAAAAGTGCACCATGGTTCAATTCACTTCACCGGAAATTTCGAAATGGTATGCCGTACTGCTTGGCATTCGTGCCGGAAGCTCTAATAAGAACATTTCAGAGTGTTTTGGTGTCAATCTGAAGACAGGGTAGTGAATTCGGAAAGAGACGGATGTTGATTACGAAGGAGGTTGGAGTGATGACGACATTATACGCCCATTCATCTTCCCACAAGGACTCACACTCAAAAACAAAGGCCTACATCAAGTGCATTGAGGAGGTAGTGCTGCCCTGCGTCAAATAATATATACCCATACACTTGCATACACACACAGATACACACACACACGTATATATATACAAAAATACGCAAATAAATACATATATACAACACATACACACAAACATATACACGTACATGCACATATATACATAAACACGTATATACATGTACAATACATATACTCATATCAGCACACACACACACATATATATATATATATATATATATATATATATATATATATATATATATATATATATATATATATCCAAACGAGAGAAAAACAGCTGAAGTGAAATCCCACTGTTCGTAGCATTGACTTTTAAAAAAAGTGCTCAATGCAAAGTAGAGCAATATATTATTATTATTATCATTATTTTATGAGAAATTATAATAAAACATGTTGAAATCGCTACACAAAAGATTTCATGTTTCAATAATGCGATTGTACTTATTCAGGCGATGGTAAATAACTGGTGAGTAACTAATTTTTAAGGAAATTTAAAAACAGAGTGTTACCTCTTTTCCGAAATTTAAAGGAGGAGGGAACATAAGGTCAGAATTAAAAATAGACTTCTCAGTGTGTCTTGATTAGCCAACTAATTGTCAAATCTGCGCTAATTAGAAAAGCTCAGAGGTTTGAGGTGGGCGAATTATTTTTCATGCCATGATAAACCGGAACATAGACAGGCCATCTTTGACAATTGCAGAAAATATGTCAGCGACAAATGTATCGTGGTTGTAGACAAATATGACATGTTCAATTGAAAGGGCGTTGAATCAGACGTAAAGTTAGAAAAATTTTCAAAAAATTTTTTTTTTTAGATACAGGAAGGTTCTTAAAGAGGCCTGTAGATAGAATTAAAAATGTGGAACATCTACATAAGATATTAATAATACTAACTGGACTGCAATACACAGCAATATTACAGCTGAATAAACAAAATAAGGTAATTACTCGTATAGGGTGGACAGTAAATTGTAGCTATAAGAAATGGTAATACGCAATTTTTAAAAATTTAACTATATTTTAATGTATAAAGATAAACTGTGTCGGTAATTTACAGTTAATTCACTCCTTTGGTTTAATAGAGATTTTTCGTCAGCAAATTTGATGGTTTGTAATTTTTTAAGGTAAACATAAAAACACGGTTCATTTAAGAATTTACAAGTTTTCTTTTTTTCTTTTAGTGTTTTCCATATTACCGTAGGGGTTTTATTTACTTCTTTTAAATTTCAAAAATATTTAGAAAGAGACGTCCGCGGGTTTTGAATTCAGAATTGTCCGTCTCCAGTTGTTATCCAAGGCTATATAACCCAGTCTGTCCTGCTATTTACCCATATCTGGAGGGAGAAGAGGATTTATACCTTTCGCAACGGTATTAGCACGTAAGTTAATGTAATAGATTCGAACTTCGCTCTCAGATTCCTCAATCCTAGCCACTATTCACTATTCTACCATGCCTCTTCTCTCTCTCTCTTTATCTATCTATCTCGCAGCAGCAGCCACTGATTTTAAAATTACCCTTTCTCTAGAGTGCTCGATCGGGTAACGAGAGCATATGAGAGAAAGAGAGAGAGAGAGAGGGTGTATAAAACACATATTTACAAACTTTTGGTCCGAGTTCCTCACAAGAATGCAAGGACAAAAGTCCATATAAACATATGTCCCCAAATCCTTTGTTTTTGTGTTATTAAGTTTAAAGTTTACTGTAGACGCTGTTAAATGATACAATCCAAAAAGACTATTACTTACTTTGGGGCGGGTTCCTGACATAAAACAATGTAAAATGTCCATATAAACATGTCCGAAAGGCGATCGTTGTACCTCAAAACGGCAACTCATAACAAATGTTCAAAATGTCTTCCGCTTGCATCCGTCAGATTATTGACTGACAAACTCATTCAAATACTCCCACACGGCGTCGGATGGTTTCGCAGCTCCCCATTGCGTCTCTGTATTATTACTGTCTGCTGGATTGAGGTTGGGGAAAGTGCAAGGCCATAGAACAGGTCCTCTCCTACCTATTCATCTTTCATGTTTCATGTCAGTCAGTGCATCGCGGACAATGTTACTAAAATGTGCAGAAGCCCCATCATGCATGAACCAAATGCGTCTTCGTATTAGCAGGGGTAATTCTTCCAGCAGGTTTGAAAATGTGTTCGAAATAATGTCCCTATAGACAGCACAAGACGTGCTGGGAGAACATATGGACCTACCAGATAGTCATCTACAATTCCAGCCCACACATTAATCGTAAATTGATGCCGGTGTCTAACTTGTACCATGGAAATTCCGGTCTACCCAATATTGTTGTGGAAATTTGTTATTCCAAATATTCCAAATGTTGTCTCATCCGTAAACAAGATGAAGAGACAAACAATGGATCGGAACTTCGTACAATAAACCATCGCTAAAAGTTCTCAAGTGGTGAGTCATCAGAGGGCGAAAAACTACACACGTTGCAAACGATAAGGATACAAACGCTGCTCTTGAAGTACTCTGCATGCGGTACTACGAGATGTACGACACGCTGGAGTCACTTGACGTGTGCTGATACCTGGATCATTCCTGACAGCCTGTAGAATGTGTTCTTCATGGTCAGGCGTACGAGCGGGTCTCAGTCTTCCTCGATCCATAGTTTGTGGTGCCACGGATTCTGTCTCAGCGACGCGATGATAAATAGAAGCAAATGTTGGATGACTCGTCTGCCTACGTTCTGGAAACGCGATTTAATACAGCCTTACCGCCTCGCGTCCATTGACATTCGAGCGGCCGTATGCAACCATCATAGCAACCTTCTCACGATATGAATATCCTGCCATTGTTAAACGAAACACTTCTCAGTTAAATCACTCTATACACGTTAAACGTTGAAAACAGACTAGCGATAAATGTACACGAATGAAAAATGTAACCTCGTCTTAAGGCAAAACAGCGCCACTTACCATAAACTTTCTTTAAACTTAATAATTCAAAAACAAAAGAATTTGCGGACATATATTTATATGGATTTTTGTCCTTGTTTTGGACCCAAAGTTTGTAATGTATTTTTAATACAACATATATATATATATATATATATATATATATATATATATATATAAAGACATTTTTATGTTTAACATTCTTTTTATAGATACAAGAATTTAAGTAAATGCTCTGTCTATAATAAACACTATTAAATAACATTTACCGACCTGAATGTCCGAGAAATCTTCATAGAAAATATTCGTCCTCGGACAGGATTCGAACCTGTATCCTATACGGAACCGTCATATACCCTGATGTGCCTTAACCGATTCGGCCACTGAGGATCGTTCGGTTGGCAAGGTCGAATATATCACAGTATCGATCACAGTAATTGTCAAGATCGTGTGTTATCAGCGCACTATGCAAGATTTATTTGAATAAAATCTGGAGTTTTAGACTCCTGGAATTAGAGTTGTAGTAATTTCGGGCATATATGGAGCGTTCAGTGAAATTATTAAAGAATTTGTTTTCTACATGGATCATGTAGTGAAATTTGATGATGTGGTGTGCAGATGCGGAAATTGGAAATATATAAAAAGTTGAATAGACCTTATCAGTGAAATTTAATAAAACTTGTTCGGATATATATATATATATATATATATATATATATATATATATATATATATATATATATATATATATATATAATCTTTTAAAAGGATTATTTATCCGACATTATTTCTTTGTTTGAGTTGCTATCCCTGTAGTTTTGTTTTCTTAAACAGTGAATTTGATAACAACCAGCTTTGATTTAGTCTTACTAAAGAAATAAATTGCATTTTCGAAAGGAACCGAGCCTGTATTTCTTTTTTCATTTGGGAAAAAAACGATTCTTATTTAAAGCGTGCTGATACCAGTTTGGCTACGGAGACTAGCCTGTGAAAAACGGTTTGAATTACCTTTTTAAGGAAAGAAAATCTCTCATTAGGGCTTCTACGAATCTATATCTGCTAGCTTTAGTTTTGTACCTGAAATGTAAAGTCATTTTTTAAGAGATGTTTTGCTAATTTCAATCGTCCATTTAACCATTGGATTTCTTTAAGAGTCAATGTGTTTTCTCTTTGTCATTTTTTTTTTATTGTTGCCTGGAGAAACCTTGTCACTCAGTTTTACCGCCACTCAAGATTTTTGCCAGCTTCTCCGTTTGTCGACTGCTTAGAAAGTCGATTGGAAGGGAAGAAAAGAGAAGTCAAAACAAGCAGGGACAATAAGAACAGAAACTATTACTTAACTTAAGGACATTGTGCAACCGTTGATGGTAACCATTTTTCGTTTTCCTCAATTGTACATCTTTCCCCTATAACAATATTTGCTGGAACAATTTCCACCCTTCTTTGTCCACACTTTTGTAGCACAACATTGTTTTCCGAACTCTACAGCGTCACCGTTTACTCAATCTCAGCTCTATGATATTCCCATTGCACTGTTCTGCCTCCGTCATATCGACATGTAATGCGATGTAATGATATAAGCCTTGCCACTAGCTTGATGTTACTGATTTAGGCAATAACATTTCCCTCACCACAGAACGGTTTCAACATCTCAGTGCTTAAGTTAATGTTTCTCGCCATTCTTCGGTTCTGTGTGTGCCGAATAGCTTGTAGTTTAAATTAAATAATATTTTTTGTTCTTATAGCTGTGTGAGATGTCACTGCTGAAATAAGATGACCCAATGGAGCTCTATAAAAGCCAATGCTTTTTATTTCTACTCAGGTTTTTTTTTCTGTTGCCTGGAGAAAATTTGTCACTCAAATTTAATCCCGCTCAGGATTTTCGGCAGTTGCTCGAGTACTGAGAAAAACGTAGTACGGCAATTATGATGGTAATATTAACCGTTTTCCTATAAGGAAATATTTGCCATTCATTGACTAAGCAGCCAATACTGTTTACAGTTTAAATTTATAAAATAATTTTCTTAAAACGCTTGTTTAGCAAAAAAAGGTTCCTTATGTCCAGTAGCAGTCTAAACCTTCTATTTGAAGTGGTGTGGAATGTTAACCTTTGTTTATGTCATTATTGCCTCTTCGAGTTACAGGTGCGATCCATTTTAGTTGTTGCAGCTGTTGGTAGTCCTCAGGTGATGTGCATTCTGTTATTTGATACAGTTCTTTGTTTTGATTCTGTTGCTCCAGTTTACAAATTTCAAAGAAGGATGATCTCTGCCAAGATCCTCAGGCTTTAGTTGCTCAAAGTCTTTTTCACCATTGATCTTAGAAAGCGGTTGTATACAGCTGACAGTTTAGATATGTCTGAACTGGCTTGCCGCCTTGCATAACCTCCATATGAAAGGCAGATGTTTTGGTTTTGTATAATAAGCTATGTTGAAATAGAGATGATAACAAGAACAATGACTATTACTTAATTTAAACTACAAACATTGAAGGAATTATTATTTTTGGTATGAACTATGAATTTTATTCATATACTTTTGTTATAATTCCATGTTTCGAAACAGAATGTAAAAGGAAGACACCCAGCAGGTTAACCGTACTGCAAAGCTTTAATTACGGTGGAGTAATGGATTGCTGCTCGGACTGAGGAATTGGATAGCCGAGTTCGAATTCCATTCGAATTCATTACATTCACTTTCGTGCTAATACACTTGGGAAAGGTATGAGTCCATATTTTACTAGCTATGGGTAAATAACAGGACAGGCTGGGTTTTATAGCCTTGGTTGGTTTTGTGATGTCAACGAACACTCGTTGTCACTTTTGTAATGTCAGCGAGTACTTGTCACTTTCGAAATGCTCGTTGTAGCAGAAACTTTGTAATCGCAGATAAAACTATTGAACAATGCTGGTGTCAGACATCTGCGAATAGCACTCGCACTAATATTACTTGCTTGATAATACTCGCTCGAATAGTAATCCGTATAGTGATCCGAATAGAGAAATAGTATAGTGAACAGCATAGCGGTCCGTATAGTAATAGAGGATAGAGTAAAAATGGAGACCCGAAGAATAATAGAGGATAGACTAGAAATAAGGATCATTTAGACGTCACGCGACTTTCTATATATGCGTTTCCTCTATGGTCACGTGGTCTACTTAATTTAATAATGGGATCGCCTGTGTTTGCTCACTGGCGATCTATGTTCAAACTCAAGTGTCGGAAGCGACACTTCATTCCTATATAACAGTTGGCAACCGGTCTAGAAGGAAAACTTTGAATTCAAAGCAGCCTGGAGATAGTTGGGCTCCGTCAGGCTATCTTGCCCAAGACATAAAACCTCTACTGTGATTGTTGTGTTCTCAGACCCTAATGAGTTACGAGTCTCGTGAACGATAGCAGTAAGAATAGAACTAACAAAATCCACGAACCTCACGGCTTCTAAACAACGGTAGTAAAAAGGTACATTTTACTATACGACCAGAATTAACCAACAACCTTTCATTAGACAACACTCTCTACTCTCATTTTAAAGGAGTTTGCAGTAACATAAATGTTGTCCTACAGATGGATTCTGAGACTGGCATAGACGGAAATTGCGAGTAACAAAGAAGTTTTAGGTTAAAATGGAAACAAAAAGGACACTAATATCTAGAATCAGAAAGAGATAATTGAAATTTCTTCGGCAAAAAATGAGGACGGAAGGCTTAGAGAATGACACTCACAGGACATATTGAAAGGAAGAAGGACAGGAGAAAGTAGCGAGTTACCTACTTAATAATTTTGTGTACTTGACTGACAGAGCGGATTAGGAGTAATAGCAAAAATACAAACTTTACTAACAGCTAAGATAAAACGCCATGAACAGACGCAGTTTATATTCAGTCTATATTCTCAGTATCCTTCTGAAGAACCAAATTTTTGTTACTTCAAGTCTCTTCTTCCGTGATGAGGCTGTCCAGAATTCACTAGCATATAAGAGGACTGGTGTTACATAACAGTTCAGTAATCTTTCCTTTAGAGTCTGTCTATATTTCTGAGACGAGGTATTATGTACAGTATTTACATTAGTCGGACTATTGTCCTCATCTTTGTCGCCATATTTGTCACAACGTTTCGGCCGTTGTACGCTCCGGCCTTCTTCAGGTGGTTGGAATTTCGAACCGAACCCATTATTTCGATCACTGGGGTAGACTGTTCTAGTTCCACGAGCCATGTTTGATGGATATCAGTTATCAGTTATCTCCTGGTAATTTTCCCTCTGAAAGTTCTCCACTGCCTGAACCGGGTATTGAACTCACACTCTTTGGGTCTGTCACTGGATCTAACCAACGCCTTTATCCACTGTGCCATGTGTTCCTTTGTTTCTAACAATATTTTCCTGTTTCTTAATAATTTGCTGAGCTTTTGGAAGGACATCTTTCGCTATGCCAATGCGCCTTAGGATTTCGGTGTCGCACTTTTTGTCTTCTGTTAAGACACTACCCAAATATTTAAATTTTTGTACTTGTTTGATTTTGGTATCTCCAATTCGTAATTTGCATGTTGGGCTGTTCCTATTGCAGACAATTCGCCATTTCGAAAAAATGTTAAAGTTATTTGACATCTTGAATTACGCTGTATTTCCGGCATAATTCTACCGAAAATCGTTGTGATCTTTCTGTTGAATATGAAGTCTGGTGGTAAACTTCCACCTTTGATATTTGGGTTATGAGATTTCAAACTTCAAAAGTGCTGGACTGACTCTTCCTCCATCTCTTCCACTTTTGATTTTTTAAAGGTCTTTTAAAGGTGTCCACAAAGCTTTCAGCTTGACCATTTGACCTTGAGTAAAAAGGTGGAATAATTATGCGCTCAATAACTTGATATGTACAAAAAATTTTCAAATTCAGCCGAAGTGAATTGTGTTCCGTTATCTGAAACTATTTCAGTAAACAACACCATTTGTAGTCTTCTTCTCTTATATGTCGCGTTCTTTCAAGACGTTGTTGATTATGGCTCTCCATAACTTCTTTGGTAACTCCAAATAGTGTTTGTCTCCTTACTATCTCCCTCAGTCGCTATTCTGCCATACATTTACATATGCTCGTTAGGTTGGTTACTCCATGTTTCCATGGCTCCTCTTGTCACCAATATATCTTGAATATATCAAATTCTCCGCTATTTACATTATTCGGACTATTGTCCTCATCTTTGTCGCCATATCAATTACAACGTTTCGGCCGTTGTACGCTCCGGCCTTCTTCAGGTGGTTGGAATGTCGAACTGAACCCTTTATTTCGCTCACTGGGGGTAGACTTCTAGTTCCACGTGCCGTGTTTAATGGATGTTAGTTATCAGTTATCTCTTGTTAATTCCCACCCCCTCCGAGTTCTCCACCGCCTTAACTTGAGGACACATAGCACAGTGGATAAAGGCGTTAGTTAGATCGAGTGACATGACCCAAAGAGTGTGAGTTCAATACCCGGTTAAAAAAAAATAATTTCACCCCCAAGCAATGCAATAAAACCAATAGGATGCAAGAGGTTACTGAGTGTTAGAGAATACGAGAACTTCTATTAAGGGGAGAGGATAATAAAATAACAATTAAAAAGATAAAGGTAACGATTGACATTGTATTTCAATTTTTAAAGTCCAAAGATGACTGGAAATAAAGAATCCGGAAGAGAGTTCCACAAGCGAGAAGTGCGATAAAAGAAACTGTTAGTATAGAACTTACGGCGACATCTAGCCATTTCAGCTATAAATTGATGAGACCTAACCGTCAATCTAGTACTGCGCTTTCATTCATAAAGTTTAGGTATCAGAAAGGAGAGTTAATCAGAGCAGTTACCATGAAAGTATTTACGGAAAAGACATAGGGAAGCGGTGGGAAAAGGACTGAAGCCGAGATGCCGAGTCAGAACAAATAATGTTGCAGATTCTTCTGTGGATTTTATGAAGAATCTCTAAATATATAGCAGGAGCACCAGAGCAGATGTAGCAGCAATATTCAAAGCAAGGACGAACGATAGACTTGTAAATATGTAAGATAGATTCTGACGAGAAAAATTGTCTAACACGACATCGTGAACCAGATTTCTTAGCTGCAGACACATTAATTGATTCAATATAATCTTTCCACTTCATGTCAGTCTGAGAAGGTACAATGAGTTACTTTCCTGGAGGTTAGCATCAGCCATGCTGACTGACGATAAAAAAAGGTTCTCAGATGATTAAAGTAAATTTAACCTTAATCTAAGCTTTTGTATTGATAAATGTTTGGATCTTGGGATTAGATGATGTAACCTTTTAGTACAGATTCACTTCCGAAATTTGTTATACTTCATCTTCTTCATCTTCTTCTTTGTGTGCTATGTCTCTTCTGAACGTATGCGATCATGGCTCTGCACAGTTTCCTTCCCATTGTAGCTCTTAATAAATGTTGCCCTTTTGTTATTTCTCCTAAACCTTGTTCCGCCATCCATTTACACAAGCTCCCTAAGTAGGTTATGCATTGTTTTCCTCTATCCTTCTTGCCTTCAATCTGGCCTGTGAGTGGCAGATTTTCCAAGCCCTCTTTCCTCATTATGTGCCCTAGAAATTTCAACTGCCTCTTCCTGATGTTAAGTGGAAGTTTCCTTTTTGTTTCCATTTTCTCTAAAACTTCAATATATTTCCGGCGATCATGGCCGTCCACATCTTGTAACTCTTAATAGGTTTTTTTTTTTTTATTTCTCCAGAACATTGTTCTACCAACCATTTATTCAAGTATGTCAACTGTGTTTGCGATGCTTTTTGCACTCCCCATTTCCCAGAGAGTACAAGATTTTCCAAACCCTCTTTCCTCATTATATGCCCTAGAAATTTCAACTGTCTCTTTTTGATGTTACGTATAAGTTTCCATTTTGTTTTCATTTTCTCTTAAACTCCGTCGTTGATCACATGTTCGGTCCATGGTAATCTCTGCATATTGTGTATCTAAACAACATACATTAACATAATGTTTTATCCCTATTTATATACAATCTTTTTATAAAATGAATAACATTAAAATATTAATTTAAACGTTTTAACGTTAAAATATAAATGTAATCATAATTTACAAAATCTCCTACAGAATGTAGCAACGGAGAGTGAGAAGAAGGGACTAAGCATAAACTACAAGAAGACAGAATGCATGGTCATCACCAAAAGGAAGAGCCCGAAATGCGATTTGAAGGTCGGAAACACTAGAATTAAGCAGACGCGGAGGTTTAACTATCTGGGAAGCGTTTTGACAGAGGACTGTAAGTGCGACATGGAGATCCGTAGACGTATTGGGATGGCCAAGGACGCATTCCAAAAGCTGGACAGAATATTGCGAGTGAGGAGGATTTCTTTAGTACCGAAGAAAAGAATACTGAGCTGTTACGTGACATCTGTGCTTCTTTACGGCAGCGAATGTTGGATGATTTCTTCAAAAATGAAGCAGAGACTCGAGGCGACAGAGATATGGTTCTACAGAAGGATGCTAAGGATATCATGGGCCGAGCGTGTGAGCAACGATGAGGTCTTGGAGAGGATGCAAACAAGGAGGCGGCTTATACTTAACATCATAAAGCGGCAGCTGAAGTTTCTGGGACACTTAATGTGGAAGGAAGGCCTAGAGAATCTGATACTCACGGGGGATGCAGGTTCAAATCCTGCCGCAGGACGCATATTTTCCGACAAGATTTGTCGAATATTTAGGCCGGTAAATGTAATTAAATATAAATAGCTTATATAAATATATATAAAAGTGTTCCAATAACTTGGACCGAGAGAAATATGCGTTCTCCGACAGAAATTGAACTGGTATTCACACACACACACACACACACATATATATATATATATATATATATATATATATATATATATATATATATATATATATATATATATATATATATATCAAGTTTGTTTCATTAAGACGTATTATATATAAGTTACATTAAGACGGATCAAAGTCAGCAGTAAATAAATTAATGTTATTGGTGAAAAATTATTTATTTCTCTATTGGATCATGTAATTGAAGTCATGGCAATTATGTATGAAAAATAATATCGCCCAAATGTCCACCAAATCTGAAAAAAAAAGAAAAAAATCATTAGACCCTTAAAATTAATTCACATTTAAAAAAATATTGGAACACTCTTTATATATATATATATATATATATATATATATATATATATGATTAATACAAATAAAATTTGTCACTTCGTTGATTCATGTTATATTCAGCACATCCACTTTGTATTGAACCTTTTTGTAATCGTTGTGTCCATTCGTCAGGAGGTGTGTTTTGCGCACGCGCGTGTGTCTGCGTGTGTGTGTATAGCATTCAGAATGTAAAGGGTGGTAATTTCTCTTCTCTTGTTAATGTCCAATAATTTTCTGAATTGCAGCAAATCTCATATTTCCCACTCTGCTTTTTTGGTTTTATTTTTCGGAAAGTTGATTTTTCGTATCGGAGGAGCTATCCAACTGTTCGGGTGTCATTTCTGCAGGCCTAACAATTCGTTTATCTTAAGTAGTCCAGCGCTTCCTGTGTGTCTCGCTAAACGTTTCGCATGTCTCTCGAAATCACTCCGCCAGAAAATAGAGAAACGCATTTTCTTCTTTTTCCTTTCATTCTTTGTCTGAGCTAGCAAATTTCGAGCATTTTTGACAGCAACCCGTCCACTGCCCTACCGCCTCCTGGCGCCCACGCTTAAACCTATGCACACACTGATGCTATCAGAATCTAACAGGAGGAAATACTATCGGGATTTTGTAGCCTTTTTCGTCTGCGAAGGCAAGATTTTGAATATCTACTAAAAATCCTATCTAGACGATGTCCCTTTCGAGATAAGCAAGACAGACACTAATCCCCAAACAATGGTCAGCATTCTTGCATTCAGTCCTTCTATATCACTTTTAAGATACTTCGCATTCATGTATATATTTCCCTAGAAAGACAGTCACTTGTTTTAATTCATAGAGCATAAAACTTCCGCACAATCCTGTATAATATTCAGCCTGGCAAGAGACGTATAGCAACACATTTATACCTACACCAGTGCGCATGAATACACAATCAACAGTCACGTGCATAATGATATCTTTTATAAGGCTTTTTGTTTAAAGTATTTAAGAAACGCCACCTAACCGCAGGATTACGAACGGGTCACAGTGTGAGACCGAAAAAAAATAGCCAACGGTATTTTCGTCTCTAGCCTAGCATTTTTCAGTTGGTTCGCCCGAGCGCACTAGTACACTGTTGTAGCATATCTACGGACGATAATGGGTATGTCGCCATTCACATAAATACAGTAGTAAATACTGTATGTTGGTCTTCAGTTGTAGCTTCGTCTCCAGCTGCGCTGGTCAAACTTTCTGCCTCCGGGCAGAGAGGATCCCCTGATGAGGCTATGTTAAAGGGCAGAAACTCATCTCGGGAAACAGCTACTCCACGTCGTTTTATACGGGGTCTACGGGGAATTTTTTGCCGAAGGTACGGGTTCGGATACCCCACATTAAATTCAGCCTTGTGCCACATCTGACCGCGTGGGGCGGTTGGTAGATATCATGCAGTTGGAGATTTATTGTGGAATTTACTTAACTCACTTCTAACAGTTGACTACCTCTTCTACGCGCTGCTGGCGAATCTTGTATGTGTTGTTCGTATCCTAAGTATTATTGCTCATTACTAATTTTCGTGTGATTATTCTATTCAGTAACCATCCCTAGGTTACAACATGCACTCTGAAAGGTATTCGTCCTGACCTGTCATCTCGCCTTCAGTCATTTTCCCACCGCCGTAATGTGGCTTCTCTGTGCCTTTTCTATAAATATTTTTATGGTAATTGTTCTGATGAAATTTTCCCTATGTCACCTAGACTATGAATTTAAGCGCAGTACCAGATTGGGCAAGGTTTCACTAATTTACAGTTTAAGTGGCTAGATATAACCCTAAATTCTATGCTATGCTAACAGTTTCTTTTCTCGCACTTCTCACGTGTGGAACTCTCTTCCTGCTCCAATGCTTTCCAGCCAACTTTGATCTTCAAAAATTTAAATGCAATGTCAATCGTTATCTACTGCTTTTTTTATTACTCTTCTGTTTTTCTCGCTCCTTAATAATTTTTCATTTTTTCTTATTCTTTCAAAATCAGTAACCCCGTGTGCTTTTGTTACTTCAATGCAATGCGTGGCTGAAATGATTAAAAAAATATTTTAAAAACAATCTTTATTTTTAAAAAGCTAGAGACATCAAACACAAAACCAGGACGAAACTGTAAACTGTGGAGAGTCATGATCTCCCACGTGCTGAAGGGACACGACATAAAGATGAAGAATAAGAAGCCAACTTCACACAGGTGATTGGGTAGATGCTCACATTGGGAAAGATAATAATGAATTCAAGACCAAATTAAATAAACATCTCTATTCATCAGCCTCCTGATTCCTGCAAGGAAGATCTAAACACGTCGGGGTTTAGCTCGAAAAAAAAATCAATTTTTAAAGTCATTTGATAGTTTTGATAGAATCCAAAAATCTACACGACCTTGTGGGGGATGAAAATTTTTCCAACCTACAACCTATTACCCACAGAAGAAACGTTGAAAGCCTCTCGGTAATCTATCGCTATTTCCATGGGAAATGTTCAGAGCTACATTCCACCAGTTGTAATCTTGACAGCAAGAACCAACTAAGTTATATAATTTGAAGCAAGCCACCCTCATTAGCTTCATAGTTTTAACTTCTTCCCACGAACCACTAAAATGCGGAAAAAAACACCTGGAAAAAATGCTTCCCCGATCACGACAATCTTAACCTGTTTATGTTTAGTCTTAACTGTTATATTTCCCACATAGCTTCATAAACAGCGCCCCTTCACTCTTACCACTTACACAACAAATTTCTTCAGTAACCCTCTACCTCGAGTGGCTCTTAGGCCTTGTGTGGAGTGAATATTCGTAAAAGAAATATTTTGCTGCCCTTGCATCCTATTGTTTTCCACTGACATGGAATTGTTAGATCTGCAGCATGGAGAGCTGGTTCGCTCTGTCGTTTTAGACTCCTTTTTCTCACCATAAGTTATCTTGCATATTTACAAGTCTACCATTCGTCAGTGCATTGAATATTGCTGCCACATCCGGTATGTTGCTTCTGCTATTATTCTAGAGATTCTTGACACAATTCAAAGAAGAATCTGCAATGTTATCGGTCTTGACATGGCATATCGGTTTCAGTCACAGTCCCACCGCAGTAACCTATCTTCGATGTGGCTTTTCTATGAATACTATGTTATTAATTGTTTTATGAGATTTCCTACTTGGTAACGCGACTTCATGAATTTAAGAGTAGTACTAGATTGGCGGCTAGGTCCCACAATTTCGAAAAAATTAAAAAGACATATGAAAGCTTTAAAAGATATTTGAGCACTTTTGTTTTATCTATCTATCTATCTATCTATCTATCTATCTATCTATCTATCTATCTATCTATCTATCTATCTATCTCAGACTTGTCATTATCTATCTCTTAGTCTTTTCATTATCTATTTCTGTCTTTTCGTTATCTATCTATCTATCTATCTATCTATCTATCTATCTATCTATCAAGATGATGGAGAGAGAGACAGTACTTATTTATCCAGTGTTATTTAATTTTAGTACAAGGCTATGAGTATTTTTTTAATCAATTCAACCCCAAGCAAGGTGATAATGCCACTAAGACTCTAGGGTCTATTGGGTGTGAAAGAGAAAAGAAAGACTTTAGAAGGAATAGGAAACGTAATATTAAACAGGGAACAAGAGATATACTTCTACTTCTGTTCAAAAGACCAAGGAGGAATGTGAAACTATTTACGCCTATTAAAATGTAGTACTTTATAGGGATTGAATTTGCTCATATTTTGAACGTGACACATCCATTAAGACAAATACACTGAGAAAAAAAATTAAAGCTATAAACACATTCAAAACGTATAACTTATATATAAATATACAATCATGTGAGATATTGTTAGTAGAAAATACCACAAACTAAGTTGTCCTTGTTGATACTTAGGTTATCACACACCGTGAATAATAAACAAACAAAACTGGTGAAAAAGTAAGAAAAACTCTCTTACTTGAACGTAACAATGTTTCACCAGAGATATCTATATCTATATATATATATATATATATGTATTTCTCAAGCCATGTTAGATTAGGAAAAGTTCATTCATCTAATTTGTCTGCCCTTCGGGAACTGAGTGTCTAGGTTAAATTACCTGCTCGTGTTAGGTTTCCACGTAGCAGTTTATCTATAAGGTCTTGAATTATTTCCGTATTCTTCTATCAATAATTCAAGGAATAAGTAGACAGTCAATGCAACGGCACCGTATAAATTGACAAGTCTATGTTAAACCAGTTGCTCTTTTGCTAACAATTGTAGTTTCATATCGTTATTTAGCAATAAAGCTTTCTTCAATTGCCGCAGTTAAGTTCGAAAAGACGACGCTGATTGAGAAGTAAAGGAAAAATCTGTACGTCATAAGGTTAACTGTAGTAATAATAGAGGCGATAAGTGGACACGCGTCCCAACAAGAACGGGTTGGTGAATACAAAAGCGTGTTAATTGTAGGGCAATCAACAATAAACCAAGCGTTATAACGCGAAAAATAAAGCGTGAGAAGGGCGAAAAAACAAAACAAAACAAAAAAACAAAACAAAAAAAAAACAAAACAAAACAAAAAAAACAAGGAAAACAACAACAACAATAATAATTGTATTCTCTCGTCTGTGTGGATCACCATCAGCGTTATTTTTCTGATCACCTCACCCCTTTCATAGCTGCTCCCGTTTTCAGAGTTCCCAAGCCGATTAAGGAACAGGTGAGATGGAAGAGGTCTTCAAACAAGGCCGATCGGGAACTGCAAAGGGATAGAAAAAAAATGCAGCGGTTTGGGACTGACGGACGAACGAACGGGTGGGCCCCAATACCTTCATCCCTGCAGTCATTTTTTCCCGGTCGTGGTAACAGAGATGACTCACGATAGGATCATATGGGCCAAAAAGAAAGGGCAAGATAGGGGTGTTGAAAGGCGGTGCGCAGCAGCCAGTGGGCAAGAAAAGAAACTAGCGGTTGGTGGGTGGAAAAAGCTAAGTTGGGAGAAGGAAAGAGGTGCGCTACAAACGGGTGGGAGGAGAGATCAGATATAAAAAAACGGATAGGGTAGGTGGTCGCTTGAAGAACGTAGGGACGCGAAAATCATTTCGAACAAAGAGAGAAACAATAGGCAGAATGAGAGCCGAAACCAGAAAGAGATTGTTTACAAGCGGTTTTGAAGAGAAAATGGAATAAAGGGATACATAAGTACGCATAAACACAGACAGACACACACAGACACACACACACAAGAGCGCGCGCACATACATAGATACACACGCATAAACAAACATGGAGATGCATATAAAAATGCTTTTCTATCTACATCTTTGATGGATATATATTAGGCGTGCTCTGATATTTGTGCATATATAAGAGAACCACAAGAAATATGTCTATATATTTTTCTTCAGTACCATCCTCGTGTATATATATATATATATATATATATATATATATATATATATATATATATGTATATATATATATATGTTAACGATATATATCTTTATATATCAAGAATAGTATTGAGGAAATTGTAAGACAAAATGAAAACGTTTTCTTTGTTTATATATATATATATATATATATATATATATATATATATATATATATATTGTTTGTATTTAGGCAGCAAATTCTCTTTTAGACATGTCTGATTAAATAAATTACAAACATTATGTCTGCTTATTTTTAGCATAATCCGTTCATATTCACGTGTATTTTTTACGTGTATTACAGTCAAACGATGAAAGAAGTGCACTGTAACAGTGAAAATCACTTTTATTTTCCAAATACTTTCTATCTCCTTTTTGTCACCCCTGATGACGATCTCAGAAAAATATGGAAAGTAGATTATGTCTATGGGAGTGCCCACACGAGTAAATAGAGCATTATCATTACAAATGTTGCTTGCCTTAAAATTTCACCTCCCAGTAATTGTTTTGCTTTTCATCTTTATGAAATAATTCTTGTTGCTTCTTCGTAAAGACTTCCAATGGTGGATTGCGTCATTTTTTTCGGTTATAGGTAACATGTGAATTTCTACAGGGTTGTGTTTCTACTTCGACACTCACAGCTGAATTTACAGAGCTAAAATGTTCCTACTCCCCCTAATGTTTACCCTTAGCTGGTGGTGGGGAGCAGAAGTGAATAAATGCCTTTGGACAAGCAAAAGAAGTATTCCAAAAGCTAAACATGGTGATGAGAAATGGAAAAAAAAAGTCATCAGAAACAAAGAAAAGAGTTCTGGGTTGCTAGTTGGTATCCAAACTCTTATATTGCAATGAATATTGGTAAATTACTCTAAGAATGAGGAACAAACTAGAATCAGCAGAAATGTGGTTCTACAGAAGAATACTGAAAATTCCATGGTCGGATTCAGGAAGCAACAAGGAAATGTTAAGGAAAATATCAACAGACAGAAAGATTATTAGCAAGAGAAAAAAAAAACAAAGAGTCAGGTTGGAGATATAAACATCAAACCGGTGCAGAAGTTTAACTATTTGGAAAGCGTTTTAACAGAGAATGGAAACTGTGACATTGAGATCTGTACACGCATTAGACTAGCGAAAGAAGCGTTCCAAAAGCTAAGCAAGGTACTGAGTAACGGAAAAAATTTCGTTAGAAATAAAGGACTGCTGGATTGCTATGTAGTATCCATTCTCTTATATGACAATTTCCCTAAGGATGAGGAAAAACAAGAGGGAGCAGAAAAGTAGTTCGATAGAAGGACACAAAAAAATTCCATGGGCAGAAAGAAGATGTCTCAAGAAAAATGGCAACAGAAAGAACACTTATAATCAAAATTAAGAAAAAACGGCTAAAATTTCTTGGACGCATAATGAAGCAGGTGAGCTTGGAAAGCCTAACCCCCATGGGGCATACTGAGGGCAAGTGTGATAGGGGAAGACAGCGAGCAACTCAGCTGACGGAGGTGTGAATGAATGATAGAACGAGTAGCGGAAACCTTAGCAAATGGATAAAAACTGCTAAGAACTACACGCAATAGAAAGTTGTGGAGAGCCATGTTCGCCTATGTCCTGAAGGGATGCGGCATATAGAAGAAGAAGAAGAAGAAGAAGAAGAAGAAGAAATAATAGTGTGAAGTGAACGCAAACTGTCCCCGCCGGAGTTTGAAATCGTTTCATCAATTTCATTCTCTGCACTGTTAACTGTTCAACACTCCTACTGTACACTGTACACAGTTACTATATAGGATTTTGAAGGAGTTATCTTCCTATCGGAAAGCCCCCGACTAAACAATGTTAAACAGTTCAAAGGTGGAAAACAACAAAATCAAAATAATTGCTCTCCACAGCTTCCTATCCTTTTTAGCTTTTAGCAATGTTTATCTTTTTCTATCCCTCCTAGACTCTGCTCTGCCATCCATTTACTGAAACTCTTTTTAAAAAATTATTCGATGTTTTTCTCTTGATTTTAATAGGTCATGTGAGTGTCAAATTTATCAAGCCTTCTTTCCTTATGGCGTATCTTTATGGTGTGTCAATTTCAGTACAAGTGTCCATACCGTTTCCTTTGTTCTTAAAACTTGAGCGTTACTCTTATATTCCGTCCACGGTATTAGTATCTTTCCGGAGAATCACATGTCTTTATCTGTGAGGAAATTTTCCGTCATTCACCGCCTTAGAGAAGGATTGATATTGTATAACAGTTCAGTAGTGTTTTCTTTATTTCTAACGAAATTGTCTAGTTCTCTTGATAATTTGTTTAGCTTTTGAAAAGCTTTCACTGTTCTAATGAGCCTTTGAATTTCTCCGCCTCATCTTTTGTCGTCTATCAAGACTGTTTCCAGATTCTGAAGCCGAAAGGACATTTATTTCAGATATAAATTATTATCAATGTTATATGATTTGCCATTCGAACTCGCATCTTATTCCTTATACTTACAAAAGGAATTAGTAAGGAAACAGGTTGTATTGAAAAATAAATATTTGTTGTCTAAAGTAAATGCATTTTTTATCATTGTAATGCAAATTTGTTGATATGCCTACACACACACGCAATCGAAGAAAAGCAAGAAGAAAAGACTAACCGTAAACTGTAAGAAGATAGAATTCATAGTTGTCAGCAAGAAAGACGGTCCAAATTGCAAGTTAAAAAATGAGAACATCAAAATCAAATAGAAGAGTAAGTTTTATATTTGGGTAGTGTTGTGACAGAAGACAGAAAATGTTAAATTGATATTTCATAGAAATAATGAAAAATGCCTTTCAGAAACTAAGCAAAGTATTAAGAAATCGCAAAATGTTAGAAACAAGAGAAAACCATGCTGGACAGATATGCATTATCTAATTTCTTTTGTGGTGGTAAATGACAGACAAAGTACCCAAAGTTGAAGTCCGGAGGATCCAAGGAGGATCTAAATGGCTTGAAACAATATCCAAAGTCCAATTAAAAAAAAAGAGAACATTAAAGAGATGGTAGTAGTTGCGATAATCTCAATTTTGTACGCATTTCGATACTGTTATGGAAGTAATAAGCCATCATTCTTGGTGGAACTCGTTGCCGAGTATTGGGGTGCGCATAAACATGTCCTTCTGTGTGAAATAAGTCCTATGTTGGATGTGAAGAGACGTCCACAGCCACCACATTATAGGGTAGAACTCTAAATTCTAATAATTTTACATATTCTGATGAGTCCATTGAGTTGTATTATTATTCGTAGAATTAACAGTATTATTATAATTATTATTATTATTATTATTATTATTATTATTATTATTATTATTATTGTGTTAATAAAATAAGCACATCCCATCTCCTCTCTCGCTTATATATTCTCCACACTAATAAAGTAAACGTTTTCAGCGCTGAACCTGAATTAGTCAAATAAAGTTTCATAAGCCTCAAATTAGAGTTGTCGCTATATTATTATTATTATTATTATTATTATTATTATTATTATTATTATTATTATTATTATTATTATTATTTCTTTTGATATCTGGCGTTTACACATTTCTTTCCGGGTCCCGCCCAGGGACCTAAGGTTAGAAATGGCATCATGACACTTTCCACTGCAAAAAAAAAAAAAAAAAATAATTACATAGATAAAGCCCTTCGTAAAGTGTGGGCTGTACTTGTCAGAACAATTTTTTGTATCTCTTTGAGGCATGGACTTCCAGGGATCCCTTCAATCAGCCTACTGGAATCTTTTCCAACCAGTCCAAGGGCTCCAACTACAACAGGAATTGTTGATGTTCCCATGTGCCACATTTTTGAGATTTCTATTTCAAGGTCCTTGTATTTTGAGAGTTTTTCGAATATCTTCAAAGACACATTGCAGTCTGCAGGGACTGCCATATCAATAAGGAGGCACTTATTTTGTTTGTGGTCTTTAATAACAATGTCTGGGCGGTTGGCTTTGATTGTTCTGTCAGTGTGTATTGTGTAGTCCCATAGAATTGTAACAGGTCCTATCTCCGTAACCGGGTCAGGGTGGTTATTATTATTATTATTATTATTATTATTATTATTATTATTATGTACTTTGATTTCTACTGTATCCACATTTTGTTTCCAGGTACCAACCAGAGACCTATGCCCAGAAATGGCTTCATGACAGTTTCCCTTCATCATTGTTGTAAAAAAAAACCTAAGATCACACAAATTTTACATAGATAAAGCTTTTCATAATGTGTAAGCTATACTGGTGAGTACAATTTTTTTTATTTCTATAAGGCATGGGTTACCAAGAATCACTTCAATGCGTCTATCGGAATTTTTTTCAATAAATCCGAAGGCTCCAACTATAACTGAAATTATTGATGTCATCATGTACCACAATTTTTAGATTTCCATTTCAATGTCCTTGTATTTTCAATGTTCTTGTTTTTTTGCAAATCTTCAAAGATACATTAGAATCCGCAGGGACGGTCATGTCAATAAGAAAGCGCATTCTGTTTTTGTGGTCCTTGATCACGAAGTCTGGGCGATTAGCTTTGATTGTTCTGCCTGTGAGTATTTTTTAGTCCCATAAAAATGTTACAGGTCCTGTGTCTGTAACCAGGTCTGGGTGAAGTTCATACCAGTTCCTTGCAGTTTCCTTTCTGTAAAAGTTGCATATTTTCCAGTGCAGATATTGACCCACTCTATCATGCCGAGGTTTATGTTCAGTGCGTGCTAGCACTGTGCAACCTGACACAAGATGGTCAATTGTTTCTGGGTATTTGTCGCAGAATCAGCATTTTGGATTAACAATTTTTCATTATGTGTGCTTGATAATTTCTAGTTAACAAGCATTGATCCTGTGCAGCAAGAATAAAATCTCCGATTTCAGCTTTTAACCCTGCACTACGTAACCACTGATGGGTAAGGGATTTGCCTACATCAGCTTGTTTGGTACGGGTAGAGTACTGATTATGAAGAGGCTTATCGTGTCATCGTTTTTGCATTTGGTACATTATATTTGCTTTTGCTTTCTTTTTTAGGTTCTTTGTCGCTGCAGTCGGCTTATTATCGTTAACTTGCACTTCTTCACCCACTTGAAATTCCCTTTTCAATTTGTCGGTTTCCTTTATTATTGAATAAAGTTTCTTATTTCTTTCATGTTCTTTGACACAGATTATCATCCAGTGTAATTTCCAGGTATCTTTGAAGACCGATTGTTGTGGTTTTATAAGATATTTGTAGTTGAACTAATCCCATTATTATTATTATTATTATTATTATTATTATTATTATTATTATTATTATTAGTATTATTAGTATTATTATTATTATTATTAGTATTATTATTATTATTATTAGTAGTAGTAGTAGTATTAGTAGTAGTATTATTATTAGTATTATTATTATTAGTATTATTATTAGTAGTAGTAGTATTAGTAGTAGTATTATTATTAGTATTATTATTAGTAGTAGTATTATTATTAGTATTATTATTATTATTATTATTAGTAGTAGTAGTAGTATTAAGATTATAATTATTAGTAGTAACAAACAAAAGGGTTGACGTAACTCTTCCAACATTTTAATAACAGTTAAGAGAAGAGCACAATTTAATAAAGGAATATTTCCACAGTATGTCGGGCTTCAAATTATATTTTAAAAATACTACGCTTGCAAAATAATTTTAAAATATAACTTGAATATAGACATTCTATTGAAACATTGCCAAACACTGTTTTTCTTTTCTTAAATCACGCTCCTCTTTTAACTGTTTTATTATTAGTAGTTGCTTGGTTTGGTTTATTTTGTTTTACGGCACATCAACCTCAATGGGTTATTTAATGCCGACAAAATCTTTTATTGCTGGTAATATTTTGTTTTGTCAAAAATCTGTGTCTGGTAATATTTTTCCTTCAAAATTGTATTACTGGTAATAATTTTTTCAAAAAAGTATTGCTGGTAATAGTTAACTATTTTTTCATAGCTAGGACCCTAACAGGTGCTACCACCCCGGGTCAGGGTGGACCTGGGAACACCAGCAATTAAGAGGTAGTTCACGCTCCTCAAAACCTCCTGATCCGAAGCCTTGTTGCGGGACGTAGTTTATCGTTTTACCCAGGACGCGGATGTAGTTTAATATCTTACTCAGGACGAATTAGTAGTAGTAGTAATATTATTATTAGTAGTATTGTAGTATTACTATATATTTATTTTATTTATTTATATATATGCAATTTCTAACAAATTAATGAATATTATTTTTATTCCAACATTATTTCCTATTATTACTTGTCTTCTAAAGTAATACGTATGCATATGTATATGTCTATATCCATGTATATGTATGTATGTTTATTTATATTCGCATACCGATTTACGATGTTCGAGATATTTAGCACAAATTAGCATTTTCCTTTAATAATCTCACATAAAGATGAAAACTATCATTTCATCTTTCTATCATTCAATACAAGACTCCAGAATTAAACCTGATACATATATAATAAGATCAGATTAATTTGGTCCAAAGCCACGGCTATGGGCTTCTATTAAGGAATGAGCTCATTAGAAGCCCCAAAACATTGTCTTTGAACCAAATTAATCGTCCACATCTGACACTTCTACTTCTTCTTCTTCTTTCATTTCCTGATATTAAGTGATCTGTTATTTCCATTTTCTCTAAAGCTTCGTCAATGTTCGATCTATGGCATTCTCAGCATCCTTCAGTAGAAACGGATTTCTGTTGCCACTTCTTCATATGTGATATTTCCAACGTTCTCTGCTATATAGGAGGACTGATATTATATCAACTTCATTTGTTTCTTAATTTGAATAACATTTTTCTTTTTCTTAATACTTTGCTTAGCTTTTGGAAGCATCTTTCATTATCCCAACGCGTCTTCGGATTTCAGTTTCACACATGAACTGAAACAGTTTGTAATATGTTAGATAATTTTCTACCGTCGTAAGGTTGCCTCCCTGTGTCTTTTCTATAAATACTTTCATGGTAATTGTTCGGATGAGCTCTTCGCTAGGTTAACTAGACTTTTTAAATTTAAGCGCAGTACTAAACTGGCGTCATCATCAATTTACAGTTGAGCTGGCTAGATGGAACCGTAAATTCTATGCTAATAGTTTCTTTTCTCGCACTTCTCGCTTGTGGAACTCCCTTCCGTCTCCATGTTTTCCAGACAACTTTAATCTGCAAAAATTTAAATTTAATGCCAATTGCTATCTACTGTTCTTCTGTTTACTCTTTCCTCTTCCCGCTTATTCATAATGTTTCTGTTCCTAATTCTTCCACACCTTGTAACACCTTGTGTCATAGTAGTTTTACTGCCACGCATGGGGCTATACCGATTAAAAAAAAACTGTTATGTATGAAGGAACAGTAAGTTACAGCACTTCAAGAAAGAAAGAAATTATGATCAAAATTAAATATTTGCTGTATAAAAAAAGATACTCTTTTCAGGAAACTATATGATTAACTTTCTTTCGTACACCGATAAGTGATTCTTTTGGCAGAAAGCTCTTTTATCACATTAACCCCTTCCTCGCCAATTGTTTTGGGTAAAACGTTTCATAATTCAGACGAATTTTTTATTTGTTTTTAATGTAGTAACTAAGAGGCACCTTGAAATACTCGAGCGGTGCCCACTGTATTGTGATTTTCCAAGCTACGCTTGGATGTGGCACAAGGCCGAAAGTATGGGGCACCCAGTGAAGATCGAACTCACTACTCAGACGTAATTGTTCTAGCGAGACAAGCTTGCTAACCATTACACCACCTCGAGGTGCCCACGGTGCCCACTGTATAAGTTGACAAATGGATTTGTTTCAAGCTCAGAAGAGCATAAAAAGAAGCAAGATCGACGTATAAACACGTCTATAGCTGGTTTTTGAAAATTATTTGTTTTTTAACGTTTATCCGTTCGTATCTGAAAAAGACACTTTCCGTAAAAAACGTGTATACACGTTTACACCGGGGAAGGCATTAATCATAATAAACAATGCCTCTTTTGATCGGGCCGTTGTTTACAAATGGCAAGTTTGAAACTGTCAACATCATTGATATCTGCATCTTTTTATTTTTATTTTTTTATTTTTCTGGTATTTTTAAACAATTTTAAAACTATTTTTCTAACCTTTTTTTATGGGGAGAATTTTTTCGGAAACACAACCATAAGTATTTGAGAATAATAATGAAGCATAAAGAATAAACTGAAGAATAAACGGATATACACTATTCTTAATTTCTGTAAATTCTTGTTCTTTAAATGTTGATGTTGTGGAAACTATCGACCGAACATGTGAGTGAACGACGAAGTTATGGTTCGTTTTGTTTAACGGCATCTATCGGTTCTTTAATGTCGAAATCTAAATATTTTGTACGCACTTTTAATTTATGGAGATAATAATAGTTTTAGTGATACAAGTTTTACTAATTAACCCATAGCGGGTGGGGAGAAGGGGTGGATTCAAACTTTTCCCAATGGTATTTGCGCGTTACTGAATATAACGAATTCAACATTAACATTTCCGAGCCATCATCCGTTACATCAACCGCACATCCAAGCTTACATAATCTGGTATTCCCAAGCGGTCACCCATCTAAGGTTCGACGTTGCTTAACTTCGGTAATTGTACGAGAACCGGTGGTTCATCGTGATATGGCCGTAAGCGAAGTTTTGGAGAAAATGGAAACAGAAAGGAAACTAATACTTAACATTAGAAAGAGACAGTTGAAGTTTCTAGAGTATATAATGAGGAAGGAGGGCTTGGAAAATCTGATACTCACGGGACAGATGGAGGGAAAGAAGGACAGAGGAAGACAACGCATGACATACTTGACGAAGCTGAGTAAATAGATGGTGGAAAAAGGCTTGGGAGAAATAGCAGAAGGAGAAGGTTTATTAAGAGCTACAAGAGACAGGAAGTTGTGGAGAGCCATGATCGCCTACGTCCGGATGGGGCACGCCACGTAAAGAAGAAGAATTATATATATATATATATATATATATATATATATATATATATATATATATCCGTTTATTTTCTTACGCAGAACAGCAAGGTCCTAATAAGTCAGGGATCGATTTTACACTTTATTTATATTATGAGCAGTACCACTACCCGCGATAAAATTATTAAAAAATGAATTTTTTTCGATTCTGACAAATGGAAGGTTTTGAGACAAATCAAATGAATGTTAACCTACAAAAATTATTTCGAAAATATTTTTTCCTATTTTTTAGGAGTGGACCACTATACTCAAGTAGTTCTTATTTTTGTTTCATTTTTTTTTTAACTCATCAGTTATTGCCTACTAGGAAACCTTTAAATCGATAATTATTTTCCTTTCTTCAGAAAATAAAATAAAATAACCCCTAAAATATAGAAAAATAATTATTTATAGCCTTTTTTGTTTCGACAAAAGCAGTCGAGCAATCAGAAGCAAATTTCTAAATAATTCGACATGCAGTTTCGGTTGGAAAGTTCGTTGTCCAATCCAAATTTCTACCACCGGCGTCGTTCGCAATCTGTTGTATCTCGAGGACCCAGGCTCTGCTGTGGACCCACCCGGTCAATAGCCAGCTGAAGTAACAAACATCAAAGAACAAGGAAGGACCCTGTACACTCCGTTTCTCTTCATAACTGATCCACAGAAGAAGAAAAAAGCCGTGAGAGAATAATGAAAACTCACAAGTCACCGCCTACCTCCTTACTCACGACAATATGCCTTTATTCTGTTCACAGGAAAATAAAGAAAAAAAAAAGAAAAAAATGAGAGAAAGGCTACTCACAAGAAAAGCAAGCAGCCGAGAAAACAAAATCCTCAAACACTTGAATAAAATATTAAAGAAAGAACGTAAACAGAAATAAAGGAATTTTTGCACGTCCCTTTCTTTCTTTCTTTGGTTCTTTCTTTCTTTCTTTCTTTCTTTCTTTCTTTCTTTCTTTTGTTCATTCTATCTTCTTTCTATTTTTCTTTATTTCTATCTTTATTTCTTTCTGCCGTTCTATGTTTCTTTCTTTCTGTCTATCTATCTATCTATTTTTATCTATTTATTTATTTCTATTTTTTTATCTTTATTTCTTTCTATCTTTGTTTCTTTCTTTCTTTCTTTATTTCATTCTTTCTATATTTTTCTTTCTTTATTTCTTTATTTCTTTCTATCTTTTTATATTTTTCTTTTTTCTTTCTATCTATCTATCTATCTATCTATCTATCTATCTATCTATCTGTCTTTATTTCTTTCCATCTTTCTTTCTTTCTATCTTTCTTTCTTTATTTCATTCTTTCTTTCTATCTTTCTTTCTTTATTTCATTCTTTCGTTATTTCATTCTTTGTTTGTTTCAATGCGGTAATTAAATTTTTGCTTATTCTTGTGCATAAAAATGTGAAAAAGAAAATTGTACAAAAATACATATGTAGGCATATCGATAATTTCGCTGCATATCGCTGAATAAATATCTTCCATAATAGAATTTATTTCATTTGATTTAATTTATTTTATTTTATATTTAATTTTTTTATTTAAATTATTTTAATTTATTTTTCAACATTATCTTCCGCCTTCAATGCATTTAATTCAGTGATGAATATTAATAACGAAGATTTAACATTATACAGTGGGATATTCAGATTGAAATTTTGTAAGTAACTCTAAGAATTTATTGATCCTTTGTTGCAGTTGCTAGGAGAAAAGCTATCAGATAGAACAAATGAGTTATAGATAGATAGATAGATGTGAACAAAGTAAGATAGATGGGAATAGTGTGAGATAGATGTGAACAGTGTGAGATAGATTGATAATGTACAGGTTGAAATTGATAGATAGATAGACAGATAGATATATGTAAACAAATATAGTGTGATAGCAAGCTAGATAAATATTAACATAGGTAAATAGATATGAACAAATTTACGTAGGTATTAACAAACACATGCACGCACATATATATATGACAATTGAATGACAAAGTGTAAAAATTCTATCTAACACATTTCGCTCTCGAGAATGACTTCATTAGATTAAAATTACCTATTTTTCTGATATGTAGAAACTTATATATGATAATCTCTCTCTCATATATATATGTGTGCGTGCGTGCGTGCGTGCGTGCGTGCGCGCAGGGTGCGATAGATAAATTGTCGTCTAGATTATGCAAAAATGAAAATAACACTGGCATCTCGTTTTAGCAGATATATTTACCAAAGTTACACCAGAATATATTGAAATACTAAAGAGTAAATTAATTCAATAAAAGCTCAATTGGCTTCATTCACGGCCTCCAGATGACTTCGGGATTTCCTGCAACTCTTTTGGGCGGTCTCTTTGTTTAAGTTGGTGAATGTTGTCATAATCCTTGGCTTCAGTTCATCTTTGGTGTTAAAATAGTTTTGTTGGTCTCTCGCCTAGCTGTGCCCTACACATAATAACCAAGTGGGTTGCAGTCTGGGGAGTTAAATATCCAGTTGTAAGAGGCAATGTGGAAATTATCTGACAACTATAATTGGGTTCTCCTGCTTGTCTGGCATGGTGCATAGTCCCGTTGCCAGACATAGTCTTCCAGTAGCCATCTTCTTGACCCAGGACAGCACTACCTACTCAAGGCACTTGATGTAGGCCTACTGTTGAGACTGTGACCCTTTCCAACAAATTCAAGAGTTATTTTCTTATCAGAACGATCAGAGTGAGTTTTCCGAGCACCCGTACCTTCGTAATCCCAATCAGACTAATGCAATTCATTCCGAATCAACTGCACTGCCCACAGATTGACGCCCAAACACTCTGAAATATTCGTATTGGAGATTCCGCCGCGAATGCTAAACAGTACAGTATGCTGTTTCCAAATTTCTGGTGGAAATTTTTCTCGCAGACGGTGTCCAACTGAACTTATTATATTGTGCAGTCGACAAATGCAAAAACAAACAACGCACATGCGCTGAATTAAAATAATAAAATGGTGACAATTTACCCATCGAACCCTATATATTTATATGTGTGTGTGTATATATATATATATATATATATATATATATATATATATATATATATATATATATATATATATATATATATGTATTTTTCATTCAAATCGACTACGATTAAGCTTTTTATTTAATTTTTCTTATGTCCGAAAAAAGTGTTTTCTTTTTTGGACACAGAGAATGTAGTTACTACGAACGAACATTATCTATGAGGCCAAATGCCTCTTAAGGAACACTAAAAACATACACACAACGCACACACTCGTTTAAACTGAAAAAAAAAATCCTCCTTGATAATGTCTAAAAGTATAGCCGAAAGCGCTCGGAATTATAGAACATTTGGACAATTTCTACACACTGTGTCCAAAAAAGAAAACACTTAAATTAAAATTAAAAACATTAAATAAAAGCTTAATCTTAGTACCTTGTCTGTCGTTTTTAATGAAACATGCATAAATGAAGGAATGCTGCCTAAATACACAATACATACATATATATATATATATATATATATATATATATATATATATATATATATATATATATATATATATGTGTGAGTGTGTGTATGCATATATATTTATATATAAATATGTATCTCTCTCTAATATAGATAGATAAATAGATGGGAACAGATATAGATAGAGACTAAGAGATCGAAATATAAAATCTGAAAGTAGATTCATAGCTAAGAAGGAGTAGATAGATAGATAGATAGATAGATAGATGGATGAGAACAGAATAAAATCAACAACGAAGAAGAAAAGGGAGATTGAAGCGAAGATAGATAAAAAAATTAAAAAAGCGAAGAAGTAATATGGAAATAGGTAATGAACTGGCTGAAATAGATATATGTGAACAGAATGATATATATATATATATATATATATATATATATATATATATATATAATTCTGTTTGACTCGTGCAAGACTCTTCGGTAAATCGAATCGAGTTCTCTCAGTCACTGTGTGTTTATCTAAAAATAAATACGCTTAAATTCATCTTCTTCTCTGCCGTGCGCCAACGGCTTCAGGGTAGAATTTCCGACTGACGCGAATTCTGCCGGTTTTCGATTCTAGCCAGAGGCAACCGGACGTCTAGCCACACTGATGATCTGTGATACAACGAAACAGTCTGTCTGTGGATGACAATATATATGCTCCTGAAAAATTTATTTCGGTTGAGCTCTCTGGAGAAGATGTGTGGGTTTGTAAACAGTGACTATTACGGATAATAATGCAAGACTCTTCGGTAAATCGAATCGAGTTCTCTCAGTCACTGTGTGTTTATCTAAAAATAAATACGCTTAAATTCACCTTCTTCTCTGCCGTGCGCCGACGGCTTCAGGGTAGAATTTCCGACTGACGCGAATTCAGCCGGTTTTCGATTCTAGCCAGAGGCAACCGAACGTCTAGCTACACTGATGAGCTGTAATACAGCGAAACAGTCTGTCTGTGGATGACAATATATATATATATATATATATATATATATATATATATATATATATATATATATATATACTGGACTCTCCCGTTGTTTTCGGCGTATGAGTGTCAAGCAACTCCGTTCCTAGAAACCGAAAACCAGACCTCCTGCACAAATCATCTGATTATAGTGGTGAAGGCTTTGTGCAGAACCAACCACACCTTTTGAAGAGCCAAATACAGGGAAGACCTGGTGCACTGTGTGTCACTAGGTCTCGAAACGACCTTCCGCAAATTATGAATTTAAATTTGTCCTTCTCCTAGATTAGTTGCCAATTCAAGCCGCTATCCATTACACCACCGTGCCTAAATATATCCAGGTAAAATGAGAACAAAATACTGTAGAATTCCACTGTCCGTAACGTTTAAGTTAAAAGTGGACTGAATACAGAATGGAACTAAATATCTGATACACCCCCACCCCATTCAACCAATTGGTCAGTACTAAATTAGACCAGAAGTTCCTAAACATTGATAAACATTTCCCTATAAGCAACCCTCTTAGTAAAATATTTAACAGAAACACACTTAAACTAAATTATAGCATCACCGATAATCTTGAGAAGATTATGAAGAAGCACAATAATAAAATTTTAAACTAATTTAAATTTTGGATAATAATGCACATTCTAAGATAAATACTGTTGATAATATTAAGCAATGCAATTGGAAAAATTCTAACGAATGCCCATTACAAAACAAATGTTTAATCAACTCTTTTGTTTTTCTAAGTACTATTTCTACAATAGAGAATCCGACTTTTGAAAAAATTGATATTGGTAGTACTAAGAATTCTTTTAAGACTAGGTGGTATCAACATATCAATAATACATCTCTTTCTAAATATTTTTGGAAATTAAAAGAAGCTAATAAAATTTTTTTTTAAAAAGCTAGAACACGTAGATCTTTAAATGAACCCTATTTTCTAAGCTTACATGTAAAATGAGAAATTATCAGAATGTAAAAAATAAAAACTCCTTATTAAACTAAAGATGTTAATTGATTGTAAATTGTAGGCAGTCTACATTTTACCTTACAACATGTTTAAACTCTGAATTTGATAATACTCTTTCTTATAGTAATAATCAGTAGATCAACTGCGGTGCACCTTATATGGCTAAGTATTCTATTTGTAAGAGTCATTTTGATTCAGTATAGTTCTGTATTGATGTTTAGTTAGTATTATTAACATCTTATATGGATGTACAGATATTTAATTAGTATTATTAACATCTTACATTGATTAGTTAGTATTATTAACATCTTATATGGATGCTCTTAACAGTTGCATATAATTTGCCAAATAGTTTTGTATTTATGATCTGTTATTTAGCAATTTCTTAAAGGGTCCTTTTATTTATCAACTACAAAATTTTACGTAGGAAGCTGACCGACCATATAACTAGTTAGCATTTTGTTAAATTACCACCCTACCTCTTTCGCTTTTACTTTAAAATTTAAACGCCAGGCTTCTATACATCTTACGAAATAATGTAATCATTTGTATCTGTCCATAATGAAATTGTCTAGGATTTATATGCTGACAACTTCGTGTCATGACCTATATTATTTTTTTTCGGTGAGTTTGAAATTAGCGTAGGTTACATTTGATTGGTTAATCACGTTAAAGCCCACAAGCCTATTTTAATTCAGTTTTTTTTTTCTAAAGAGGAAGTATTCTGCTTTTGAAATTAAATTAATCGCTCACTCGCCACATTTGTAGTATTGAAGCATAATTGCAAATGTGTAGCGATTTTTAACATGCTTTTGTTTTAATATCATAAAATAATATATATATATATATATATATATAGAGAGAGAGAGAGAGAGAGAGAGAGAGCGAGAGAGAAAGGGAGGATAGATAGATGTGAATAGAGTGAGATAGATAATAAACAGGCTGAAATATATATATATATAGAGAGAGAGAGCGAGAGAGAAAGGGAGGATAGATAGATGTGAATAGAGTGAGATAGATAATAAACAGGCTGAAATATATATATATATAGAGAGAGAGCGAGAGAGAAAGGGAGGATAGATAGATGTGAATAGAGTGAGATAGATAATAAACAGGCTGAAATATATATATATATAGAGAGAGAGCGAGAGAGAAAGGGAGGATAGATAGATGTGAATAGAGTGAGATAGATAATAAACAGGCTGAAATATATATATATAGAGAGAGCGAGAGAGAAAGGGAGGATAGATAGATGTGAATAGAGTGAGATAGATAATAAACAGGCTGAAATATATATATATAGAGAGAGAGAGCGAGAGAGAAAGGGAGGATAGATAGATGTGAATAGAGTGAGATAGATAATAAACAGGCTGAAATATATATATATATAGAGAGAGAGCGAGAGAGAAAGGGAGGATAGATAGATGTGAATAGAGTGAGATAGATAATAAACAGGCTGAAATATATATATATAGAGAGAGAGAGCGAGAGAGAAAGGGAGGATAGATAGATGTGAATAGAGTGAGATAGATAATAAACAGGCTGAAATATATATATATAGAGAGAGAGAGCGAGAGAGAAAGGGAGGATAGATAGATGTGAATAGAGTGAGATAGATAATAAACAGGCTGAAATAGATAGATAGATAGATAGATAGATAGATAGGAAGGAATAGAAAAAGATAAGAACATAACAAAGAATTAAAAAGCGGTAGATGATAGATTGCCTAAACAATCATTGATATAAAAAAGAAAAGTGATGCAAAACAGAAGACGACAACCAAAAATAAAGATAAAGAAAATTTTTAAAATGTTAAATTAAGTGAAATATTTAAAAAGGTGGACATGAAAGAAAGTTAAAAAATTGATGAAATCTATCATGCTAGCAGTGTTTCAAAGAACTATTCACACACGGCAAAATGCTTCAAACCATTGCTTTTTATTAAGTGCAACCTGATAAGGATCTAGTTTTTCATAAACAAAATTCATTAGGTCAAATAAAATCAGGTAAGAGTAAATCCTTTCTTTTTATTATTTTAGGGGTGTTTCTACTGTAATCAACTCTTGAAGATAATATAAGCATTTAGAAAGAGTTCCCAATGATTTGGCCGCTTGCGGCCATATCACATTGAAACACCGATTCTCGTACGATCATCTAAGTTAAGCAACGTCGAGCCTGGTCAGTACCTGGATGGGTGATCGCTTGGGAATACCACGTGCTGGAAGCTGGGATGTTCGGCTGGTGTAATGGATAACGGCTCAGAATTGGAAATCGGAGAGCTGAGTTTCTAATTCCAGTTGTGTTTGTTATATTTCCAGCGCGCTGGGAAAATTGTGAAACTACTTCTACTCCTTCTAGTTATGAGTTGATTTGAAATGAATAAATTCTGGATTAAATAACCTTCTAAGGATTGATGGCCTTGAATTAATTACGGATCAATTTATGACAAAATAGATTATCGGTCGTAAATAATCGTGGTCGTAAGTCGACGATGACCTGCACCGGAATTTTTGGGACGGCGTGAGGGATCTAAGCCCACTAATCGCTCATGTCATGTTATTTACTTCAGACATTTTTGATATTCGTAAATGATTTTTTAGTGTTAAATTAAAAACAACACGACGAGGATGAGATTCGAACTCACGCGGGGAGACCCCAATGGATTAGCAGTCCATCGCCTTAACCACTCGGCCACCTCGTCTTCGATAATGCCAGACGCGTTTATCATGTCTAATAACTATATACTCTTTTGACAATATATCTTTTTTTCTTCTTGTACATATGTGTGTTTTGAATTGTCCTAATATTCATTTGCTTAGTTGAATAACAGAATCACAATCTGTCACATAACATATTTAATATAAGTTACATCTGTCATTCTGTCACTTTACAGCTCACCCGCTATCTGGATATTAGTCAAGCCGAAAACTTTGTAGCATTCACAGAAACACTTTGAAAATTTGCATTGAATAAAGATAAAGAAAAGAAAAGAAAAACGTAAAATAAATAATCAAAATTAGTTATGAAAATCTCAGATTTTGCATTGAATACTATATCGAAGCGTAGATGCGGCACATGGCCGAAAGATTGGTGGATCCAGTGAGGATCGAACTCATTACCCAGTCATAATTGTTCTTGCGAGACAAGCCTGCTAACCATTACACCACGTCGATGTGCCCGAACGCAGTTTTCATGTGAGAGAAGACCGAATGTCCGGGGCACCTAGTGAGGATCTAAGTCACTATTCAGTCGTAATTGCTCTAGCAAAACAAGCTTGCTAGCCATTACACCACGTTGAGATGCTACTATAACGGAATATGGAAGTTCAATCTCCAACCCAGGTCCATGGAAATATTTCATTATAAATCCATTGACATTTAATGTTTGCGTGTTATACAGGGTGATTGAAAAGTAACTCCCTATTTTAAGCTATCAGATAGAACAAATGAGTTGGAGATAGATAGATAGATAGATAGATAGATAGATAGATAGATAGATAGATAGATAGATAGATATGAGCAGATAGATAGATAGATAGATCGTCTAACTATAATTTTTACAAAACGGGAGAGTCCATCATACATAAAATAGGGAGTTATTTTTCAATCACGCTGTATATTTACAACAAGCTTATATGACGTTCTTTAAGCAAATTCTTTGTGAGTTGACAAGTCGAAAAAAACAACAAATTTCTGATCCCTTAAGAAGGTATAAGAAACCACGTCTTTTTAAGAAGAGAATATCGTAAGTGTTGATTGCGAGAAAACACTGTTCTGTCTGTGAATACTCTTCAAGCGAGAATTCTGGTACGTACGTTTATCGGTAAGGTCAGCTTTAAAAAACAACAACCCCAAAACTCATGTGCTCTGCTCATAGGTCATTGGTAGGGAAGTGAGTGTGCGGAATTGAACTGAAGGGCAAAGTGAGAAGGGAATTAATGTTAGGTCGGGAGACAATGTAATTTTATCCAGTCATTTCTTTCAATGTCAATCGCTGCTAATATTGTAGTTTCTGGCGTTGGAGTAGGTGATTGAAAAGAAAACTTGTCGAACATTCAACACCAGTGTCTTTATCAATTAGCCGGTTAAAACAATCAAGTTGAACTTCGCATATCTGTTCTAGAATATGTTACTTGACATATGTATCAGTAAAACATCCTTATCTTCCTTATTTAAGATAAAGGGATATCCCGTTGTTACGGTATCAAAAGGCATTATTCGTCATAAATAACCTATAACGGAATTTCTCATTAGTAAATACTGGAAACAGATTGATAATATATTTTTTTATATTCTTTGTTTCATGTTAGCCTTCATCAGCTATTTTTGCTTTTAAAAAACAGAATTCATTGTTGCATGTGACAATAGAGTCCAGTGTAGAGATACAAATTCGAGATTATTCATGCGGAAAATATAAACAATGCAGTTTCAAGATTATAAATTGTCGTCTTCAGGGCTGGTTCAAGGGTCTCGTGGGCCTCCACCGAATCTATGATATGGATACCCCACTCTAATACATCGCAATTTTCTAAATACAAATTAGAGACCTGTCATAATAGATCTTAAATAAATCAACAATATTTTGCGGCAATTTTTAACATCAACTTGAGATTTTTCTTGTTAAAAAGTTGAATAATTTGAACGCATTCAACATGATGGATTAAAAATAGTGAATTTTATATTATGTTTCTTTGAGACTTAGAATCCGCAAAAAAATATGGATTTGGATGAAAAAATAACCCCATTTTTTCGTCAAAATCCGCGAAAATCTTTTATCTTCAACATTAATTTTCGAACTCCCCATGGCTGGTCAGAACTCCATTGACAATCTCTTTTCACACTGTTCTGTCATACATATCTGTCCCCAGATCCCCAATATCCAACCCTGAGTCCTGGTCTGTGGGAAAGTCAATTTTTGTGAGAAATGAAGAATGCCTTGGTCGTAAGGATGAGATAATTTCTTTGTCAACGCGGTGGTAGTGGCCGACAAATTTTAATCGTTTTTGTTTGAGCTTAATAGAGATTGGTCTCAGTTCTCTGTAAATTGTGTTGCATGGGATCAACAATTGATGATCTGGATTTTTCTAAGTAGATTCGTATATGTTCCATCCAGTCGTCTTTCAAGACGAGCAGATAATGTCCAAGTTTCTGATCCATACAGTAGGACTGGTTCAATCAGTGTTCGGAAGGTTTGGATTTTTATTCATTCTTTAATAGTCAGTTGTACTTAGTTTAATTTGTAACATATATAAAAATGTAGGTAGAAAAAGCAAATGTTGATAAGATAGCGAGAATCACAAATCACTGCCCGGAGTCTCCAACGCATTTATGAGGATTCCGACATACCCATTAGTTTTCATAGGTACGGTATATAGCAAAATCTGAAACATATTTTTGGATTGTAAGAACTTGACAATAATGGTTTTCTGTCACATGTTTTACTATTTAACCCATAAGTAGGAGAAGAAGAGGTGAATTCATAGCATTTCCAAATGTATTTGCACGTATGTGAATATAACTCGTCAGTTCGATTTTCTCAATCCGAGCCTTTATCCAATACATCACACGCACATCCAAGCTTACAAAACCTGGTATTCAAGAACGGTCACCCATCTAGGTACTAACCAAGTTCAACATTGCTTAACTTCGGTGAGCGGACTAGAACAGGTATTTCAGCTTGATATGGCAGTAAGAAGGCCCCGACGAAGTCATGTTCATTTAATCAAGTTGTTTGAATGAGTCATGTATCAATTTTTGGAGCTTCCTTTGTAAATATATGTAGGGGGGCACGGTGGAGTAATGGATAGCGACTCGGATTGATGAATCAGAGAGCCGAGTTCGAATTCCATTGCATTCACTTACGTGCTAATTAATACCCTTGAAAAAGGTATGAATCCTCTTCTCCCTTATTTATGTGTAAATAGCAGGACAGACCGGGTTCTATAACCTTGGATGGCAACTGGTCTATCGCAGAAAGAAATGGCAACCTACTGCGGGAAAAAATCTCCCTCGTCAGTTATGTATCGAAAGATATATAATCGCCGAAGCGTGTATTTACGCATGGCACATAACTGACTGATATAATGCATAATTTCATAATGCTTAAAGGTGACAACGTTTTTTTGTCATATCCATATAGCGGGTGGGTAGCAAAGTGACAGAATGACAGAACAAATGTAACATATTAAATGTGTTATGTGACATTGAGATTCCGTTATTCAAATAAGCAAATGAATGTTTGAACAATTCAAAACACATGTATGTGAAAGAAAAATAGATACGTTGTCAAAATAGGCTATAGTTATTAGACACAATAAACGCTTTTGACTTCGGCTAAGACGAGGTGGCCGAGTGGTTAAGGCGATGGACTGCTAATCCATTGGGGTCTCCCCGCGTGAGTTCGAATCTCATCCTCGTCGAGTTGTTTTTTTTCCTTAACACTAAAAAATCATTAACGAATAAGAAAATGTCTGAAGTAAATAACATTATATGAGCGGTTTGATCCCTCATGGCCTTAAGTAACAGTGTTCGTAAATTATTAAAGATAAGTGTAGTAATTATATGAGTATTTGTTGGGTTAGCTATCCAAGTCGTCCGGATCTTAGGATTATGTAGAATAATCCATTAGCCATTCTCATAATCCTTATTCTACGCTTACATCCTAAATTATAATATTTCATGAACCGTGTCTCTTAAGGACGTCAGTTTGCGTGGCTCTCCACGGCTTCCTATCCTGTGTAGCTCTTAGTAATGTTGGCCTTTTTACCATTTCTCTCACTTCCCGTTCTGCCAGCCATTTACATAAGCTCGTAAGGTAAGTTGTCCCCTTGTCTCCCTGTGTCCCTTTTGCTTTTGATGTGTCCAGTGAGTGTCAAATGTTTCAACCCCTCCTTCCACCTCGTTAAGTATTTAAAAAATCTGACCCGTTCCTCATGATTCTTCGAGTGTCCTTTTTGATTCGGACATTATCATACGGTAATCAAATAAAACAATAATCTGGAATTAGTGTCAGGGGGACAATATTTAAACTCAAAACTTTTGGGACACCATTCCTCTGCCTGCATGAATATATATATATTTATATATGTGTATGTATGTGTGTGTGCGTGTGTGTGTGTGAAATATTTTATTTGTTTATCAACTACCGAAACCGTAGGACATTTTGCTTTTGTTACCTTCATTACACATTCTTTCAATTATTTAATTGATTTTATATTCTTTCACTTCAACCTCTCAAGACGAGTTAAAAAAAAAAAAAAATTTCACCTCTAAGCAAGGTGATGATGCAACTAAGACGCAAGGGGTTACTGAGAGAGGAAAAAAATGAGAAAACGTTTGTGAGGAGAAAGGACAATAGAACAGGTTTCAGGAAGACAAAGATGGCGACTGACGTTGAATTTAAATGTTTTAAGATCGAAGGTAACAGGAAAGCAAGAATCCGCAAAAGAGTTTCATAGAGAAGACGGTCAAGAAAATAAGTTATTAGAATAGGTTCCATTTAGTTATTTCGACAGGAAAACGATAATAACTTCTTTCCAATCTAGTGCTGCATTTAAATTCATGCGTTCGAAGTACCAGGGAGAAAAATTCATTAGAATAATTGCCATGAAAACAAAAGACAGAGGAAACCCACACGAAGGCGGTGGGAAAGCTACTGAAGCCGAGATGATGCCAGGTCAGGACCGATAACATTACAGACCGTTCTTTGGATTTTTTTGAGAATCTCGAGATAGATAGCAAAAGCACCAAACCAGACTTGTCAGATGACCGGTAGATTTATAAACGTGCAAGATACTGGGGAGAAAAAATTTTCTGGCACGACACAGTGAACCAAATTTCGTAGCAGCAGACCGAGGTGTTGATTCACTATAAACATTCCCACATCATGTTAGTGGAAAACGTTAGACCGAGAAGGTGCAATGAGTTTAATTCCTGGAGGTTAGCATTAGCCATACTGATGGAGGGCAAAAATAGTTCGCTGAGATAACGAAAAAAAAAAACCAAAACCAAAAAACAAAACAAAACAGTAGTTCCGTTTTGGAGGCGTGAAGCCGTTTCTAGCCCCATTTTAAAAGATTGGAGGTTATTTTCGAAAGCAGTTGCCATTCTCTTGCTTTGTCAGATTTATCGAACTTACTGTTAAGACGAGAGTAAATAGTTGCGTCAGTAGCATAAATAGAGTTGGGAAATGTTGATAAAGGAAAATTCGTTGAAAAGAAATAAGTAAGTCTTCGGATAGAGGACTGGGGATATCCGCATTAACGTGAAAGGATCTGTGGATGAAAGCATGAGTGGCTGTTCAAAACGATTTTCAAAATTATCTTTTGAAATCTTATTTATATTATTCAGTAAAAAAACAAAAACTAATAAAAACGGCGAGTTTATCAGCGTAAAATTAGAAATAATATCTTTGAGCCGGCCCAAAATTCGATTCGCAGAGTTGAAAGTTTTATTCTTAACTCCTTTTATTTTAAATTTTCTGGAAACATACTACGTATATGGAACAAGACATAATGTAATGTTCAGGTTGAATTTATTACAAATCTTTATTACTAAAATCTAAAGAAAGAAATTTATTTTTTAAATATTTAAACGTTTATGAATAATTAAAAAAAATGACATGGACATATCAAAAGCAAAAGGGACACAGGGAGACAGGGGGACAACTTACCTTACGAGCTTATGTAAATGGCTGGCAGAACGGGAAGTGAGAGAAATGGTAAAAAGGCCAACATTACTAAGAGCTACACAGGATAGGAAGCCATGGAGAGCCACTGACGTCCTTAAGGGACACGGTTCATGAAATATTATAATTTAGGATGTAAGCGTAGAATAAGGATTATGAGAATGGCTAATGGATTATTCTACATAATCCTAAGATCCGGACGACTTGGATAGCTAACCCAACAAATACTCATATAATTACTACACTAATCTTTAATAATTTATGAACACTGTTACTTAAGGCCATGGGGGATCTAACCGCTCATATAATGTTATTTACTTCAAACATTTTCTTATACGTTAATGATTTTTTAGTGTTAAGGAAAAAAAACCCAACTCGACGAGGATGAGATTCGAACTCACGCGGGGAGACCCCAATGGATTAGCAGTCCATCGCCTTAACCACTCGGCCACCTCGTCACCGCTGCTGAGAATTTCCTTCGTTATCTCTATTAACATTGACCTATTTTGTGCTCTTGCTATCTATCTCGAGATTCTCAAAAAAATCCAAAGAACGGCCTGTAATGTTATCGGTCCTGACCTGGCATCATCTCGGCTTCAGTCACTTTCCCACCGCCTTCGTGTGGGTTTCCTCTGTCTTTTGTTTTCATGGCAATTATTCTAATGAATTTTTCTCCGTGGTACTTCGAACGCATGGATTTAAATGCAGCACTAGATTGGAAAGAAGTTATTATCGTTTTCCTGTCGAAATAACTAAATGGAACCTATTCTAATAACTTATTTTCTTGACCGTCTTCTCTATGAAACTCTTTTGCGGATTCTTGCTTTCCTGTTACCTTCGATCTTAAAACATTTAAATTCAACGTCAGTCGCCATCTTTGTCTTCCTGAAACCTGTTCTATTGTCCTTTCTCCTCACAAACGTTTTCTCATTTTTTCCTCTCTCAGTAACCCCTTGCGTCTTAGTTGCATCATCACCTTGCTTAGAGGTGAAATTATTATTTTTTTTTAACTCGTCTTGAGAGGTTGAAGTGAAAGAATATAAAATCAATTAAATAATTGAAAGAATCTGCAATTAAGGTAACAAAAGCAAAATGTCCTACGGTTTCGGTAGTTGATAAACAAATAAAATATTTCACACACACACACACACACACACACACACACACACACACACACACACACACACACACACACACACACACACACACACATACATACACATATATAAATATATATATATTCATGCAGGCAGAGGAATGGTGTCCCAAAAGTTTTGAGTTTAAATATTGTCCCCCTGACACTAATTCCAGATTATTGTTTTACTTGATTACCGTATGATAATATTCGAATCAAAAAGGACACTCGAAGAATCATGAGGAACGGGTCAGATTTTTAAAATACTTAACGAGGAGGAAGGAGGGGTTGAAACATTTGACACTCACTGGACACATCAAAAGCAAAAGGGACACAGGTTGACAAGGGGACAACTTACCTTACGAGCTTATGTAAATGGCTGGCAGAACGGGGAGAGAGAGAAATGGTAAAAATGCCAACATTACTAAGAGCTACACAGGATAGGAAGCCGTGGAGAGCCACGAAAACTGACGTCCTAAAGAGACACGGTTCATGAAATATTATAATTTAGGATGTAAGCGTAGAATAAGGATTATGAGAATGGCTAATGGATTATTCTACATAATCCTAAGATCCGGACGACTTGGATAGCTAACCCAACAAATACTCATATAATTACTACACTTATCTTTAATAATTTACGAACACTGTTACTTAAGGCCATGGGGGAACCGCTAATATAATGTTATTAACTTCAGACATTTTCTTATTCGTTAATGATTAAAGTGTTAAGAAAAAAAAACAACTCGACGAGGATGAGATTCGAACTCACGCGGGGAGACCCCAATGGATTAGCAGTCCATCGCCTTAACCACTCGGCCACCTCGTCACCGCTGCTGAGAACCTCTTTCGTTATCTCTATTAGCATTGACCTATTTTGACAACTGCGCTAATTTTGTATTTTGGTAGGCTTGTTCTGAATTGGGAAAACAGTCATTTGCTTATTTGATTAACGGAATCCCAACCTGTCACATAACATACTAACGTAAATTACATTTATCCTCTCTCGGTTTCATACTCTTCATCCATTTTTTTCTCTTCCAAGCTAGAGGTTAAGTAGCAGGAGAGACTACACTACACTATTTACATTATTCGGACTATTGTCCTCATCTTTGTTGCCATATTTATCACAATGTTTCGGCCGTTGTACGCTCTGGTCTTCTTCAAGTGGTTGGAATGTCGAATTGAACCCTTTGTAAATAGTGTACATAATACCTCATCTCAGAAATATAGGCAGATACAGAAGAGACTAATCTTCATTGCCTGATTTGGTAACTGGTGTAGGAGAAGGATAATTCTAAATTCTAAAACCGACTGGGTATGGGACAGTCAACTAAACCCCGTAAAAACCTTTTTTGCTGCAGAAACCAAAGCAGCAACACATCGCGTGATGAGGATTTGGCTCTTTACCCTACATTAAGTTCTTTTCAATCAAGTATTAAGTTAGAATAACAATGGTTAAAATGGTCGAGCTCAAGTCAACTTTGCGCTGAGTTGGAACGACCAGTTCACTTACTTCATGAGTAGGGATTCCACAACATGTCCGGACGATGTTGTTGGAAAGTGGAAAAGAGAAAGATTCTGCTCTTTTTGGAAGTGAGGTCATAAAAACCGCACATGGGAACAAAACACTTTCCGGTTTCTTTATAACTTGCATCATGGGAAAATGAATTTCTTTTTGTTTTTTTTTAATTCTTTATTATTATTTTATTTATTGGTTGTATTTCATTTTCCCACAAAATCAAGGGAATAAACGCCCTTTTGACATTTTGTGTGTACAAAGGTTAAACATTACGAAAATTTCTGACTTAACAAGATAAGAAAAAATGGTATGTCGAGATTGCAAAGATCTAGAGTGAGTGTATAAATTATGGAAGCTGACAAAGGTAGTGTGTTTGTGTGCATTTTAGGTGAATGTGCCTGTTCAATATGTGCACAAAGATAGAAGCTTATAAAACCGTATTCCTTTTATGGTGACTATTGAAACAAAGTTAAATATCTCTTGAATACGTTCGTTTTTTTGTTTTTTGTTTTTTTCGTTCAGAAATAATTGATAGGAAGTTATGATAAAGAACGAATAAATATGGTTGAGCTCAAGTCCGCCTTGTGCTGAATTGGGATGACCGAATCCCTTAATTCATGGGTGGGGCAGCTAAAACACGCCCAAACGCTGCCGTTGGAAAATGGAAAGAGAGAAATTCTGTTTTTTTCCGGAAGCAGGGTCATAAAATTACGCCTGTGACCAGAAACGCTTTTCGTATTTTTTTAATAACTTGCATCATGGGAAAATTAATTTCTTTTTTTTAATTGTTTATTATTATTATTATTATTATTATTATTATTATTATTATTATTATTATTATTATTATTATTATTTATTGGTTTTATTTCATTTTTCAACACTCTCATATTATCGTATGATTGCTTATACAGGTTTTCACAAAATTTTAAGTTACACTGCTCTTGGTACTTCATTGTGTTTTATGCTGCAGAAGCAATAAAAAACTTGAAGCACTTGACGATGCAGGACAAATATCAGACTTTGTTATTTTTCGCCTTTTTCATTATGGATTACTTATGTCTTACAATTTTCTCTCATTACTGATGACTTAGGTTTTTTTTCTCGGATTCTTTCTGTTCTTTCTCTTCATACCTTACTGATTACTTTAACTTTTTCTTATTGATTTGTTCAGAATTTCTTCTCTTTACTAATTAATTTTTTTAACTTATTTTTCTTTACCAATTAGTTTAGGATTTTCTTTTTTTTTTTACTGATTAATTATGACTTTTTCCCTCTCTTTCTTCACAGATTCATTCGACCGTTTATTTCAGTGTTTTACGGATCAGTTCAGTCCTTTACCTTGCTGATTAGATCACACTTTTCTTTTTTCGGATTATGGCTTTTTCTTCTTTTTTATCGATTACTTCAGTCTTTTGTATTTCTTTCCTTAGAGCGCGAGTGACGAGGAGATAGATAGATAGATAGATAGATAGTGAGTGAGTGAGAGAGAGATAGAGAGAGAGAGAGAGAGTTTTCTTTTTCCTTGCTAATAATTTATGTCTCTTTTTTCTCGTTCTCTACTGATTAGTTACGTTTTTTCATCACTTTATTGATTAATTGTCATTTTCTCCACTGTATTTACAGATCAGTATTGTGTTTTTCGCTTTCTTTATTGATTAGTTATGTCTTCTTTCTTTTTTCTGTCACCTCTGATTTTTTTCGAAATTCAAATGTATTTGTATTTTAATCTTGAAAAAATGATTTCTCATGAAATGATTTTTTATTTAGGGTTGATTTAAATATTTTTATTCAAATATATAAATGTTTGAATAATTTTGATATGCATTGAAAATTAAATCAAATTATTTCAATGTGTATTTAAAAGGTCTTTTAAAGGAATTTAAAATAGAGCGCTCATATGTTAGAAAAGGTATATACAGTACTCTCTGTCTCTCTCTACGGAGTTTCGAATCTTGCCAGAGGGCGTATATTTTTTTGTATATACACTCTCTCTCTGTCTCTGTCTGTCTCCGTCTCTGTTTGTCTCTCCCGATATATATATATATATATATATATATATATATATATATATATATACATATATATATATATATATATATATATATACATATATATATATATATATATATATACATATATATATATATATATATATATACATATATATATATATATATATATATACATATATATATATATATATATATATATATATATATATATATATATATATATATATATATATATATATATATATATATATTTGTACTTAAACCTTTTTTTTATCCTATTAAGAGAGACGCAGATTCAAATCCTGTCAGAGAGCGTATATTGTTCTTTAATAAAATTTCTCGAATATTTAGACCTGTGGACGAAAATAAATAAATATACTGTTTAATAAATTAACGAAACGTCTATTCAAATAGGGCTATCAACTAAAAAAAAAATAAATAATAAAATCTGTTGGTTTTGTAAATAAAAATCCATCATTTCGGCTCCATCCACTTCCATAAATCTGAAAAAAATATCCAAACATCAGTTGCGTTTTGTGTTGGGCCTGTTACTTTTCCGCACCTCCTGGTATATATACTTTAGTGCTACATCTTCAGCTTCTATTTGAGATACAGAAAGGACAAAGAAAGACATCTACTTCCAGCTAACATTATCAATTGGTGCAATAGCATTATGCAACTGTTGTATTGTGCTACATACTCACCTTTGAATGCACCGTATATTGACACCTTTTAAAGAGAGACGCAAGCGGTGAGGAAGGCAAAAAAGAGGAAAGAGCGTGAGTGACAGAGAGATAGATAGATAGATAGAGATACAGAGAGAGAGAGAGAGTCTGTGTGTGTGAGAGAGAGAAAGAATGAGATTCAGAGAAGAGAGATAAAAAACGTAAATAAATAGATAAATAAATAGACGTAGAAATGAAAAGTAAAAAAAAAAAGGCGGGAAATATTGGCGCGCAAATCTTGTCTATTGAAGTTTGTTTGTGTGACCCAGATAGAACAGTGTAGTGTCAAAAGATGAAGAAGCAGCCGATTCGGATGTCACATCACAGCATCAACCGATATGCCGGGGAGGGATGCATCTCACCTTACAGCCACGCACCGAAAAGCAACTCCACACCTGGGCCAACAGTAACAAGATTATTATCACACACCTCTAGCACAGTTTTACTTGAAGATGTAGATATAAGTACTGATCATCGAAACAAATGACTACATTAGCTTATTTGGTTAGGTTTGGCTTGTTTTACGGCATATCAATCTCAATGGTTTATTTAATGCCGACGAAATTTTTTATTACTGGTAACATTTGTTTCTTTATCAGAAATCTATTTCTGGTAATATTTTTTTTCATCAAAAATCTATTGCTGGTAATATTTTTTTCATCAAAAATCTATTTCTGGTAATATTTGTTTCTTTATCAAAAATCTATTGCTGGTAATATTTTTTTTCATCAAAAATCTATTGCTGGTAATATTTGTTTTCATCAAAAATCTATTGCTGGTAATATTTTTTTCATCAAAAATCTATTTCTGGTAATATTTGTTTCTTTATCAAAAATCTATTGCTGGTAATATTTTTTTCATCAAAAATCTATTTCTGGTAATATTTGTTTCTTTATCAAAAATCTATTGCTGGTAATATTTTTTTTCATCAAAAATCTATTGCTGGTAATATTTTTTTTCATCAAAAATCTATTTCTGGTAATATTTGTTTCTTTATCAAAAATCTATTGCTGGTAATATTTTTTTCATCAAAAATCTATTTCTGGTAATATTTTTTTCATCAAAAATCTATTGCTGGTAATATTTTTTTCATCAAAAATCTATTGCTGGTAATATTTTTTTCATCAAAAATCTATTTCTGGTAATATTTGTTTCTTCATCAAAAATCTATTGCTGGTAATATTTTTTTTCATCAAAAATCTATTTCTGATAATATTTTTTTCATCAAAAATCTATTGCTGGTAATATTTTTTTCAAAAATATATAGCAGGTTATAATTTTTTTTCCAAAAATGTATTTCTGGTACTTTTTTAAAAAACAAATGTATTGCTAGTAATAATGTATTTCTGGTAATAACTTTTTAATAAAAAAGTATTTCTGTTATTAAAACCTATTTTTACACTTTCATAGTGATTTGACCCCAGTTTAGGGGTTAACTAATTGCCCATAGCTGGGACCCAAACAGGTGCTACCACCCCGGGTCAGGGTGGACCTAGGAACACCACCAATTAAGAGGTAGATCAACGCTCCTCAAAACCTCCTGATCAGAGGCTTTGCTGTTGGACGTAGTTTATCGTCTTACCCAGGACGCGGATGTAGTTTATCGTCATACCCAGGACGCGGATGTAGTTTATCGTCACACCCAGGACGGACGTTTGCTCATGAGAACGTATATAGAACTGTATATGTAAATACATACATGGAAGAATATAATGTAAATTTCTATATGCCAAATCAATGTTAGGTAATTAAATGGCAAAGTAGAAAACTTCTGTGTGGAACGTTTCGATCTACAAAAAGACTTCATCAGACAGTTCAATTTACGTATCACTTGAAGCGATACAAATATCGGATTAAAAATAGATCTATTAATTCTTTAGAAATAGCTCTGTTTAAGTTTCGAATGTGGAATCGAGCAGATATGGGTTTGTGAGAAAAGCTGAACGAGGGCGCGTACTCTCCTTAAAAGTGTTAATAGAACATTGCTGGGTTGTGACGCTCTCTAGGGCCGAGCGGGTTAAAACACACCGTATGAAATAGTGATTTTTCCTACCAAGGGGACACAAAATTTTGAACCGTAAGGGGAAGCACATTTTGTTTATTGAGTTTTCTCGAGTGAGAAATAAAATACGAAAAGCGCACAGTGAGTACAAGTGATAATCAAACTGTGCTTGCTGTAAAATAACAGAGTTACAAATTATACTAATAGCAAATATGCGTTTATTCGTCACCATCTGGTGCAGCTCTGAGTTTCATGCATGTGGCAATCGTAAGGCATAAACTGAAAACTTTTCAACATTTTCACGTGCACCAGAGTTGCATCAAAACGGTGAAGAACTAATATATTTATATTTTATATAAATATATATATACATTGTTATATACCGTACATATGAACTCTACTGGGTATGTTCCAATCCTCATAAATACGCTTGACACTATTGTAAATGGGGGCAACATGCTGCCTAAGCTGGCAGCGTGAGCTGTCAACATGGGAAGCTCTTGCCCTGTCGAACTCTCTGCCTTTGGGCAGAGAGGAACCCGGAGGAGGCTATGCCGAAGGGCAGAGTCTCGTCCGAGGAGGTAGACAGATACCTGATCCCGCGTATGCGGAGTCTACGGGCAATGTTTGCCGAGCCCACGGGCTCGGATTTCCCGACGTTAAATTTGACCTTGTGCCGCATCCTACCTCGTGGACAGGCAGGTAAATATCGTAAAATACTGTCTAAGTAGTCCACCACTAGCAGTGGTTTACCTATTTCACGCCGCTGGCGAGTATTGTATTTTGTTAAAGTTATAAAGTTTACCATTTCATTTCCAGCCTCCGTTTTGGTTATTCCTCATTCAGTAACCTTTTCTAGGTTACAACATATATATATATATATATTATATATGTATATATATATATATATATATATATATATATATATGTGTGTGTGTGTGTGTGTGTGTGTGCATGTGCTTGCGTGTGTGTCTTTTTTATTCATATATATATATATATATATATATATATATATATATATATATATATATATGAATAAAAAAGGACGAAACGTTTTAGCTAATGTCTCTTCTTATTTGCAGATACACCCTAACCGAAAATAATTTATCCCCAATACATATATATATATATACTAGGGCGCCGAGCCAATCCCTATCAAACGCATTTTTGTTTATTCAACATACGTAAAGCCCCCCCCCCCACCTGCGGTTTATGCTGCAACTATTTTGAACAGACCTTAGTTACAGTTTCTAGCGGGATCAATAATTTGAACGACCACGATGACTTGTAACTTCGTGCGAGGGTTCCGTGTACCCAATTTCACTCACAAGGCTTGGGTTTTCAGGCGCTTTCCAGTCTGATAACATCAGGAAGTCTCCTTCATGACAAATCCACCATGGTGATATTACGAACCCGGGTTTCATGGTCAGAATGCGAACGTTCTAATCATTCAGCCACGTGCCCATAATATACTTTTGTAGAAATTTATTTACAGATATATGCACAGTAAAAGATGTTACTTAAATTTCTATAAAAAGATCTTACTTTAAATTTTAATAGTTTAAACATCTTTTCCATTTGCTGCTGTTTGTACTCTCTTTCTTAATATTGCTTCCAAAAAGACTGCTTATTTACAGATCGCGACAGCCATTAGGCAAATATGATTACATATGCTTTATTATTTAAAAAAATATTCAGCATTATTATTGTTTAGGTAATAATCACTATAACATAGCACAAATAACGATAATGTAGAAAAAAAAATTTCGACAATATAAGCATTTTTTACTTATTTATGGTTATTTTAAACTTTTATCAAAAATAACATACTTGTACATGTATATATATATATATATATATATATATATATATATATATATATTATTGATTTACGTAAAATTATATAATTCAGCCTATATCAAGGTAATAAAAATTTTAGTACTTGATACTTTCTTAGAGTTACAATTATTCGATCAGAGTTTTAATATTTATCAGATATCAACTCTGAGTTTCGTAATTTCTCACACGTCAGGACTTCGGATAAGTCGAAGTCATGACGAGTGAGAAATTACATAAACCAGTGTTGATATGTGATAAGTATTGTGTAGTTTATATATATATATATATATATATATATATATATATATATATATATATATATATATATGGTGCAGTTCAATTTATATTAAATGAATCATTCATACAAAATTAGATTAGTAAATTTAATGATCTCGCCATTTTATATCATTAACTTTACTAATATACTTTAATTACTTCATTGTAATATATATATATATATATATATATATATATATATATTGCGTACATAATATATGTGCATATATATATATATATATATATATATATATATATATATATATATATATATATATGTATATAGACAATATGAGTGGTAAATATACACATACATATGCAATTATATATACACATACATATATGTATAAAAATAATTCCAAGAGCATATGATCCAGGTTAAACTCAATGTCCAGGACATAGTAAGGATGATTATATATATATATATATATATATATATATATATATATATATATATATATATATATATATATATATATATATTCCTCTATATAATTCTATATAATATATATATATATATTCCTCTGTATAATATATATATATATATAAATATATATATATATATTCCTCTATATAATTCTTGACGTAAAAATCAATGCAAACATAAAAATATATCGGTAAAGTATAAATAAATGCAAGTTTATATGCTTTAGTGTATTTAAACATATGCAAATACAAATACACGCATAGATACATACATACATACATACATACATATATATATATATATATATATATATATATATATATATATATATATATGTGTGTGTGTGTGTGTGTATGCTCACGCGTGTGTGTGTTTTCACGTGTTTATATATACATAAAAATGAACATTTGTGCATAATATACTGGTTCATATACGTTTAAACACATATATCTTCATATTCGTAAAACTTTATTTGTAGACAGACACACAGTTATATATCTATTTATATCTTGGCATGTATTTTTGTAAGTAGTAAAAATACTGTGCAAGTCTCTCACAATCTCTCTTTTTTTTCTTTCTCTCTCTGTCGGCTGAACACACCTGCTAGTATCTCGCCGGAAGCCAGTTCTCGCGAAAGCGGAACAACGTGAGCGGCCATGCAACGCTGGTAAGCGTACAGACTATTGATCAAGTGTCAGCCGAAAAATATCAATGGGACGACGAAAGCAAGTAATGTCTAGATGCTGACACAAGAGAGTCAAGTGGGCCTCCTGTAGAAGCATTTTGGAGGGTATCAATAGATGCCTTGTCCCGCTTTCATCTTAATCTCAGACTTCTAAAAGGCCTTCATTTCACGATCATCTCACCAAATCAGCTCTCATGCAGTCTTGTTCTCTAGGGATGTATACAAATAAATACCTAAGTCCATACATGCATAAAATAATTACAGTATTTTCCGGCTTACAAGACGCTGCGGCTTGGAAAACGCACCCTAATATTGGAAATAAATTTCTATAAAAAATAAACTCATTCTCATACAACAATACATTCACTATGCGTCTCTCACTTACTGGCGCCACGTATTATTTATATAAATCACTCGTCCGATTTCGTTTGTATGGCAATGGCATACTAGTTGGTGGTTAGTATAAATATACTATACATCTTTCATTGTCAACGTGTGGTTTTATTTTCATAAAAATGAATTAGAAATTTAAAAAATATGCATGTAAAAATATAAACAATCAAAGAAATTATATTCATCTTCAAATTCCAAGAACTTGTCACTGCTGGATTCATGTAAAAGCTCTAATCTGCAGTCATCACGACTGCTGCTAGTAAACAGATCCTGTTTAAGTTTGTGACTCAGCTCTGGGAAGATTTATAATCTTGGAAATACTTGTAACAGCTAAGTACTGAGGTTACATCATATAAAAAGCTGAATTAAATAGCTAACATTAGTGTAATGAATCAACATACAAATCCACGTCCCTATCATTCAAGCCAATTAGGTGACCGTCCACACTTACTTGAATCTGGGCGTTGCCTTACATTCCTCTTTGAAGACGCACACGTATTTTTCAGGGTATTTTTTAGGAAAAAAGTGCGTCTTGTAAGCCGGAAAATACGTTAATTTTCAACTGTGCTACTGACTCTCCTTGCCGTTCTGTGCAGACACCATTTTATCTTCGGAACGAGTTAGTGCATTATTTATAAACTTCTACATTTCTGTATCCATGCTTTATTATTTACACTTATCTGATTTTAAAATAGTTTTACCCGTTCTCTTACATCATCTAGAAAATTATGCCAACCGTGTTGGACTCTATGTCGATGCTTCTAAAACTGAATTCATAGGCTTCAACCAGCCAGGCTCAGTACAAATGGGTTCAGGTGAATCAATAAAATTTGACAAAGCTTTTACATACTTAGGAGGTGAGATAAATTCTACTGAAAAGGATGTGAAAATTCGCATAGCTAAAGCTTGGTTACCTTGAATAAAATGGATGTAATCTAGAAATCTGATCTACCAGACAACCTCAAGCAAAAATTCTTTTGTGCCACTGTAGACGCGGTATTAATGTCAATCGACCTAGAGATCGAGAAGTCTTACAAAAGAAAATGTGCTTCCCGACAGGAATCGGACTTTTAATACCTTTTACATTATGGTAACCACCTTAAATCCAAATGTGTCTTACCAATTAGGCCACAGATAACCCTTGTAAAAAACGTTGAAAATACACATATTGGGTCTATATATCTATACATGCTAACATTATTTTCATTTATTACTTATATGTGTATTTATAACATGTTAGTATAGTGACAGGGTGATTACACAGTTATCTCCCTTATTAGGCTTCTTTTTTTATTATTTCGCCTGAACAATGCACACAACTTCATTTCCTTTTACATTTTATGACGTGAAACTCAGCTTACTACGGAAGAAGCATACAACCTACTACGACTGTTCTGACACTTGTGCTCGCAAATCTCTTGTGAGCAACGCTCTCACCTCCGCGTAATACATCGACGTCTTGTTCCGAAAGGATGTCAGTTCGCCAGTCGGACGCCTTCCTCTCAACGCCCGTCCAGACTACCTCGCCGTTGTAACAATGAATGGATCTTTTCTGGATTTTATTATTATTATTATTTTTTACTTAATTTGCCGAAGGTATTTATCAAGAGTTTTTTTTTTAATCATTTCACCCCAGGGAAGTCAACAAAGCCACTAAGACGTAGGGGGTGGGGATATAAGTGTGAAAGAATATAAGAAAAAGAAAACATTATTAAGGAGCAAGAGCAATAAAAGAACATAAATTAGGAAGACAGAAGATAATGATTGACATTGCATTTAATTTTTTGAAGATCAAGCTTGATTGGAAAGCAAGAAAAGCAGAAGAGAAGTCTAAGAAAAGAAACTGTTAGCATAGAACTTACGGTTGCCTATAGACAGTAAAATGATGAAACCTTGCCGCCAATTTTGTACTACGCTTAAATTTATAGAGCTTATGTACCACAGAGGAGAGTAATATTTATTTTGAATGATTCAAAAATGAAGCAGAAGTCTAAAAGTGGGGGAAAGGGGAAGGCCGGTCTTCAATCTGTCTTATCTTAAACTTAATCTCCTATTACTGACCCAGGCATACCACAATATTCTTTACACCAAAACAGCAACTTACTACAGTTATCATAATACCTCCATGTCTCTATGTAGCCCTAACTAGTTCCCATACGTAAAAGTTTTTGTTTCCGGGGGTGGGGGTTGTCTGTTAATAAAAAATAACATTTAAAAACATTTACCACAGAGGAAAGTTCATCCGAACAATTATCATGAAAGTATTTATAGAAAAGGCACAGGGAAGCTAGGTTACAGCAGTGGAAAATTGACTGAAGCTGAGACGCCAGGTCAAGACCGATAATATGGCTGATTCTTCTTTGGATTTTATCAAGAATTAGAGCAGGAGCACCGGACCATATGTGGAAGCAATATTCTAAGCATGGACGAATGGTAGACTTAAAAATATGCAAGATAGATTGAAAGTGAATCAACTCGCTAATTATTTGCCACCTGATTTAGATTTTTGGTAAGTGGATGTCGTATACAGTTACACTGTCCTTGCTTTATGATAGGGGTTGAAATCATACGTGAATATAATCAGAAAATTTAAAAATTATTTTCTCTCATCCGTAAAACGGCTATATTAAGCACAAGGCAGTTTTTTTTGGTACTTTTAATTAAAACAAACAAAAACTATTTTTGGAATGTCATTGTTTTCATTATATAGTTATTTGCGCAAGGATAAAAAAAAAATAATGTCATCATCATCATCATCATCATCATCATCATCATCATCATCATCATCATCAGTTCCATGAAATGGTGAGGTCGTATGGTCGCTGCGTACCTGACCAGTTCCTTCCACATAACTGTGTTGAAAGCCAGAGAAGTATTCATGCGTAATGTGTCTTGGGCTAGCATTGCCGGAGGAATCCGTCCTTGTCCAGGTCAAACCCCAACCTGCCGTTGATACTGTATCTTCGTCCTGGCCGTTGACATCAGTCTAAGATACCCTCTTCTCAGCGATGCCATGTCATCGCCACACTAGCTGCATCCATAGCTATAGAGCCCAATCTACCCCACTGTACCAGATGACCCTTTTATATAAAACCCTGTCATAAAATAATTAATCATATATAAATATACATGTAAAATATCAGTTTATCTCTCAGTGTACCGGTTCTTCGAAAACAAAATGTATTGGATGTTGTCTCTAAGTGTATTTTAAATTCTGTGAATGCGTATCACAGTCAAGGTGGATGCGTGTTTATATTTACATTTAAGTGAGTGCTAAGGAATGAATTTTGATCCAATTTGTGTTTATATGGGAATATCAGGATGAATGCATTCATCAGTGTGTGCGCGTGCGCGCGCAAGCATATACACGAAAATGTAAGCACGTATGTGTTGGGTGTGCTCACTGCATAGTATATTTTTATGCGTGAGTTTCTCAATATAAATATGAATATTTGTACAATATTCATGTACAAGATTTTTTAAAGACAACTCAAGATTTTGGAATAGTAATCAGTCAAGTCAGTTAAGTGCCGTACGTGATACACGCTTGGGCAATCATTTCTCTTTTGATTCATGACTGATTAGGCAGAAGATTTTCCCGCAGTCGGCTGCCGTTTTTTTCTTTTGTAGATTGGTTGCCAACCATCGCTACAGAACCCATTCTGTTCTGCTATTCAACCCATAGCTAGGAAGAAAAGAGATGGATTCATATCTTTCCCAGGGGTATTTGTGCGTCGGTGAAGGTAAACGAACTCGACTTGAATATTAATCAAGTTGCTTAAATGGTTGCCTGCATTTTTTTCTACTTGGGTCCAATAAATAGAAAAGAAAGACATTTTAATGCGGCACAACTAGTAGTGTTGGGCAGGCAATTTGAACCTGCAAAGAAATCCAACTTACTTCGGAAAACCACAGTAGCAACACCAGGGGAACTGTACAAAGAAGGCAGAGGGTGAGAAACTACAGGTTGCCCAGTAGAAAAGCTGTAAATTCAGAAAGAAATTTATTTAGTTATCATGATTCATGCACAAACTGAACAATCATCGTAGATGTTCGAAATATTTGTTTGAATGTTCAACACAACGTTGTAAGCGTGATAACCAGGAGGCAGTAGCTTTGCGGATAGTGTCAAGCTTCAGTTTAGTTCCATTTCAATGAATCAATATCGACGATGTCGACGGTTTTGCTAGTAAATATACTCTAGATACACTAATCCATAACATTCAGATCTGGGATTTTAGAGGGCCTCTGAGGTGGACCAATTAGAATTGGCATATTTTCTTGAATAATAAATTTCCCATGATTTTTTCTGGGCGGCCTGTAGTAGAATTGATAGAGTACAATTTCTTATAGTGTTTCTCCAACAATTATGCTTGTGTTTTTTTTATTCATGAAAAAACTGTTACCATATGGTTAATTAAAGCACAGAGCTAACAGTTTCTTTCGAATACGACATCAAGTAGGTCTGTTTTACTACATTTCACCCAATTCAAGGCTGAAGAGCCACTTAATATTTAAATCGTGATAATGAATAAGGTATATGATATGAATGTAAGGGAAGTTGGTAGGAAGTAATGATTATGGGATAAAGAAAAAAGATTTACCTTTGATATGAAGAGCTCCAGACTGAAGCGTTCTGGGAAACACCTATGTGAGTGCCTGTTACTCAAAGTGGCAGTTGTTAGGGGAAAAAAACTGTTCAAATTATGGGTTACTAGACACTGTGGAATTAGAATGGCAGATCAAAGCCGTGAAGATCTGAACTAAAAAAAAAAAAAATAATTTCACCCCGAACAAGGAAATAAATCCACTAAAACGCAATAGGTTGTTGGTTGGTTAATTTTGTTTAGCAGCATATCAAACTCTATGGGTTAGTAAATGCTAAAATCTAAATATTTTGAACACAATTTTATAGCTTCAGCAACAGATAAAATTTATTGTTGGTCATTTTGCTTTAAAAATGTATTGTTGGTAATATTTTTATATAAAATGTATTGCTGGTATTTTGATACCTACATAGTGTTTTGTTTTTGTTTGGGGTTCACTATTTGCCTATTGCTAGGACCCTAACAGGTGCTACTAGCCCGAATCAGATTGGACCTGAGAACAATAGAAATTAAGAAGCGGTTCCAGCTCCACAAACCGTCCAATCTCCAGAACAGAGGCCAGATGTAATTCGTAATGGGTTACTGAGTGTTGGAGAATATGAATAAAAACACTCTTAAGGAGAGAGAACAATAAAAGAAAAGGAATTAAGAAGACAGAAGATAACGATTGGCATTGAATTTAAATTTTTGAAGATTAAAGTTGACTGGAAAGCAAGAAGCCGGAAGAGTTTCTAAGTCTTCTATGTAACGTTTCCCTTCAGAACGAAGGCGATCATGACTCTCCACAACTTCCTGTCCTTTGTTGCTCTCCGTAAGGTTTGTCTTTTTGTTATCTCTCCCAATCATTGTCCAAACAATTGCACAAACTTGTTAGCTAAGTTATTAACTGCTTTCCTCTGTCTCTTGTCAATACGTCCGTTGAGTGTCAAATTTTCCAAGCTATCTTTCCTCTTGACGTGTCAGAGAAATTTCTATCTATCTATCTATCTATCTATCTATCTATCTATCTATCTATCTATCTATCTATAACAGGGATTTACTTCCTGCTTTGCATTCACTCATAATTAAAATGTACAAAATCCGTATTTTTTAATATGAATATAAATAAAACTTTGTTAATAGACAATTAATAAGACATTTTACTAAAAAAAATCAAACAAATATTATTCTTGAAGAATACTGCTATAAATCTAAAAAATGACACATGGCGACCGTGAAAAACCATAAAACTGTAGGGTAAGAAATTAAATTAATTATCTGTATTTGCCTTTGGTAAAATTCATGCACATATCAAAAGGTAAGAAATGTGTCATATAATAGTCTCGTTAGAAGGAAAGATATCTAAGTTTTCACCAGGAGGGATCAATTTCATCAGAATGATGTCTCTTCTACCTCCATTTTCTCTCTCATTTTATATAACCAAATCAAAATCACTGACACGACCATATCAATCACCAAGTAAGACTTTAATCCACTTCTCTGCAAATGTGTATGTATTTTGATGCCTGAACAAACTATTGTCGTTTATGTAGGTAAAATGTTATTTTTTTTCTTTCAAAACGAGTTGTGTGTGTGTGTGTGTGTGTGTTTTATATCCATAAACAAAATGCTACCATATCACGGTAATGATTATATTGATGTAGTGAGGTAAATGTTTCTTCACCAGCCTTTCTAATAGAATATTTATTATGCAGCTAATGTACGTCTATGAAAAAAAAAATGAACGCATTAAAAAATCCAGACGTTGATGCCTTGTGATAAAGTAAAGATTGCGTAAACTCAAAGCCATA
>OZ038477.1:85476380-85478880 GCA_964036315.1 Acanthosepion esculentum
TTAGGGGGCTAGCCCTTCTTCCCCAACATTTTTTGAAAAAGTATTATTAACTACAGTGGTCAAGATAAAACCACACTACAACTATTCGAGGGCCGTAATTTCTGGGGGGGGCTATCACTCCGCCGACGTTTTAAATAAGTATAACTAAGAAAATCATGGGATTTGCTCCAGATAAAACCCCAATGCAACAGGACCAGGGCCGTATTTTGTGTATGGGCGGTTAGGGGCTAAGCCCCAACTTCAATATTTTTAAATAAATATTTTTAAAATATTTATTTAATTACTATACTTTTTGTTTTGTAGAAAATAAAAATGATTTATCTAAGTTAAAGTTAAATTTTTTTACCTTCTTTTAAAGTTATTATTTTAATAAAAAAGTAACAAATAGTTTTACAGTTATTTATTTTTGAAGAAGCAAAAACTATATAGCCTCATTTCTTTGTAATTTTTCTTAAAGAAGAACATTATCCATTCAAAATTTAAAATAAATAACAATTAACGCAACTATATTACATTTTGTTTAAAGAAAGTAAAACTAAACCAGAAGTAGCCCCTTTTTACAAAACAAAGAAACATGTTAAAAATAATTCTGTTCACAATTATATATATATATATATATATATATATATATATATATATATATATATATATATATATAGTTAGTTAGTTTATGAAAAACTAGGTAATCCGTATGGGTAGACCCAAGGAGGATAAAATCCAGAGAGCTCAATGTAAATCAGAGCTAATAATTTAAATAAAAACAGACCACTTTAAGGTTCCATGTATTAAATTATTTCACCACAGCCCTTTTAAAGGACTGCGGATCATCAGACTTTACTTCCAAAGGTTGAAACGAAAAATGAAAAGAAATTTACACACTTTTGACGGGCAGTATTAAGCGTATGTAAATTAACGAAGTGAGGGGGGGGGAGAGACATGATTGAATTAGATGTAATTTAATATTTCTATTCTTTCATACTTAATTTTACTTGAGGAGGTCCAGACATTGACACATTTAATCGGTTAACTTAACGGAAGTTATATATTGATATAGAAGGGGGAGAAGAGAAAAAAGACTAAAAAGAAAAGGAGAGAAGGAAGTCATGAGAGAAGGTGTCACTGACTTTCTTTGGAAAGAACGAAATAGACGCTGTCGTTTTGCTTTACTTTGAAAGTGTTATTTTGGGGGTTTATAAATATTATAATGTTTGATATAAATTTGAATGTTTAAACAGTCTACAAGGAATTTAATTTGATGTTTATTAGCGATTTAAGTTTTTAAAAAACTTTATTGCAAAATTTTGGAGGTTTAATATGAAATAGTCGATTAGAAAAAATATTCATAGAATGTACATTAAAAGAATAAAATTTTATTTTAAAATATAAGTTTACTTCTAGTTGTAATTGATTATTAAGGTGACATCTCTATCAGTTTGAATTTTATTCATTAATTTAATTCGTGACTGTTTTTAGATGGGTAATTTCTTTTACTTAAAGTTTAGTTTTTTAAAGAAAGTTTACGGTAGATGACCAGTCTGTTTTCAACGTTTAACATGTGTAATAGTGAGATAACTGAGAAGTGGCAGGATATTCATATCATGAGCAGGCAGATATGATTTTTAGATACGGCCGCGCGAATGGTAATGGACACGAGGCTGCACGGCTGTATCAGTTTGCGTTTCCAGACCGTACGCAGACGAGTCATTGAAACTTTGCTGCTGTTTATCACCGCGTCGCTGAGCCAGTATCCTACCTTGGCTGTCGAGTTCCATTTACATGACTGACTGCCTTCGCCCATTCTAGACAGATTCTTTGTGAACCACAGAAGCAATTTATAGACTATGCGAGCTTGTTTTCACGACCATCCCCACTTTAGGGGAACAAGAACAATCGAAAACTAAACGCATTATGAGATAGTCGTACATAAATAAACAAGCACAAATATAGAAATTTGGGAAAACGATAGTAAAAAGAGAAAATGACAATATAAATCGGGATTTAAGCCTACAATACTCGGAGATTATTAATTTATTTTCCCCGTGACGCGTAGCGGTATCATGCAGCCACAGTAAAGTGGGGTTTCTTAAATCAAGATAGCCTGACGGAACCTAACCCTCTCCAGGCCAGTATTGAATTTAGAGTTTTTACTTCTCCTAAACCAGTTGCCATCCAAGGTTATAGAACACAGTCTGTCCTGCCATAGCTGGGGGGGGGGAGAGTATTCATACCTTTCCCAAGGGTATTAGCACGTAAGTGAATGTAATGGATTCAACTGGAATTTGAACTCGGCTCACCAATTCCTCAATCCGAGCCGCTATCCATTACTCCACTTCCTATTCATTACACACAATAAAATAATTTATACTACATTTTTGACTGAAATTAACATTTAAAATATGAATCGGTAAAAATGAACAAACAACACAAGAATAACATGAAATTTGTTATTACTATATACACAAACACGCACACACACACACACACACACACACACACACAC
>OZ038477.1:85481380-85541380 GCA_964036315.1 Acanthosepion esculentum
ATATATATATATATATATATATATATATATATATATATATATAGAGAGAGAGAGAGAGAGAGAGAGAAACAGACAAAGTGAAAGAGAGGGGGAGAGAGAGAAATAGAGTGTATGTGTGAGAGAGAAAGAGGGAGAGGAGTAAGAGATAGAGAGGGGGGTATTCCTCTCTGTATGACCGGCTGCCAAAATTCTGCCTTCCATAATATGGATTGATTACTCTCCAGACAAACAGTCAACAAATAGAAAAGTAAACAGACGGAACGATTTCATATTTAATGGATGTATGAATAGAGTTAATGAACGGTAATTGATTCCGTCTATCAATGAATGCTTTATTCAATAGGTATCTACACTGTACAGGCACACGTACACACACACACACACACACACACACACATATATATATATATTGAAAGAGAGAGTGAATAAAAATATACATATGCTCACATATTTTCCTATCATCAGTAAAAAAAAAAATGAAATTATGAGCACGCATAAACATTTATTGAATCTCTCCAGTGATATGGTTTTCAATCACTTTATCTCTTTTCTGTCAGTTTGTTGGAATTGCGCGTGTCTTGCTTCGCTTATATGTTTATTCCTGTGTGCTACAGCCGAAGCAAAGAAAGGAAACTTTCAACAAGAATAAGAGATCGAAGAGAGGGGGAGGAACAATTAAAACTAATGAGGGCAGAGATCCAGAGAAGAGACCAGAATTTAAGAAATGAATGAAAAACTAGGAAAGGAACAGATAAAAGCAGGCGATGAAGTAAAATTGTGTTAGGGGTGGTGGATATTACGACATACCAACCCTTGTTTGGTTTATTAACGTCGAAATCTGCTTTTATTGTACTTGAGTCTATATGTAAAAATTGGTCGAGTCTATAACTAAGAATTAGCGGCAGTCCGTTGCAGTTTTATAACTGGATTTTGCATGCCTCATTCCATATGTGCCGCAGAGGAAAGTTTTGAAATCAAGTGTGTGGGTCACTTCCGGGCAAGCTGAAATCCACCTTAAACAAATTCACGCGATTTGCACTTTCTACTACTCTGATTTTCTTTCACATCCAACCAACTTTTGCAAAGCCAAAGGGTGATAGGAAATGGATGATGGCTGCAGATTTTGTTGAAACTGGAAACTTCTAGTCGTGAACCAACACGTTGGCACCGAATGTGTGATGGCCGCCTTCCTAAGGTCGGATTTGTACTTGAGTCTGCAGTCAGATATCATTAGTGTTTATACTTGAGTCTATAGGTAAAAATTGGCCAAGTTTATACTTGAGTCTATAGGTAAACCATAGCCAAGTTTATACTTGAGTCTACAGATAATCATTGGCCAAGTATATACTTGACTCTATAGGTAAACATTGGCCAAGTTTATACTTGAGTCTATATGTACAAATAGGCCGTCTTTATACTTTAGTCTATAGGTAAAAAATCGTCTTAGTTATACTTGAGTTTATAGGTAAATATTGACCAAGTTTATACTTGAGTCTACAGGTAAACATTGCCCAAGTATATACTTGAGTCTATAAATAAAAATTGGTCGTATGTATACTTGAGTCTATAAGTAGATATTGGCCAAATTTATACTTGAGTCTATAGGTAAAAATAGATCGTGTTTATACTTAAGTCTATCGGTAAACATTGGCCAAGTTTATATTTGAGTCTATAAGTAAAATTTGGCCGTATTTATATACTTGTGTCTATAGGTAAAAATTGGTCGTGTTTATACTTGAGACTGTAGGTAAAAATAAGCCGTATTTATACTTGGATCTATAGGTAAACTTTGGCCAAGTTTATACTTGAGACTATAGGAATAAATTAGTCGTCTTTATACTTGAGTTTATAGGTAAACGTGTTTATATTTGAGTAGAGATGGAAATTGTTATATTTGTACTTAGATCTATAGGTAAAGATTGTCATTTTTGTACTAGAGACTATAAGTAAAAAATTGCCGTATTTACATTTGAGGGTGCAAGCATACACACGAGAAGGGTCTTGCTTCATTTCAAGGCTTGTAGTCATCGTATTCTACTCTTCACTAACATGGCACTGGTAAAAAAGAGGGAGGCTATACAGAGATTGATATAGAAGAAGAGAGATATAAATAAGGAATAATGGCCGAGTGTGAGATAGAACAAAAAAGAGTGAGAAATAAAGAAGAAATAGATAGAAAGAAAAAGGAAAAGTGAAAAGGTGATACTAAGAGAGAGAGAGAGAGAGAGAGAGAGAGAGAGAGAGAGAGAGAGAGAGAGAGAGAGAGTAGAAAAGAGAGAGAAAGAAAACAGGAAAGAAGAAGATAGTGAAAGAGAACAATTAGGAAAAGATTTAATGAATGGTAAGACAGAGAGACAGCGAGAGTGATATCTCTCTCTCTATATATATGCAGAGAAAAAGAAGGTAGATAAAGATAGGGAGTGGAGAAGAGAAAAGAGACAACGAAGAAATAAGGGAAGGTCAGTAAGAGAAAGGGGAAGAAGGAGAAGACGAAATGATGAAAGTGATAGAAAAAGAAGTTGAAGGAATAAAACAAGGAAAGGTGTCAGATATATATATATATAGAGAGAGAGAGAGACAATGCAAAGGAGAAAAGAAGAGAGAACAAATAAAGAATCGAAACAGAGCTAGAGCTGGAAGAAGAGAAAAAGAAAGAGGAAATGTCTACAAAGAGAGAATACTGTAGGAGGAAATAAATAAGAACAAGTGACCGAAAAAGAGAGAGATGGAAAGAGAGAAGAGAGAAGGAAATAAGGGATGTAAACGAAAGAATGAGAGAGTGAAAGAAAAAAAATGAAAGTTAAGAAACATGTCTATTTATATATATAGTGAGTGAGTGAGAGAGAGAGAGAGAGAGGGGAGAGTAGATAGGGATAGGGATGACAAAGACAGAGGGAAAGAAAGACAAGAAAATCGACTGATTATAAAGCGCGCTTACCAGAGAAATACATGGAATTATGGAAACAGAGTGAGAGAGAGAGAGAAGTACGCGGTAAGAGATATAGAATGAAGAAACTAAAGAAAGAGAAGCGAAGCCGAGATAAAGAATTATGAGGTAGAGTTAGAGAGTGAGATAGAGAGGGAAGAGGGGTTAAATATAAAGGGAGTGAGAAAGAACAAAGAGATACAAATATAGAGTGTGAGAAAAAGAGAAATCATAAGGAATAGTGACAACACATGCACACACACACACACACATAGACACACACACATACATATATAAATCGATTTACTAAACGAAGCTTAGACATGGCACAAGGCCTAAAGTATGGAGATCTACACACATATATATAATAGAATAGTTCAATTATCTAATTTAAATCTGTATTCAGCTTCAAGAATTCTTTGATTACCCAGCAGATTTTTGTGAACTACAAACGTGTGTGTGTGTGTAGTTCCCACATATATATATATATATATATATATATATATATATATATATATATATATATATATATACAATTGTGGGATTGGTATATACGGAGTAAATTCCAATAACCAACAATTATTATTCTTAAAAGAGTGCTCAATACAGTGTAGAGCAGATATAATCATTTATTTAAATATTATAACATAAATATGTTATAAAATCACTACAAAAATAGCCATTTCGTTTCGACACATCCAGTGTTACATTCAACATCATCACTTGATAAGACACTGGATGTGTCGAAACGAAATGGCTATTTTTGTAGTGATTTTATAACATATTTATGTTATAATATTTAAATAAATGATTATATATATATATATATATATATATATATATATATATATATATATATATATATATATATATATATATATATATGTAAATGAGAGAGTGAGGGAAAGAGAAATAGAAAGAGAGAAAATGGAGAAAGAAACTTTTAGAGAAAGAGACAACACTATACATTAGGGCATTTTCAGAATGAGAGAAAGACGAGAGAAAGACGAGAGACAAAAATAAAAAGAGGGAGTTTGAAAGCGAGAAGGAGAGAAGGATAGAGAAAAACAGTAAGAAAGATTCCTTTAGTTTGACAGTGTGAGAAGAAAAGTAAAGAAGTGCAGGGAGAGAAAAGAAGTGGTGGAAAATGAGAAGAGAGAGAAATGAGGAGACAAAGAAATAAGGAATAGAGAAGATAGATAGATAGATAGATAGATAGATACTTATTAATCTTATATAAATATATATATATATATATATATATATATATATATATATATAGAGAGAGAGAGAGAGAGAGATAGAGAGATAGAGAGATAGATATGAACAGATTGAGATAGATAAATTTGAACAGTCTGAGATTGATAGATATGAACAGTCTGAGGTTGATAGATATGAACAAATATAGATAGATAGATAGATAGATAGATAGAAAAAGGAAGGAAAAATCTTAGAAAGAAAGAAAGAAAGAAAATGATAGATAGATAGATAGATAGATAGATAGATAGAAAATGGAAGGAAAATCTTAGAAAGGAAGAAAGAAAGAAAATGATAGATAGATAGAAAATGGAAGGAAAATCTTAGAAAGGAAGAAAGAAAATGATAGATAGATAGATAGATAGATAGATAGATAGATAGATAGAAAATGGAAGGAAAATCTTAGAAAGGAAGAAAGAAAGAAAATGATAGATAGATAGATAGATAGATAGAAAATGGAAGGAAAATCTTAGAAAGGAAGAAAGAAAGAGAATGATAGATAGATAGATAGATAGAAAAAGGAAGGAAAATCTTAGAAAGGAAGAAAGAAAGAAAATGATAGATAGATAGATAGATAGATAGATAGATACATAGATAGATAGAAAAAGGAAGGAAAATCTTAGAAAGGAAGAAAGAAAGAAAATGATAGATAGATAGATAGATAGATAGATAGAAAAAGGAAGGAAAATCTTAGAAAGAAAGAAAGAAAATGATAGATAGATAGATAGATAGATACATAGATAGATAGAAAAAGGAAGGAAAATCTTAGAAAGAAAGAAAGAAAGAAAATGATAGATAGATAGATAGATAGATAGATAGAAAAAGGAAGGAAAATCTTAGAAAGAAAGAAAGAAAATGATTGATAGATAGATAGAGAGATAGATAGATAGAAAATGGAAGGAAAATCTTAGAAAGGAAGAAAGAAAGAAAATGATAGATAGATAGATAGATAGATAGATAGATAGAAAAAGGAAGGAAAATCTTAGAAAGAAAGAAAGAAAATGATAGATAGATAGATAGATAGATACATAGATAGATAGAAAAAGGAAGGAAAATCTTAGAAAGAAAGAAAGAAAGAAAATGATAGATAGATAGATAGAAAATGGAAGGAAAATCTTAGAAAGGAAGAAAGAAAGAAAATGATAGATAGATAGAAAATGGAAGGAAAATCTTAGAAAGAAAGAAAGAAAATGATAGATAGATAGATAGATAGATACATAGATAGATAGAAAAAGGAAGGAAAATCTTAGAAAGAAAGAAAGAAAGAAAATGATAGATAGATAGATAGATAGAAAAAGGAAGGAAAATCTTAGAAAGAAAGAAAGAAAGAAAGAAAATGATAGATAGATAGATAGATAGATAGAAAATGGAAGGAAAATCTTAGAAAGGAAGAAAGAAAGAAAATGATAGATAGATAGATAGATAGAAAAAGGAAGGAAAATCTTAGAAAGAAAGAAAGAAAATGATAGATAGATAGATAGATAGATACATAGATAGATAGAAAAAGGAAGGAAAATCTTAGAAAGGAAGAAAGAAAGAAAATGATAGATAGATAGATAGATAGAAAATGGAAGGAAAATCTTAGAAAGAAAGAAAGAAAGAAAGAAAGAAAGAAAGAAAATGATAAATAGATAGATAGATAGATAGATAGATAGCATGTATAAGAAAGAGGCAGTGATATAAGAAATTATGACGATAATTAGAGAGAGAGAAAGAGAGACAAAGAGACTGAAATATAGAGAGATAGAATGAGCGGGGGGTGGAATATTAAAGACTGACAATACGTTCATGTGAATAATACTTGGAAAGAAAGTTAGTGGATTATTAAAGTGAGGCGGTCTTTTCGATTTGGAGAAAAAATTCTCGAAATAAACAAAAGGAGATCTTTACAAATGATAATAAGGAAGTATGCCTGAAATGAAACACCGAAAGGAATGTTGCAAGAACGTAGGAACAATCGATGCAAAGAGAAATAAAAGTTTGTTTTAATCGCAGTAGAAAAACAGAGATGTAGACACCGTTACATAATATATAGATATGAGTATGCACTGGGGAATTGATAAGCAGCGAAAAAACAAACATTTTACAGACGATATCAAGGGACGTGAAAAGGCATAGCAATAGATACATTAAGATCGATAGACCGATCGAGAGAAAGGCTTTATAGAGAGGAACGGATGAATGCGAGAGAAAGAATGAAAGGTGAAGTGAGGATAAAGATATTGAAGATCACATATTACGAAAGTCTCAAAGGACTGGGAAAATGCAATCTCCACGCATCTCGAGATGAATGAAACGGACATTTGATCTCTAAATTGATCCATTGATCAGCAAACAAATCGATCAATCAATCTCGTTTACAGTTTAAGACGAAGAAGTGGATTAGGCCGGATTCTCAATTGATGTAAGTAAATTTATTAGGTTATTCAGAAAAGACATTTTCCTCATTGAATCGATAAATAACGAACTGTCTGAATGCTCCGACCGAGTCGAGCTAAAGCCGATCTGCTCATGACAATGGGTGACTACTTCGAAATGTAAATCTTCTAGATAAAGACCAGGCAAACAATTGCAGTGTCATTCTTAAACTGTCCGCTTCTCAACAAAACTCTTCGTTAATCACAATACTATTAAATTCAGTAAAAGAAAAAACATGTATATATATATATATATATATATATATATATATATATATATATATATATATATATATATATATATATATATATATGCAAGCTTCGTTAAATATGACAGACAAGGTGCTTTGATTAAATTTTTTATATCATTTCTCATATGATCTTATAATTTTTTTCTTTTCCGAAGATAAATTATACAAAAACTGTCCAAATGTTTTATTTTTTCAAGCGCTTTCAGCTATAACTTTAGTCATTATCAAGGACGAATTATATTTACTGTTAACTGGAAATAGATTGTTATATATATGTAGTTAGCATTGTAGAATGTTTTATTTTCAAAATAAAGTCAACATATTATGTGCATGTCCGTAATTGATATTACCGCGTGTTGTATTATTTTTTGCTTTTATTGATAAGGCTTCCGTTGTGTTTAGCCTTTTATTACATGTAGGCGATGCTATTATATTTGTATTATCAACAAATGTGTTGCGAATAAGATCCGGTAGGTCTCCATGAGTATTTATATGAGACCTAATCGGTCTATGGTCAGAGAAATGTTGAGCGAGTCTTCTTGTTAAACATGTTATGGTATGACCAATATAAATGCTTACGAATTTTGATTGCTCAGGAAACACAATTCCTTTATGGAGATCTTAATTTTTCTAGTGAATGCCCTCTTAGATATAAAATAGGTGTTGTTAGAAATTTCCTCAAGAGGATGGATATCACAGAGTAGTTCAGTACACTTTTTTTGGGGTTCTAACGACAGTTTCCTTTTAATCAGTACTAGAATATTGGCAACACGCTGACGCGAATTGAGATCCTCAGAATATTTATTGTCGAACTTATCCTTAACGTTTTTCTTTGAGATTTACAAACTCTACGTTTCGTTCAATTTCGCTAACGAATAGATGAAATTTCAATAAGCTTATTTGTTTGGAAAATACTTCGACAAAAAACCCTACTTCTCAGTTTAATAATTTCTTTAATTTAATTTAATTTTGTACGACTACATGGTAAACAATATCTTTTAAGAAAATTTATTTTCTTTTTTTAAAAGCAAAGAATAAATTTGTCTATATTTCTGCGATGAGGTATTATGTACACTATTTACATTATACGGACTATTGTCCTCATCTTTGTTGCCATATTTATCACAACGTTTCTGCCGGTGTACGCTCCGGCCTTCTTCAGGTGGCTGGAATGTCGAACTGATAAAAGCATTGGTTAGATCCAGTGACAGGACCCAAAGAGGTGTGAATTCAATACCTGGTTAAGGCAGTTGAGAACTTGGAGATGGGAATTAACAGGAGATAACTGACATCCATTAGACATGGCACGTGGAACTAGAACAGTCTATCCCAGCGAGCGAACATTCCAACCACCTGAAGAAGGCCGGAGCGTACAACGCCCGAAACGTTGTGATAAATATGGCAACAAAGATGAGGACAATAGTCCGAATAATGTAAACAGTGTAAAGAATAAATTCTTATGATTTCCTATTCTTGAGCATGCAGCATGTAACCGACCATATTTCTTTCTGAAGTCAAATTACAACTTTTGAAGCGTTTGACCTTGTGATTTGTTTATAGTTCTTCCAAACGCAGAGCGAACCGTAAACTGGATTATTTTATATATATAAAAACTTAAAGAAAAGATATGCAAAAAAATATTGCATTTTTATTAAATGAATATTTGTTATTTTAATTATTAAATTGTTTTTTTTTTAATAGTGGGAGAATTTTTTATGTTAAATAATAAAACTTAATTTTTCCCAAAAATGAATGAAGATTTTTCGCACTAATCTACGCACCTTAGTAAAACCAGTTGTACTTTGTACCCATTTATCTGTTTGCACTTCTCCCCCAAATTTGGTTCTGATCGGTCAATGTATGGATCTTTTAGAGTGTGTAACAGACGGACAGACGGAAGTTACAGAATTTTATATAGAGATTTTGATTAAATTTTGGAATATACCTGTCTGAGATATATATATATATATATATATATATATATATATATATATCAAAGTGTACAAGAATGAACAGTAAGATCTCAGCATTCAAAACATAAATTTAAAAACAGTGCTCAATACAAAAAGTAGAGCCGTAAATATTCATTTTTATGCAGTTGTACATTTTTGTTTCAACGTCAATAAAGGCAAACCTCTTTTAAACATCTCATCAGGTGGGGAATCACGATGTTACTCGATGTAACTGATGAGACGTTTAAAAAAGGTTTGCCTTTATTGACAAAAATGTACAATTTTGTAGTGGATATGTGCATGTTCTAACGTAACACTGCACAAGATATATATATATATATATATATATATATATATATATATATATATATATATATATATAATGCAAGACTCTTCGGTAAATCGAATCGAGTTCTCTCAGTCACTGTGTGTTTATCAAAAAATAAATACGCTTAAATTCACCTTCTTCTCTGCCGTGAGCCAACGGCTTCAGGGTAGAATTTCCGACTGACGCGAATTCAGCCGGTTTTCGATTCTGGCCAGAGGCAACCGGACGTCTAGCCACACTGATGAGCTGTGATACAGCGAAACAGTCTGTCTGTGGATGACAATATATATATATATATATATATATAAATATAAAAGTGGACATGGAAGTCAGCACTTAGAGGCGACAGTCTGTTTCATGCTAGTGCAATCGTCAGGCGACTAGTGCTGTTATTTTTCTCGGCTGTTTATATAAGGGTCAGTGGTGCATTATGGGTAGTATATTTTGGCGGGTACTTTTACCGGAAGTCGCTTATTTGTTTATTTATTTATGTCAAATTATTTTGCTTGTTTTTTTGTTTGTTTTTTTATTTTTATTTTTTATCTTATATATTTATTTTGATCGGTGTTTTTGGTTAACGTAGTAAAAAAATTTGTTTATATAGCTTATTGTTGGTAGTCTATAATGGCCGCCATTTACCGGAAATCGCTTGTTCGCTTATTTATTTGGGTCAAATTGTTTTGCTTATTATTTTTATTTTTATTTGTATAACAGTTATAACTTTCGTCCGTTCTTTTGTTTTGATTTTATTTCGCATATTCTAACAGGTGTGGTTTTGTGATTTGTTTGGAGTAGTTTATTTTGCTTATTTTATTGTTGTTTGTTTATATATTTATTTATTTTTCTATTTTAAGTTACGTAGTAAAAATTTGTTTTCATGTCTACATTTTGAGATTAGCTCGGATCTTTTATTTAATAATTTATTTTGATCTGGGAAGGTAATGATAGCTATTTTTTCCTCCAAGCAAAGTTTGCAAGTTTTTGATAGGTTGTTGTAGGCTGATGATTTTTTCCTTATTTTCCAAGATATTTTTGGTGTGGCGGCCATTATAGACTACCAACAATAAGCTATATAAACAAATTTTTTTTCTACGTTAACCAAAAACACCGATCAAAATAAAAGAATAAATAAATAAATATATAAGATAAAAAATAAAAATAAAAAAACAAACAAAAAAACAAGCAAAATAATTTGACATAAATAAATAAACAAATAAGCGACTTCCGGTAAAAGTACCCGCCAAAATATACTACCCATAATGCACCACTGACCCTTATATAAACAGCCGAGAAAAATAACAGCACTAGTCGCCTGACGATTGCACTAGCATGAAACAGACTGTCGCCTCTAAGTGCTGACTTCCATGTCCACTTTTATATTTACACACGCTCTATCTCTGATATTGAGCACTTTACCCCATAAATATAGCACACTTTAAGACTATATTTCTGCATATATATATATATATATATATATATATATATATATATATATATATATATATATATATATATACCTGTCTCCATCTTCACAACTTGGTCTTTTTCTCTGGCTCTCAACTGTTTTTTCTTCTTCTTACAGTTGATAGCTAGTCCCTTTTTTCTCGTATTCCTTTACTACGTTATCTTGAAGGTCCAGTAGTTTTCTTTCCGTGACTCCCAACAACACAATGTCATCTGCGTATCTTATATTGTTAAGATTGCGTCTCCTCCCGAACATAAGCCCTTGTAAGGTTTTCAGCTCCCTTCGGATAGCCTCCCTGTAGAATTAATAGGAGTAGATAGGTTCACCTATGACCTGGTTCACACTCCTCCACGGTGTTCGAACAGGAGTAGAGGTTTATCCCTTGTTTCCTGTTTAAGATTTGATTTCTGGTTCTTTCTAAACCTGAAACTGCTTTTTACTCTTAACGTCTGCGTCTAAACTCTGAAATTTTGTTCACCAATAATTTATTTTATTTTACTTATTTTTGTTTACCTCCCCCACTAATAGGTTGACCTATTGTCTGAATCACACTCCACCCCAGTCTTTTGAGCAGGAGTATTATCTCTTGTTTCCTGTTTAGGATTGCTTTTCCGGTTCCATCTAAAATCTATTTCAACTCAGTACTCTTAACACTTGTCCTTCCAACGTTAATATTACACAAATCCACATAGTAACACACTACCATGAGTGGCTCTTGGGCCTTGTATTGAGTGAATATTAGCAAAAAACAAAAAAAAACGTTTGAACAAATCTGGAGAGAAGATACATCATTAAGTTACGCTAATATTACACAACTCCACACAGTAACCCTCTATCATGAGTGGCTCTTGGGCCTTGTATTGAGTGAATATTAGTAAAAATAAAAACGTTTTGAACAGATCTAGAGAGAAGACGCATCACTGTTACGCATTTTATTTTTTTAAAATTTTTATCTACTTATACAATTCAATTTTTATCCGGATGCAGGAGGTTTGCCTCTAGCATAAGATTTGGATTATTCTAACATCGTTTTCAAATGGATCTAGTTTTCCTAAAGCAAACATAAATATTGCATTTAAGAACCTCCAAGATAATGCTTTTGCTTTGCTATCTGAGAATGTGTCTATGAAGTCAGATGAAATGGAAATGAGAACCCGTAAAAAAAAAAAAAACCCTTTCGTGAGGTAACATAAAAAGGGACTATTTATTCAGATTTATAAAAGATTTATTTAAGTTCCATTCATCAGAATAATGATAGAATAAAAACAACTAGGGATACATTTTTAAATTAAAATATAAATTATTTATTCTTTCAGAGGCGGGAAACCCCAACCATCAGCTTTAACTACTTGAATGCACCGAATAGAAAATCTATCACAAAATGACATTTGTGAACCTGTGACTACTGAAGTATTTTCACATATTGAGCTTCAGAATCACTGATAAAAAACACAACATTCGAAACGCCTACTCTCCCATTTTTTCTCTAAGAGCTTTTACATACAAATAGATAATAATACAATTATTTAAATATTTAATTCGAATTTTGAATTTATTCTTATGTATTAAACTTTTATTTAATAAAACAGAAAACATTTGGGCCTTATTGTTGAAAAAGCAAAAATTTTCAATCAAATATTGCGGAAAATATTTTTTAATGTATTTTCGGCAGCGATTTTTGATTACTTTTCCTTAGAATATCTAAAATATAAAAATATAATGACTCATGTATTCATATAAGGACGCATGCGCAACTCAAAATTTCGTGTAATATGCAGGCCATTTATATATTTATATACATCACTAAAATTGGCTATACCCAAAACCCATCGTAAAGTTTCAGGCTGTGGAATTAACACTAAACACTTCAAATAACTTGGTGCATAGATCAGTTATAAAAAATTTAGTATAGGTGATAGAGAAATTGAACATAGAAAAGACTGCGCCAGGGGCAGTTTCTTTTAACAAAGCAAGATGCTACAAGACCAAGAACTCAAGTTATTTTCTTAAATAGCTTCGTCAGATCTAGACATTCATATCATTCTGATGCAGGGTGCCCAAGCCATACGGAAATGCCTCAATTGTATACAATGAAAACCGTATACAACTGCTCTCTCAGATGAATTATTAAAGATTGCTTCGAGCGAAGGACCCCTGTAGGTTTTAAAATGGACCACCCCTGTTCGAATCACACTAAAAGAACTACTAAATAATAGAAAACATATCACTTGAAGATTTTTGACAGAAGCAAAACTAAATTAGATAGCACCTGTAATTTCAAGAGAAAATAATGACATAATCCAGATGCTAATGTTGCTCACATCTTCGAGTAAAAAAAGTTTAGGAAGAAAGTCTACATCTATCTATCTATCTATCTATCTATCTATCTATCTATCTATCTATCTATCTATCTAATTCTATTTCTATCTATCTATCTATCTATCCCATTCTATTAATATCTATCTATCTATCTCATTCTATTCATATCTATCTATATCATTCTATTCACATCTATCTATCTATCTATCTATCTATCTATCTATCTATCTATCTATCTATCTATCTATCTATCTATCTATCTAATTCTATTCATATCTATCTATCTATCTATCTCATTCTAGTAATATCTATCTATCTATCTATATATCTATCTATCTCATTCTATTCATATCTATCTATCTATCTCATTTTATTCATATCTATCTATCTATATCATTCTATTCACATCAATCTATCTATCTATCTATCTATCTATCTATCTATCTATCTATCTACGAAGATTTATGAAATTGATATAGATATATATATATAAGTATGTTTTGTGATGCTTATAGTTTCCGTTTGAGAAAGTGCAAAATCAGTGCAATAAAATGAATCACCGAATTGGGAACAAAAGCCCGGGGAAAAGTGCAAATTCCTTTCGGGATCTATTCTGACAAGAAATGTCTCATTACTGTCATGCCACAATGGATTACAGGGGATGTAGTAGGAAGTGAACACATGCGCCAACCAAGAAGTACCTTATCTACTCAGGGAGTATCAAGAGTAAAAGGCTTTTACACCTATTTACAACCTTGACAGACGTTAGCCAAATATAGTTTCTGATTTCCGCTCATGCAGATGTATGTGTTGAAATTCTGATGTATTGAAGGTCCTCCTATTCAAATAAACACACACACTTGCAAGGGCAAGTATAAAAGTAAAGGCGTTCGCTTACGCACACTTACGAAAGATGAAACCTTTAGTGTATATACGACAACGTGAAATGCTCGAGGCCCCTTATGTTAGCACAGTTAGTTCTACAGATTCCCACCCTAACCAATGAAGCAGTCAAGGAACCAATCACAAAGCGACATGAGGGCAGTACTAAAATTGAATAAGCAACACACGCCACCTAAAAGCATTGCCCCGAGGTTCTTAGGCGGGTGGCTTTTCACCGACGTCGCAAGAGCAACGAGGCTAGAGAAAGACATTTTTATGTGAAGTTGACGAGTCTAACTAATGAAGAGCGAAGCTAGCTGCAGGGTAGGTGTTGGGTCGAAGTGGTGGGTGGGTGCAGCATAAGCCACGAGAGGCTTTTGCAGCAGCAGCAGAGACAAAAGGATATGAAAATGAACCCAAGAATATTTAGAAGGAACAAGGCATAAAATTGAATAAAATAAAATAAAAATTGATGGAAAAAAATGTTCCTTCATTTTTCGTAAAAAAAAGGAAAACTGAAAGGAAATGTTTATAAAAGTAGAAAGTGTAATTACTCTGAAATGTATTGACGAAGGAGAGTTGAATGACATGAAGAAAAAAGAAGTTTTCATTCAAGAGAAAAGGAGAAAGACATGAGAAAGAAAGTAGACGAACATTGATGAAAATATTGAGGAAGATATTTGATGAATGAGAAAGAATAAAAGAAGAAAGTAAAATTTTGTAATGAAATAAAAGAATGTGGAAATGAGTAAATCCTTTCTTTTTCCTTCTCCTTCCCTTACGCACTTTCTTTCTGTTTTTTAAAGAAAGAAAGAAAGAAAGAAAGAAAGAAAGAAAAGGTGGAAGAATGAATGAAAATGCAAGTTGAAAATGGACGGGAAAGGAAAACAGAATTTGAATAGGAGGAAAGAAATACAAAGGCAAACTTCACAAAATAAATAAATAAATAAATAAATAAGTAAAGAAAGAAAGAAAGAAAGAAAAAAGAAAGAAAGAAAGAAAGAAAGAAAAAAGAAAGAAAGAAAGAAAAAAGAAAAGAAAAGAAAGAAAAGCATGCGAGTTTAACGGAGGTGGAAGAAAACAGATTGAAAAGAGGAAAGAAATGAAAGGTAGAAGTCGCCAGGAAACGAAAATAGAAGAAAGAAATTATAGAAAAAAAATGAAAGACAAAGAAAATGTAGAAGAAAAAAAAACAAGGAAATGGTAGAAGAAAGGAAGAAAGAAATTGTGTATGAGAAAGGGAAAGAAAACAAAAATTGTAAAGGGAAGAAACAAAAAAAGTAGAGTTCTCAAAAGAACAAAATAAGAAAGAAAGAAAGAAAGAAAGAAAGAAAGAAATGTTTAAGTATGGTGGAAGGACAGAAATTGAAAAGAAGGATAGAAATGAAAAGGTAGAACACGCAAAAAAATGTAGAAAAAAGAAAGAAAGAAAAGAAAAGAAAAGAAAAGAAAAGAAAAGAAAAGAAAAGAAAGTGTGTATAGGGAAGGGAACGAAAACAAAAATTCCAAAGAAAGGAAGAAACAAAAATGTAGAGCTCACAAAAAACAAAGAAGAAAAGAAACAAGAAAGAACGACAACAAGAAAGAAAGAAATAAAAAAAGAAAGAAAGAAAGCTAATAAGGGAAAGAAGAAGAAAAGGGCGTGTAAGTGTTGGGTAGAGGGGGTGCTGTTCGATTTCGTTTTCTATTTGGACTTATGCCAGTTTATGATAAGTTGAAATCAATATTATATCACGATTACGATTCCCGTAATCCACTAGGTTCGTAGCGGCATCACATGTACTGTAGCCATTGCACCAGTGGTGTATCTAGGACAAGTAACCTGACGAATCCCATTCGTCCTCAAGCTAGTTTTCCCTCTTCCACCCACCTCAAAGAAGGAGAACTCAGTGAATCCTGATATGTAACCCATAGATGGGGGAGGGAGAAGAGTGAGTTCATATCTTTTCAATGGTATATGTAACGAACGTAACGAACTTGAATGGATTCATAACTTGTCAATGGTATTTGTAATGAACGTAACGAACTTGGATGGATTCATATTTTCTCAATGGTATTTTTATCGAGCTTAACGGATTTGGGTGGATTCATATCTTTCAAATGGTAGTTGTAATGAACGTAACGAACATGTGTGGCTTCATATCTTGCCAGTGGCATTTTGTAACGAACGTAACGAACTTGGATGGATTCATATCTTTCCAATGTTATCTTTAACAGATGTGACGAACGTGGCTGGATTCATATCTTCCCCATCGTATTTGTAACGAGCGTAACGATCTTGGATTGAATTCGAACACGGTTCGCCAATTTCTTTGTTTTTTGAGTCGCTAACCATTGCACTATCTACACATCCGTTAATGTCAAGGAGAGAAGTGAAATGAGGAAACAAAAGTAATGACTTCAGAACAGCCAAAAAAGAAAAGAGAAGAAAAAGAAAAGAGAAGAAAAAGAAAAGAGAAGAAAAAGAAAAAAATTAAATAAAATTTTACTCGAAGAAAAGAGCGATAGAAAGAAAGAAAGAAAACAAGAAAAGAACAAAGACCAGTTGGGAAAATAAAAAAGAAAGAAAGAAAGAAGCAATGAAAGAGAAAACTTATTTGCAATGAACAATGAAAAAAAGAGAAAGAAGAAAATATAGATACAAAGTGCGGGTTGAAAATTGCCCGAAGAAAAATCTTTGGTTTCGTGCTACGGTATTTACGATATCTTTGTCTATCCTATTAGAGACGACACGCCTTCCTCAATCGCGAGGGGTTTTACACACAAGCAAGGGAACAACGCTGACGTCATTTGCTGTCCGTTGCGAGACTGGCGCTGTCAGGTTAGTTAGATGAGTCGGCCTCTTGTGATGATCAGTCAACGTTAATGAATAATTATCCCTGAGCTTTCTTGCCGCTTTCCATCTATGCTGGAATGATTTGCTTTATTTATGACAAGTGAAAGATTACGGACCCACATTACTCCCATCCCCTGGCGTAAAACTACAACATAGCCCGGGGAATTGTTCAAGCAAGGTATCTCATTTAAGCAATAGAAACAAGACTCTAATTAAATCATATGAACATGACTACTATCACTGCTACTGTTAACAATAAGAACAATAATGAAAATATTATCGTTTAGAGGCGGAATATACTGTAAACAGAGCAGATAATTTAAATGCAACCATAAAAAGCTAAAAAGTGTGTGAGAAAAATGAATCCAGATGTTCTTCCATATCGATGAACTGGTTATCGTATGCTTACAAGATTACGTTACCTCTGCTCTGTAGTTTAAGTGATATTGGTTCATTATGCCATAGAAAGACACAAGTTTTAGTCAGGCCATCAATGTACCTCAACACCCATTAATTTATTTTTGTCCCATTTAGCCGTTGTGCTCTCAATGCGGCTACATGACTTGACTGTCTATTTGGGACTTAAGCTCACTCTGGACCTTAAGTGGAAAAGGTAAAATACGATCCATCACTAAAGATGCCGGAAAATAGTCGGTTCATTGCACCTCTCTAAAAGGTACCTGGCACTTCTTACCGTGCTTTTTCTTTACAAGAGACAGATCAAATCAAAAATGGAGCATTGCTGTCATATCTGTACTGGGGTTTCCCAATCCTTATTTCCCAGCCTTGTTTTGTTCAAAAGCGGCCTTGTGGGTGATGAATTATTTTCCACCCTACAACCTCTTTCCAACCGACGAAACGTTTCTAACCTTTCGCTATTCTATTGCTACATTCAGACGAACTATAATTCTTTAGTTCCACCAGTTCAGACGTACACAACTAGGACTCGCCAGTCTACGTACATAGTGTCAATTCATTTCCATTCTCTTCGTATTTCATTGGTAAGGAAGAAGTTCCACATAGCCAGCTTCTTCCCCAGATCTGTTACTTTGTGGAATAGACTCTTGAGGGGATACTTTGCTACAATCTTAACCTCTTCAAGTCTACGACCAACCGTTATCTATTCTACATATCCTTATAATATACACTTCTTACTTCCTCGATCTACGTCCTTATGACATTTATTCAATAACCCTCTAGCTTGAGTGGCTCATAGAAAGAAGCTAGTTTCAAACACTAAATCTCATTTTTGTCCTTCGATTATTAGTGTGCTTAGTGTAACGGTTTAGAATGCAAAAAGTTTCGATTTTAATTTGATTCTGTTTCATTCAATTTGTGGTAATGACCTTGAAAAGGACGTGAATCCATCTTCGTGAAGCGATGCGATAATTAGCAGACTGAGATCTCTTTCCTTGATGTAGTCATCAGTCTGAATTCAAAACCAGCCTGGAGAAGGATGGGGTCCGTCTGGCTATCTTGCTCTGGAAACACCTCTGCTGTTGTACATATGGTGACCCTAATGGCTTATGGGATTCTCGACGTAATCCCATTAGAAATATTTTAATTTTATTTTTTTTAAATGGCATATCCTTTCATGAGTAGGCGATCATGATTATCCACAGCTTCCTTTACTTTATTAACTGTAAACTGCCAAGCATTCCAGGGAAATATTGTGGAGTAGTTTCTCGTTTCCTTCTCCACGATTTGGAATGTCCAGTAGTATTTCTCTTGGACTGGTTGTTACTCAAGGCTAGAGAGGCCAGGCTACCCTGTTATTTAACGCATATTATATTAGTGGCCGTCGCTGGAAAAGCAAACAACAAGTTGTGTATCAGCCAGGGAAAATTATGGTAGACTAGCAAGTACGATCATCAATCAACTCATATATGAGACGGCCCGCCCATCAGGGTAATATAAATCAGATAGCACATTTATTTATAGCGATTTACTACCCGTAACTTAGTTGTGGCAAAAGACCTAAAATACAGAGCACCCAGTGAGGACCAAAATCACTACTCTCTCATAATTGATCTAGCAAGAGAAGCTTGTTAACCATTACATCTCGTCTAAGTGCTCCAGCATATTTATTTATGTTATACAGATTTACATTGTTCGGACTGTAACTGTATTGTCATATTCTCGGCGTTTGTGCGCACTCACCTTCTTCAGGTGATATACGTTGAAATTTCGAACCAAACCTTTTATTTCGTCGGTAAATTATTCTCGTTCCATGTGCCATGCCTTTTCTGGATATATCAGTTTCAGTTATTTCCCGTTAGTAACTCAACTACCCAAATTTTTGTTCATCTCTGCTGTAGCTAGTTATTGAACTCACAACTCTTTGTGTCAAGTCACTGGATTATCCACGTGGCCATGTGTCCTTGGGGAATATGACAATAAAAATGAGGACAACAGTCCGAACAATGTAAATAGCGTGAATAGTTACAATAACTCATCTCAGAAATATAGACAGATATACAGATTTATTCCTTTGTGATAGATCAGTTAGTTACGTGCCATCGTGAGGCAGATTTTTTTCCCGCAGTCGGTTGCCATTTCTTTCTGCTGTAGGCAGCAAAGCTATATAACCCGGTCTGTCCTGCTATTTACCCACAGCTGGGGGTGTGAAGAGGAAAAGGATTCATACCTTTTTCAAGGATATTAGCACGTAAATGAAAGTAATGGATTCGACTAGAATTCGACTCACCGAATCCTCAATCCGAGCCGTTACCCATTACTCCACTGTCATATTTATATCATATAATTAGGATATCTGTCTATGAATTCAATAAAATTTATGTCAATCTAACGAGCAGGACGATGTTTCTGCGAAACCACAAGACGAAAGATTAGTCATTTGATGTTTTATCTGTTAACTATTGTTGCTTTATTTTTTTATATTGAGCACTTCCTTTGAAAAAAATCTTGCTCGAGAAACAGCTCTACTTCCGTAAATATGGTGACTCTACGACCCTAATGCGCTACGGGATTCGCGACGTAATGCCATTAGAAATATTTTATTTTAATGCCATATCCCTTCATGACGTAGGCAACCATGCTTCTTCACAAATTCCTTGTCCAGTTGTCCTTTTATTACATTAGTTGCTACTCAAGGCTAGAAACTCTGGTCTACCCTGTTATTTAACGCATAGCTGGAGAGAGAAGAGATAGTTCCCGGCTTTTCTTATAGTTATTAGTTCAAAAATGTATTTGTTTTATTTAACTACATTAAAAAAGATACATTTTAATCATATTCTAGAACACACCTTTATAAAAGCAAATGTCAAAATTCGTATTTACAGTACCATATTTTCCGGCTTACAAGACGCACTTTTTTTCCCTAAAAATACCCTGAAAAATACGTGTGAGTCTTCCAAGACGAATGTAAAACAATGTAAAACAACGCCCAGACTCAAGTAAGCTTGGACAGTCACCTAATTGGCTTGACTGATAGAGACGTGGTTTTGTATGTTGATTCATTACACTATAATGTTAGCTATCTATTTAATTCAGCCTTTTGTATGCTGTAACCTCAGTACTTAGCTGTTACATGCATTTCCAAGACTATAAACCGTCCGGGAGACGGGTCACAAGCTTAAACATACTCTGTTTACTAGCAGCGGCGGGAGCTTTTCTGCTCTTGACTAGTATGTCATTGCTATGCAAACAAAATCAGATGAGTGATTAATGTAAACGATACGTGGCGCCAGTACGTGAGGGACGCATGGTAAATGTGTTGTTGCATGAGAATGACTTCTTTTTTTTTTTAGAAATTTCTTTCCAATATTAGGGTGCGTCTTCCAAGCCGAAGCGTCTTGTAAGCCGGAAAATACTCTATTTATATCATTTGAAAGAAACAAATAATTGATACGAACAATTACTGCATCTAGTCAGGCCAACTAGAGGTACCAATCAACGGAATGCGTCATTTAAACGAAAGAGTGTAATACTCCATCAAGATGATGCTGGTTTGGTTGTTTTTGTTTAGCGGCATATCAACACCTCTATGGGTTATTTAACTCCAAAATATAAAAGTACTTTATACACAATTTTTATTTTATTTGTGGAGATAATAATGATTTAATGATACAAGTCTTTCTAATTAACTCATGGCTGGGAGAAGAAAAGGTGGATTCATGCCTTTCTCATGTACTTGCGCGCAAGTGAATATAACGAACCCGATTGCAATTGGAACTCGCTTCTTCTATTAACAATTCCGAGCCATTATTCATTACATCACCTGCACACCCAAGTTTACAGCACCTGGTATTTCCAAGCAGTCACCCATCTTAGTACTGACAAAGCTCAACGTTGCTTAACTTCGGTGATCGTACGAAAAATGGTATTTCAACGTCATGCGGCCGTAAGCTCAAGACAATGTTAAACGGCCTATTTTTTGGCCAGGTAAAAAGTGACCTAGCTTAGCTAGAAGATTTTTCACTTATTCCATATTCGCCAATTATTTACACTTTGGATTCTCTCTATTCAATCTTTATAGAATTCTTTTAATGAAGATCATTATTGGATGTTTTCAAGTGATACTTACAATCTCCTGTGTCTTAGTGGCTCATCGCCTTGCTTGGGGGTGAAACGATTTAAAAAAAAAAGATGGACAACCCAAGACGCGAACTGTTAATTGGAGACGTGAAAATCAAGCAAGTACAGAAACTTAAATATCTACGAAGTGTTTTAACTGACGTTGGAAAATGTGATACCAAAATCCGAAAAGGCGTTGGAATAACGAAAGACACCTTCAAAATCTCAAGAAAGAATTAAGAAACAGAAAAATTTTGCTAGAAGGAAAGATAAGAGTGTTGAATTACTATGCAATGCCAATTCTCCTATATGGAAGTGGATGCTGGACAATATTCTCATAGATGAAGATATGTGACTCGAAAAAAAAATGCTGAGAATACTATGAAATAAACAAGATAGTTTTAAAGAAAACGGGAATGAAAACAACACAGAATCAACTTAGAATCAGAAAGAGATTGTTGAAATTCCTGGGGCACATAATGAAGAAAGAAGGCTTGGAGAATTTAACACTCGCAGGACATAATTATGGTAACAGAAGCAACTGACACAGAGAGTAACCTACTTAATGAGTGGGTGGAATAACAAGGAAAAAGATCAATAAATGACAGGAAATTGTGGAGAAACATGATCGCCTGAAGGAACATGGCATGTGAAAGAAGAAGTATAATTTATACGTTATATTCTTCATTATTCCTTCTTTACTAGGTGATACCTAAAACTCTGGGGTCCATGAAAAAATCTTTTAGATATTAAAGTTCGTTTTTAACATTTTCTTAGCAGTAGTAAAAATACATATTTTTTATAGTTGGGATCAAAGTTCAATACCTTATGAAAATTGCAACTCCTTATTAGAATTGTAATATCAAGGTCAGCACTAGCAAAGTCAGAAATGAAATAAAAGTCTGAAGGTGCATTCTTTTAGGTCAACGGTAGGAGCAGTGCTCGCTGGACATTAACAAAATCGCTGTAAAAAAAAAACAACAAAAAAAACAATAAAAACAAACAAACAAAAAATTAAAAAAAACTAGATTGAGAGCAGTGCTAAACGTTAACTGGAAACAGTATCTCCCTAATGAAGAAGTATGTATTTTTCAGTGCTACTGAATTTGTCACAAGGTCGATGTTTAACGGCAACACCGTTGTAAAATTGCACATGCAGTTTGTTGCTCATGATGACGGTAGTCTTTGAGTATAGAATCCAAAGGTTGGCAGTGAATATTTCGAAGACAGTAGGGAAGCGTAGTTCAGGTTAGCAGTGGATATCCCGATAAAGTAGCAGAGCGTAGTTCAGTAGTTTTTCCTTCTGTTCATTCGCTTGACAGGTTGGCATTGGACATTCGGAGAGAGTAAACAAAATGGCCGCCTTTATACACGACGGATTGAATATTTTACGTCTCCTGATTGGTTAACCTTCTATTGGGGAACTATCAAGTGAGTCAAGTCATTTGGGTTGGCTCACTTGTTACTTAAGTACCCAAAATAATCTAACACATTTCCCCTAATAAAAAAAAAATGGGAACCAACCAAAGTTTACGGACAGAATCTGTGAAAAGCGAATGTGTTTTAGTGGCCATTCCTGGAAAAGCAAACCATGAGTTGTGTATCAACCAGGGAAAATTATGGGGCAAGATCAAATGGTAGACTACCGTGGTCAATCAACTTATATATGAAACCGGAATCATATATATAGGGTATCATAAATCTACTAAATTCGTTGACGTTTAGCATATTAATATGTAGTGATTAATTAACCCTAGTGATTTACTAACCCTAAACTAGGATTGAACTCACTACTCAGTAGCGAGTCAAGCCTGCAAACCATTACACCAAGTCAAAGTACTCCAGCATATTTATTTATTTGATATACAGATATTTACAATGTCCGAACTGTTTTCCTCATTTGTATTGTCATATTCATGACATTTCGGCCGTTGTACGCTCCGGCCTTCTTCAAATGATATACGTTGAAATTTCGAACCGAACCCTTTATTTCGTCCACCGGGGTAGATTATTCTCGTTCTACGTGCCATGCGTTTTCCGGATACCTCAGCAACAGTCCGAACAATGTAAAGTGTCAATAGTTACAATACCTCATCTCAGAAATATAGACAGGTATACAGATTTATTCTTTTGTGGTAGATATCACATTTATCATATAAATAGGACATCTGTTAATTAATTTAATAAGTTTATCTCACTCTGACGAGCAGGACGATGTTACTGCGATACCTCAAATCGAAAGATAAGTCATTTGATGTTTTATCTGTTAACTAGTGTTGCTTTATTTTTTTATACTGAGGACTTTATTTGAAAAAATCTGCTCGCCTTGAACGTATTAACCTTCAATCATTTCCTGGTCGACGTTAACGATAATTAATATTGTTATAAATAAAATTTATTAAATAGGAATTACTTATATCCTGCAGATTTCTTGCGAAAGCTCATTTTATAATCTCGATACAGTTGGTTTCTCTTCAAAAATATACGTATAAATAATTTGATTTCATTAGGACATCGAAAGTAAACAGTTTACATAAGCGGCCTGTTTTTTTAAAGCCTGCTTTTATGCTTGATCCAGCATTTCGCTTGGCCTCCTTTATGGTAACATTTGACAAGTCAAAGAAAGCAGTACTTAAAAGAGAAAAGCGTAGACGAAAGAAAAAGAAAAGAAAAGCAGCACAGGAGCAGGAATACGTCAAGATTTGTCATATTTTATCATCGGCCAATGTTTCCTAGTGACATTTTCGTGAATTCTCCTGACTTCTTCTCTTTTCGTGCCCTTTTATAACACGCCATCATTCCATTCTTCTTCCGTTCAATGATCACGTGTCACTGCTCGCGCCACTCCAGACTTCCTTCCGGTTGTATTTATATAACGCCACTGTCAACCTGTTTAAATGACAACGACTGTTTGTTTTGACAACCTAGTGTAACAATTTCTGCTTCATTTATTTATTTAAAAGATAAGACACAATAAATTCGATGTGCCTGTTTTAATTTAGATATTTCTGGAATACATCTGAATTCAGTACAGTTTGTTCAGTCCGCAGTGGCTAACATTTAACGAATAAATTTCTTCTTCTTCTTCTTCTTCTTCTTCTTCTTCTTCTTCTTCTTCTTCTTCTTCTTCTTCTTCTTCTTCTTCTTCTTCGTCGTCGTCGTCGTCGTGCCGTATCCTTTGAGAACGTTGACGGTCATGGCTCTCCCCAATTTCCTGCCCATTTTAGCTCTTAATAAATTTTGTCTTTTTTAAAAATCTCTCCTAAGGCTTGTTCCACTATTAATGTACTCAAGCTCTATATGTAGGTTATGTGTTGTTTTCCTCTTTTGCTTTCAACCTGTCTTGATTGATTAATTAAATTACATGAAACAAATTCACCAAAATTATAGGCGATTAACACAACTACTCATTTAAATAGGAACTAGTGTTTGTTAATATATCTAGGTGAGCATAAATTCTTTCACGTCTTGGATATATTCCAGTCCACTTTTAACTACTCTGACGTGATGGAGCGGCTTTTGTGCTCCTATGACACGCAGAGCTATACTGAAGGAGAAAAAGAAAGAAAAAAGAAAAAGAGAAAAAAAGAAAAAAAGAAAAAGGAGCAAAAAAGAAGAAAAGAAAAAAGAAAAAGAAAAGAAGAAAAGAAAAAGAAGCAAAAAAGTAGAAAAGAGGGAAAGAAAAAGAAGAAGAATGAAGACAGAAGAAAAAAGAAAAGAAGAAGAAAAGAAAAAGAAGAAAAAGAAAGAAAAATGAAAAGAAAAAAGAAGCAAAAAAGAAGAAAAGAAAAAGGAAGAAGAAAAGAAAAAGGAAGAAGAAAAGAAAAAAGAAAAAGAAGAAAAAAGAAAAGAAAAGGAAGCAAAAAAGAAGAAAAGACAAAAGAAGATAAGAGGGAAAGAAAAAGAAGAAAAATGAAGACAGAAGAAAAAAGAAAAGAAGAAAAGAAAAAAAGAAAAAGAAAAAAAAGAAAAGAAAAAGATGCAAAAAAGAAGAAAAGAAAAAGGAAGAAAAAAGAATAAAGAAGAAAAGATGGAAAGAAAAAAGACGAAATAAGTAGAAAAAAGAAAAGAAGAAAAAAGAAAAGGAGGAAAGAAACAAATGCCGCATCCCAAAGGAAATAACTAAGATAGTCATTTATATTCATGGATGACACATAAAAACATTGGGTTGACCCAAAAGTTCGTTTGTCTTTTGCTCGACACTAAACTTCAAACGCTCTTATAAACAATTAGCTTCAGTCTGTATCTTGAACTTGCGTACTCGTTAGATACTTAAAATTCAACGTAGTTCGAGGAGAACTTTCGGCGCGACAGGTTGAATGTGCTTGGGATCACTCTGAAAATACAGAACCAAAGTGAACATTATCGACTCCTCATAACTTTTTTACTTTAAAAAAGGCAAAAAAGTGGAGAAACCTGAGGGAAGATATCCTACTGAGTGCCAAGAAGATGTCGTTACAGAACGTCTGTGCCATAAGTGATTTTCAAGATTTTGATCGGGAAATTTGTCGGCTCAAGATGCTCCTCGATCTCGTCAGATAATTGGGATTAACAGTGTTATATTGAAGGAGTTAGTCGTCACCAAGCCCCATTATACGCAGATATTCTCCAAATATCTAAATCGAGTATTGAAAATCATGTGCATCAACTTGATTAAGTCAGCAGGTTCGATGTTTAGGTCCCACATCGAGGCTAACCTCACCCAAACGATTACTATTTACGATTCGGTGGAGAAACGTCAAAAATACGATTCTTTTTTTAAAAAATAGAATAGTGTCATTGGGGGAAAAATAGATCATCTAAAACAAGGATTTCACCCGAAGAAGGTTATGCTTTCAATTTGCTGGGATTAGAAAGGTGTTAACGTTTATGAGATTCTTCCCAAGACCAGAACCATCGATTCGGATGTGACCAGCTGGACAAGTTAAACGTAGCGATCCAGCAGAAGCGCCCAGCATTTGGTAATAGTGAGGGTCTTGTCACGACAATACCAGACCGCACACTTCTTTGTAGTCACGGCTGAAGTTACAGGAGCTTGGCTGATAAGGTTTTCCCCATTCACTTTATACACCCGACCTTTGCACCGTCTAGATTTTTATTTGTTTCGGTCTCCCCAGAAGTCATTAAACGGACAGACCTTCAGTTCTGAAGAGGAAGTAAAAATTCACCTGAAAGAGTTTTCGCCAGTAAAAACGGGAAATTCTTTGAATAGGGAATAATAGATCTGCGCACAAGATGGCAGACGATATTGCAACTAAACGGCAATTATATCATTAATTTAATAAATCCCTTCATGTTTAAAACTTCTGTCTTAACTCTGGTCCTTTTGGCCAACCCAATATGTGACAAGTCCCAACGAAATATAACGCCATTACAGTGTATTCAGATATTCTTTGTCTATAGTTATCACGATGGCACGTCGTTGTAAATTTGATGAATACCCTTTAGTCCTTGGAACGTCACACTAAAAACTTAAGGGAAAACGATTTAAAAAAATAGTTATTAGAGTTGTGAATGTAAAATTTAGAATATTTTGTGGTGATACTGGCCGCTTTAAATCACCTAAAACTTCCGTGTGTTCGTATGAAACGAATACTTGGCAGAAACGGGTGATTCAATAACTCTCCATTGTGGATCGTTTTCACAAACAGCGGGCATTGCGCGCCAGGTAACCGAATAATTTGGCATGAAAGGGTCTTAGCAGGCAATGTTTATGTAAAGTAGAGTTTCCTGTATGTTCTTTTGCCGTCAAACACCTGATCAGCAAGAAAAACCAAAAAGCTAGAATAACCTTTGTAGACGACCGCATTGTTTTGATCCATGAAAATTAGGGTGTTAAGCGAAAAACGTAAGTGTAATTGGGTTGGTGCTGACGGCAACCTGTATATATAATAGTTTAAACAGGTTTTCATTTTCATTCTGAAGCTGGATTTGTTACTCTTGTTATTCTAAATTCACCAGAAACCACCAGATCTTAAGGCCGAACTCGTATATTCGAACAATCGCTAAAGATTCTGGAGAAAATAGCCGGTTCCCTGAAGGAAATACTGAAAGGAAGATAGCTGTTGGAAAGGCGTCAAAATTACAATAGATTAAATTTCTTTATGGGCAGATACAGCAAAGGAAAGGCAAAAGAGAGAATGCAGTAGGAAATAATTGTGCTTTGCTTATTCCTTTTTCGCCGAAAAATACTATCCAATATATACGTAATAACAAAACATCTTGGCAAAGATGTTTATGATTATGATAAGGAAGGCAATGGGAAGATTCAATTAAATGAGTAAAATGCAGACGATATATGTCATAGACAATCAAATCGTATTTCTAAGGGTCCACATTATTTTATTACTATTGTTGCTTTTCGTCACAAACCCCATTGTTCAACACTAAACAAAAATAGCGAAGTTAATAGGATTTGATTATATTGATTCATTTTTACGGCTTATCAACACTTTACGAGTTAAAGACAGAAAAATGTTTAGATTATAATTGTTGTAACCAAGGGAAGGTTACTGAATAGAATAATCACACGAAGTTTGGTAATGAACGATAATACTTAGGACAAGAATAACACATAAAAGATTCGCCAGCGGCGCGTAGAAGTAGACAACAGCTAGAAGTGAGTCAAGTGAATTCCACAATGAATCTTCAACAGCAGGATATCTACCAACCGCCCCACGCGGTCAGATGTGGTACAAGGCCGAATTTAATGTGGTGTATCCGAGCCCGTAGGCTCGGCCAAAATTTCCCCGTAGACCCCGTATAAAACGGGGTCGAGTAGCTGTTTCCCGAGACATAGCCTCGTCTGGGGATCCTCTTTGCTCGGAGGCAATCTTCGACTGCAGACCAACATACAGTATTTACTACTGTATTTATATGAATGGAGATGTACCCATTATCGTCCGTACGTATGCTACAACAGTAATATATATTTTTTGAGATAATAATACAAGTCTTACTAATTAACCCATAGCTGGCTGGAAAGAAGAGGTCGATTCATGCCTTTCCCAAGAGTATTTGAATAAGTGAATATAACGAACCCAACTGGAACTGGAACTCGGCTCGGTGATTAGCGATTCAGAGACATTTTCCATTACACCACCTGCACATCCAAGCTTACAGCAATTGGTATTTACAAGCGATCAGCCATCTAGGTACTGACAAAGCTCGACGTTGCTTAACTTCGGTGATCGTTCGGGAACCGGTGTTTCGACGTGATATAATCGTAAGCCAGCAGAGAATAGAAGAAAAGGGCTAATTTGAAGGATTACAGAACTGTAGTCCGCTTAACGAAGTCCCTGTGACTAACTTGGTTACGCTGGCGTCCAATACAGACAGGCTCCTTACATGGGGTATTTAAGTTCATTTAAGTTCATTTCCTATCATAAACTCATCCTTTACTTGGCTATTTACATTTGCGATCCACGACTGTATCGACCTCGGGTGTTTTGACAAAGAAGCAACAATAATAAACTAGAGTAAAACTAGCAATAAAATGATAATAGCAAAAATATTTCATTTAAAAATTAAAAAAAAAATAGTGTAAGCATTCCGTTTCTTAAGGATAGACAAAACGACTACTGTGTGTTTATACATTTTAAGTTTCAAATTTATTCCATTAAGCTCTGGTGGAGTTTAGTTTGACACAGGTTTGTATATTTGTCCTGAAAACTTAGTTGACAACTAATCTCCGTGTATTGAAACGAGCCAAGCAATGTTTATATATGGAACTGATTTCTACTTGCTTTTCCTTTATTTCTTTTATCTTCGGATTTCTTCATCACTTAAGTCGTTTAATCTTTGAGTGCATCTTTTGTTTTATAGCTTCATCCTCCAATTTCCTATTTCATTTGTTTCTTTCTGTTTCTCTCTCTCTCACGTAATATATATATATATATATGTATATATATATATATATATATATATATATATATATATATATATATATATATATATATATATATATATATATATATATATATATATATGTCAATTGTAAATATTATATCAGTATTACCAGCATTATAATAGTGGTTCTAGGATTCATTTAATACTAGAATTAATTTAATTCATTAAAATCAGTTATCAAATTTCATAATTTTTATTATAATACATTTAATATAATTTTAATTTTTTTAATAAATAATAATAAATATTTTGCAGGTAAAACAGGGTCTGTGAATGACGGGGGCAAGCAGTTTGACAATTTTAGGCATGGATATTATTATTTTTGATATGTTATTATTGACATGTTTGTATAATAAATACAATATATTTTGATGGCACGATTTGTTTTGCATTACTCTATACCTATTATATATATATATATATATTTATATATATATATGTATATATATATATATATATATATACATATATATATATATGAATAAATATAGTTTTAAGGTGTGCTATGTTTATGACATAAAGTGCTCAATATTAGTGATAGAGTGTATGTAAATATAAAAGTGAACATTGAAGTCAACACTCAGAGGAGACAGACTGTTTCATGCTAAACGCAATCATCAGACCATATATATATATATATATATATATATATATATATATTGTATATTGTATATTTGAATAGTAACCTTTCTTTCGAAAATGTTTCGTTGAATATGAAAGACAAATAAAATTTGGTACCGTTAAAGGAACGTGGCTGGAATTCAAATTGTCGTACTTCTATTTTAAAAAAAGTCCCTTAGGATATTGTTTCCTTTGTTAAATAACGTATGATTAATAATGGGTGCAAAATATTTTATACACAGTACTTCTCTCACAACGAAATGTTTTCGGTTATATATATATATATATATATATATATATATATATATATATATATATATATATATATATATATATATGTATGTGTATATATATATATATATATATGTATACACACACACACACACACACACACACACACACACACACACATATATATATATATATATATATATGGTTTCGTATCAAAACGTAAACAAAGAGAATATATAAATATATATAATGCATATTTGAGTAGTAAATTTTCTTTCAAAGATTTTTCGTTGAATATCAGAGACAAGGAAAATTTGGTACCATTAAAGGAACGTGACTGGAATTCGAGTTGGCGTCCTTCCCTTAAAAAACAAATTTAGCACATTTTCCCCTTCTTAAATTAAGTAAGATTAATTATGGGTGCTACATGATTTAAATAAAGTGCTTCTCTCACAGCGATATATATATATATATATATATATATATATATATATATATATATATATATATATATATATATATATATATATATATTGTCATCCACAGACAGTCTTTCGTTGTATCACTCTTCTGTGTGATTAGACGTCCGATTGCTTCAAGCCGTGATATATATATATATATATATATATATATATATATATATATATATATATATTACGCGAATCATTCATTCTATTTTTCGTATGAATGATTCGCGTAATATAAATTGAACCTGCACCACATAATTTATATATATATATATATATATATATATATATATATATATATATATATATATATATATATATGTGTGTCTGTGCGTGTGCGTATTGTTGTTGTTGTTGTTGTTGTTCGGGTTCTTTACCATTATCGGCAAATGATAATCGTCTATTTTGGGGTTTTATTTTAAAAGGTGTAGGCAATCATTGCACTCCATATCTTCTTGACCGTTGTAGCTGTTAATAAATTTTGTTTTTTTGTTATTTCTCCAAAACACTGTTCTACCATTCATCAAGTATGTCGCGCGCTGATTTCTCTTGTCCCTCTTTCCATCAATCTCTCCTGTGAGTATCAGATTTTCGAAGACTTCCTTCCTCATTACGTGCCCCTGAAAATTCAGCTGCCTCTCCTTGATGTTAAGCATAATTTTCTTTTTGTTACCATTTTCTGCAAAATCTCGTTGTTGATAAAATCTTTGGTCTATGATATCTTTGGCGTCTTTTTTAGGACCACATTTCTGTTGCTTCAAGTCTTTTCTTCATCTTTGAGGCGATTGTCAAGCGTTCACTGTCATATCACGTAGCATTAAAGTACGCTTCTTCGTTTCTAACGAATTTTTTCCGTCTCGCTTTGCTTTCGGAATGGATCTTTAGCCATCCCATTACGTCTTCGGCTTTCATTGTCGCACTTTCCGTCCTCTGTTAGAACACTTCCAAGAAAACAACGGAACCACTTCTGAGCGGTACTGTCAAATATTGATTTATTTCCTTCAATTTTCAGGATTTTGTTTGCAGCTTCAAAGGTTTTGAAAGGAGGTGGCCATTTTGGAAAGCTTACGAATCAGTATGACCCTAGCGTCTGTCGATGATCATACCATATGTAGAGAGAAACATTACGCTAACTTAATGATATAAATTGTGTGAAAATAAATAGAATCACGACTTACAGGAATTTAGTAATGCGGCCACATTACGTTGAAACACAGTTTCTCGTACGATTACTGAAGTTAAACAAATGTCAAGTCTGGTTAATAGGTAGATGGATGACCGCTTATATATATATATATATATATATATATATATATATATATATATATATATATATAAATATGTGTGTGTGTGTGTGTCGTGTCCTTTCAGGACGTAAGTGATAATACATATATATATATATATATATATATATATATATTATGTTATACACACTCACACACACACACACATATATATATACATATTTATTTGCCGTGTCCTTTCAGGACGTAAGCAATCACGTATATATATAATAATGGACTCTCCCGTCCGTTTCGACGTTTGAGGATCTGACAACAACCAATTTAGTCATGAAATTTTGTGCGATAATCTTAAGTGGCACTTAATACCCGCTAGTGATTTACAAAGGAGGCCACATATGGAGCAAGAGTAAGGATTGTGGGATGAGATCACTGTTAGATTGGCTGACCTTTTAGATCTTGCTCTTGCTTCTTGAAAACGATTAAGACAAGCTGATTGAAAGTTTACGTATATACTGGAATCCCTGGAAAATTGCGATTATTTTGTACATCGGTAACTATAAAAAAATCAATTTTCAATTACTATGGTTAAACTGAAGAATGTTTTACCGCAGTAATCGGGTATTATGCATGCACTCATCAAATTTTGGTCTAAAAGGTTTTAGCGCACTAATCGAAAACACATTCATCGAATGCGCATTAGGCGAGGGATTCCTGTATATTTCTTTAAATTCTAATCTTTCAGTTCTTTCTTTATTTCATTCTATCTATTTATCTATTTATGAAGTGCAATTAACTTCTCTGGTAGACTAAGAAAGAACTCTTAAATAGCATCGAGAGAATTTAAAACGATTACTTGGTTACATATTTGAGTACATCATTTTACTTAATATTATTGTCAGATGACACAAACAATAGTCAGTGCATTATTTAAACATTATTTATTATATCTATCATTACTAGCGCCATAAAACTGAAAGCTCCCTGAAAGATCTATCTATCTATCTATCTATCTATCTATCTATCTATATTTTTTGAATTGGACAAAGTCCGACAATTTATTTAAAGACATTTATGATATGTTTAACGTTCTTTTTAAATACTTGTATCTATAAAAAGAACGTTAAACTATCTATCTATCTATCTATCTATCTATCTATCTATCTATCTATCTATCTATCTATCTATCTATCATATTTTCTGTTTCTGTCCCATTTCTTTCTAATTATCTCCCTAAACTTTCAGTTATTTTCCATTCTTTCATACTTATCACATTTCCCTTTTGAGTTCTCGATATTTCTTTTTTCTTTTTATATGCCGTGTTCTTTCAGGACGTAGACAATCATGGCTCTCCACTTCCTCCAATCTCTTGTGGCTCTCAATAGGTTTCGTCCTTGTGCCACCTCCCCCAGACCAGGTTCTGTCATCCACTTGCTCAAGCCCGCCAGGTATGTCATGCGTTGCTTTCCCTTGTCTCTTTTTCCTTCTATTCGACTTGTGAGTATCAGATTTTCCAGGCTCTCCTTTCTCTTTACGTGTCCCAGAAACTTCAGTTGCCTCTTCCCGATGTTAAGTATAAGCCTCCTCTTTGTTTGCATCCTCTCCAAGACATCATCGTTGCTCACACGCTCGGTTCATGATATCCTCAGCATCCTTCTCTAGAATCACATCTCTGTCGCCTCGAGTCACTTCTTCATCTTTGAGGAGACCGTCCAACATCCGCTGCCGTAAAGAAGGATAGATGTCACGAAAAGAGCTCAGTATTCTTTTCTTTGTTACCAAAGAAATCCTCCTGTCTCGTAATACTCTGTCCAGCTTTTGGAATGTGTCCTTCGACATGCCCACACATCTGCGGATCTCAGTGTCGCACTCACCGTCCTCTGTCAAGATGCTTCCCAGATATTTAAACTTCCTACGTTTAATGTTTTACTGTACAACAGTCAAACTGGATGAGAAACCTTTGGCTTCAAAGATTGTCTGTCACTAGTCTATTAACATAGAAGAGCCAATCTGCACTGAAAATAAGCCATTGAAATCTTGACTTTTACTGACCCTGATGTAAAATATGTACGAGTTCGGCTTTTCTTTAGTCGCCTCTTGAGGATTAAACTCGTATATTAATATCGTTGTTCTACAAGACGGGCATTCCTGGATGCCCCCAATTTCTTTTTAATTTCATTCTTTCATGTTTTCTTGTCTTTTTCAATTTATTTTTTTTGTGTCCCGCCTTCTCTCCCTCTATCTCCCTCCATGTTTATCCTTATTTTGTCATTGTTTTTCTTTTTCTCTTTTTTGTTCTCTGTATATCGCTTACCGTCTGCATCTTTATTTAAACATTTACCTTTGCCTCTCTCTTTCTTTTCTTTCGCTATCTCCATCTTTATCCATATTTAAGTATTTGTTATTGTTTATCATTTTCGTTCCCTCTTTATCACTTCTCGGCTGCATCTTTATTTAAAAAGTTCCCATTGTCTCTCTTTTCTATCGATATTTTTTTATCGCATGAGTTTTTCTATTCATTACTGTTTTCGTTTCTCTTTCTCACTCTATCCTCTATCAATTTATTCTCTTGTTTTTTTTCCCCTTCGACCACTTTCCTTTCTCTGCTTCTTTCTTTCCTTTTTTCTCTTTCTGTCTTTCTTTTCCATTTCTTTTGAAGCAGTTATCGATGTACGAAAGTTAATGTTCATTTGCCTGGCTAAAATCGCCGGAAGTAGACAGCGTGTCTTTTTGCAGCGTCATTATTTCCTTGTACTGGCTTCTTTGCTGCCATTATTTAGTCATTTCCGTGACTGTACTACCTATTACGCCTTTCTTCCTCAACCTCTGCAAATGGGCAGTTTCTTTTTGACTGCAACGTTACAATGATGACACCAACGACCAGCTATCCCACCGGAAGTCATTGTCCCAGTGGTCATCAGTATAATTCCCTGCGAGTATTTATGCACACAAATTTAATTTTAATCCAGTCACGTGTATAAATGAATCAATGATTCGCCGGCAGACAGAAAAATGGCGGGAAACAGACCGGGAAATGAAGTCGCCTGTTTCTTTTTGAGCGTTTGTTGGTTTACCCGTCCAGTCGACGGTCAGGGCCATTGTCATAAGAGAGTTGCTCGTTGGCCCTGAGAATTAATTCACAAGGACGCATCTTTATAAATGACGAACCAACAAGATAAACAAACCGGGGCGCGCAAATCTAATAATTTAATCTGGGCTAGCTACAAAAGTCGTTTCACAAACGTAGTCAGAACGTCAATAGCGAGAGTTAAATAATAGAAAAGCCCAATTTCCTAACAAACAGAGAAGTCGAAACTGGAAGGCCTCAGCCTAATTATAGATGCTTTTTTTATATAAATGTTCACGGTTGACAATTGCTTGGGTTCAATCTCAGTTCTCTCTCGTTTAAACAACATGTACAGTAATCAGGAAAAAAAATTCATTTTTCTTCTTCATTTTTGCTGATACTGTACTTTGTTTTCTCCGGGACCAAGTGCCGGATTTATATAAAGGTTAGTATTGGCTGCAGCTCTAGTATTGGGTGCCTGGTAAAACTAGAAAAAAAATAAAGATATATGAACAGAGGAGATTTGCTTATATTCACATTTAATTGTTTTTTTTAAAACTAATTTGAAACAATTTTGACCAAAAGAAGTATGAACTAAAAATATATCTTTTTACAGACACGAATCAGGGGCGAAAATATGCAATGAACACCCCCACACAAAGTCTACTAGTCGAAGGGCTTCTTAAGGCCCCTTCTGCTAATAGAACTTTTATCCTTTTGCTATTCCAGACCGGTTTTCATGTATAATACGCAACCTTAAAGGAAATAAGGAATAATATCCTTCATGTATAATACACATTCACTGCCCGGACCCCATTCTCTTTCCGCCTCTTCCTCTCTCTTCTCTCCCCCCCTCTCTTTTATTTCTCTGATTACAGTTAATTTTTCTTTCACTCTATTTCGTGTTCTCTCCATTTACTTTCTATATCTTATCAATATTTTAAATTTTTTTTACTACCACATCAAAGTTTCATTAGTTCTTTATCGTGTTTCATTTATAAACTCATCTGTTAATTAGCTCGGGTATAACACGCAACCTTAAAGGCAATTCGACACACTCACCATTTTGTGGGTACTAAATTAAAAAAAATGGACATTTTATTCGGTTTTGTAACGACTAAAAATAACAATTTATGTTTCGAAATACAAAATTTACTGACTTATTTTACACAAAATACAAAAATCTTGCACCGGAAATAGACTTACAGTCCCTTTTCTTTGATTTGTCAAGTCCTTACAGGATCTCCACAACTTCTTAGTGTTATTTTTCGTAGCTCTAAGTAATGTTTATCTTTTTATTATCTCTCTCAGCTCTCGTTCCGCCATTCATTTAAACAAGCTCGTTAGGTAGTGTACTTACTGCTTCTCTCTGTCCTTTTTGGCGTCAAAATGTCCCGTGAAGATCAAATTTTGCAAATATTTTGTGTCTCAGAAATTTCAGTCGTCTGTTTCTAATTCTATGTATAAGTATCTTTCTTCTTTCAGTTTGAATTAAAGCTTTCTCCGTCCATAGTATTCTCAGAATCCTTCTACAAAACATATTTCTGTAGTTTCAAGTTTCATCTTCATCCGTATTGGAAATATTTAGCATTCCCTGCCATATAGGAGGATTGATATTACATAGCAGTTCAGCACTTTTTCTTGTTTTCTAGTTAAATTTGTTTGACTTTTGGGATGCATCTTTTGCTATTCCAGGTCGCCTTTCGTTTATGATATGCAACCTTAAAGAAAATAAGGTATAATATCCTTCGTGTATAATTCACATTCACTACTTCGCAGCAGCTAAATTCAAGACCGATGCGTAATAACCCTGAACACCCCAACCGGGCAGTACTTTGTGACCCTTTATATAGGTTACAATTTAAACTAATCACAACTAACTCAAGTTTATGTTGAAAATTGCTGCAAAACATTGTTGATATATTTAAGATCTAATGATCTATTATATTATTATATATTATTGTTATATTATTATTGTTGTTATATTATTGTTATATTATTATATATTATTGTTATATTATAATTATTGTTATATTATTGTTATTATATATTATTGTTATATTATTATATATTATTGTTATATTATAATTATTGTTATATTATTGTTATTATATATTATTGTTATATTATTATATATTATTGTTATATTATAATTATTGTTATATTATTGTTATTATATATTATTGTTATATTATTATATATTATTGTTATATTATAATTATTGTTATATTATTGTTATTATATATTATTGTTATATTATTATATATTATTTTTATATTATAATTATTGTTATATTATTGTTATTATATATTATTGTTATATTATTATATATTATTGTTATATTATAATTATTGTTATATTATTGTTATTACATATTATTGTTATATTATTATATATTATTAAAATATATGTCTCTGATTTGTCTTTAGATACATTGTATTTATTTTCAATTTTTCCAGTTTAATTTTTCATCTATATCGCATAAAATCCATTATTGTACATAATTAGACTACAGTAAAATTTCTATTTTATATCGATACTACTATCTTATGGACATTTGGGATGTAGTAGAGTGTATTTCCTTATTATAGATTCTGGGGAGTGGGGACAAAACTCTTGCACCGTCTCTGCCTAAATTTAACATATGTTCAACTTTTTATCCAGCTTGTATCGGTTAAAATTATAATTTATATAGTTTATATTATGTTGTGAAAGATAAAGTTTACACAGTGTTTCGAGCAACCGTACGGACTTGTTCAGACAAAAATATAACAATTTAGCGGCGTAAATAAGCTCACGCTAGGAGAATTTTTTTTATAAAGGAATACATATTTCAGTGTATATTTGTGTGTAGCGGCATTAAGCAGAAAAGGACATTTACTACTACGTCTGTGAGCGTTATATAAACAACCGATAAGCATGATATCGACTACGCTGAGAACACAAGTAAACCCCCAATGACGTCTATCTTTGACACGGGCAGCAATGAAGTAAACATAAAGGTATTTGGTATCTGTTTGAATGAAGTTTGTTTTATAAAAAAAAATAAAGTACTCGGTTAGAGATTTAAATTCTTTGTTACATATTGGTTAGTTTGGACAATAGAACTTACTTTCTATCATACAGTCTCGAATATAGCGACTACATAACTGGAAAAAGGTAATATTTTGTTGTTATATGTGTATCCCCTTCATGGGCCCTCGACATAGTCTAAGTCGTTCTCAATCGCGATATTTCAACTCTGTTTCTTCATTCTGGGAATGCACTATCCCCACGCCATGAGTTGTCAAACCACTACACTAAACTATTGATTCTGTCAGAACTGACCTAGACACCTTCACAGTTTTGCAATAGTAATTATCCTTTTGCTTGTAATAAGAGAAAGATCAACCTGTTCGGCCCTATTTTCATTCGCAATAGCTGCTGGTCTTACACTGTAGTCAGTTTCTCCCGGTTCTTCAACATTACCATTAACTTTATAATGTGTGAATATTTGCAGTAGGTTTCTATAAAACAAACAAACAGATATTCTATGATAGTTCTTTGCTTACACCTGCCTCGATGCTCAAGCTGATCAAGTCCAGTAAGGTCAAAATGGCAGCTGATGTACAAAACGACCCCAAGGCCTTCATTAAATGGGGCAATATATGGCTTGTCAATTGTAACGCATCCAAAAACTAAACGTCTCTATTAATCATCTGCAATACATATTCCGATTCCAATATTCTAAGCATGGAAGAATAGTAGACTTATGGATGTGCAAGATAGATTCATGAGAGAAGAATTATCACACTCGACAGTGAACCGACTTTCTTAGCAGCTGACCTAGGGATGGATTCAATATAGTCTTTCCACTTCGCGTCAGCTAAGGACGATAGCTCGAAAAGGCGCAGTGAGTCATTTTCCTGGAGGCTAGCATCAACCATGCTGATGGAAAGCACTGGGGTCTGAATATGGTTCGATGCCTCTGCGATATATCTGGAGATGCTTGATAAAATCCAAAGGAGAATCAGCAATATTATTGGTCCTGATCTGGCTGCTCAGCTAGAGTCATTATACCACCACCGTAAGGTTGCCTCTCTGTGCCTTTTCTATAAATACTTTCATGGTAACTGTTCGGATGAGCTCTTTGCTATGGTACTTAGACTTATTTAAAAAAATTATGCGCAGTACTAGACTGACGTCGAGATCTCGTCACTTTACAGTTGAGCTAGCTAGATGTAGATGTAACTTCTATGCTAGCTATGTTTCACTTCCCGCACTTCTCGCTTGTGGAACTCCCTTCTGACTCCTTGCTTTCGGAGCCAATTTTAATCTAAAAGAATTCTATGCAATGTCAGTCGCTACTTACTGTCTTACTGATTGCTCTTTTCTATTTCTCCTCATTACTAATGTTTCTGTTCCTAATTCCCCCACCCTTGCATGTTAGTGTCTGTACTGCCTTGCACTGATTAATAAAAAAAATCTGCTTGTGTTTCCTGAGTGGCAACCATTTTGAAAGTAGATTGTGGGTAGCAAGTTAGCTTCAAAATTTCTTCCCCTGTACTTCTGGACACTTTATACTTTATATTTAGAAAAAAAAAATACTGGTTAAGATCTTTAAAATTAGATGATAACAAACATTATTTTTTGACTGACGCTCGTATTAAGTTCTCTTCCTTTTTAGACACAATAACCTGATAACCCAGTTTAGTCGAAATTGATAAATGCTTATAAATTTGATCCTCCCTTGAAATAAGCACGAGGTCGAGTCACAACATGAAAGCAGAGTGTGCGATGGATAAATTGTCGTTTAAATTACGCAAAAATGAAAATACCGCTGACATCTTATTTTAAAAAATATATTTACCAAAATTACACGAAAATATCCTGAAATATTAACGAGTAAATTTATTCAATAAAATCGCCATTAGCTTCAACTACAGCTTTCAAACGACTACGGAATCTCCTGCAACTCTTCTGAACGGTCTGTTTATTTAAGTTAGTGAATGCTGCCATAATCCTTGCATTCAGCCACTCTCTTGACCCAGGGCAGCACTACCTCCTCAAGGCACTTGATATAGGCCCCCGTGCTGAGTCTGATGCCCCCACCAAAAAAATCGGGTTCTTTTCTTATCAGAACGATCAGAGTGAGTTCTCTGAGCTGCCATACCTTCGTAATCACCATTAGGCACATCCAACTCTTTCCAAAACCTCTGCACTTTCCTCTTAGATTGATGCCCAAACGCTCTGAAATGTTCGTACTGGGGCTTTCGGAGCGAATGCCAAGCAGTACAGCATGCCGTTTCCAAAGTTCTGGTGGAGTGAATTGCGTTATGGTTTTCTTTTTCTCACAGACGGTGCCCAGCTGACCATATTATACAGTGCAGTCGACAGAATCAAAAACAAACAACGCGCATGCGCGAAATCAAAAATATAAAATGGCAACAATTTACCCATCACACCCTGTAGATATAAGGTAAATTTAGATCTGAATTTTTTCCAGATTTAATGTTCGATTTAAATGTTTAATAGACGTCATTGAATAATGTGCATCAGCAACGAAGGAGATTATGCTGAAAAGTAAATATTTGCTGCGTAAAATAAATCCCTTTATTGATTATTATTTGTTGACGTGCCTACGCATACACACGTAGACCCTTTCCATCACAAGGGATAATGATTGTGTGTGGATCTTTAGATGAGTAAGGAGCTGTCCAGGTCCTGACCCACACTTTCGACATCCCCTCCACACTCTAGAGGTGGGGGCCGTGAATTCCAGGACAGCTGCTGGTGGATCAGTTGCAGTAAATGTCTATACCAACCTTCAGTACAAGGCTTGAACTTCAGGCGTTTCACAGCACAAGTTGGAATTTACAGTTGTTCTTCTTATAGACTATCTCTTACCTAAAAAAAAGAGAACTCAACATGCTGTGTCATCTAACCCATAACTGGGCAAAAATAGATTCAGGCCTTTTCCAATACATTACCGCTAAGTTAACGCAATGACTCGATCAGAATTCGAACTTTGCGCGCTGATTTCACTTGCTGTGCGATAACCGTTACACTACCCGGTAACATTACTACCGCTTGACAAGACTAACATTTGCTTATATGAATTACAATATATAGAACAAATTCCCGCGTAGATGCTTCCCTGAACACAACACTGGCGTACAAAAGTTTTGGGTCAATTACATAAAATGACTATACAACTTTATTTTATTAAAAACTTAAGATTATTTAGCAGTGTGCTTTTATCAGTTGTCTGTTGACCTTGAGGACTGGAAAATAAGTTGCTGCATTTTCTTAGGTGTCGTATAAGAGAAGATGACCGCTTTAAGCGGGTTGAAACTGAAAAAAGGCCATGAAAATCTATCGAGCCAATGAAATTTTTCAGATGATAAAGTCAGGATAATATGTAAATTTCTAAGTAGGATTTGTCCCATCTTACTTACATGAGTGCAAGGTGCCTTGACAAGTCATTGTAGTTGAACATTAACTTGCTTTTTGCGCTAAAATCACAACGAATGTTTCTGCTGAAACAAAGATGAGGGTTGTGACTTTGAAGAGGAAATAGCCTAACGAGAGATATCCAGGCGGCTGAGAATTTATAGAAACAGTCTTCAAACCACCCAAAAGACGTTTGCTACTGGTGGAAGTGTTTTAAATGCAAAGAAGACAGAATACCACAAAATTTAGACAACAGAGACGAAAGAAAAAATTGTAAGTGTCTCTGTAGGAAATCCAAAATTAACAGCCAGCCACGTGAAGCGTGAATGCAAACTTAACAAGGAGGTTTCATTTTATACAGTATGCAGCATAAACAACTTAAACGGATGTATAGTAACAAAATAACCACCATTAACTAAAAAAAAAACACATCGGAATAGAAGATTGAAGTTGTCACACGAACGTGTAACATAAAATGCTGGAAAGTGGCAAAAAGCAAAGTTTCGTGATGAAGGAAAAACAGAGTTGCATTCTAATGCAAGACAATATGCAAGGAGACCATTGTGATAAAGAAACAATGCACGATGCATCACAAACACGATAAGACTTGGTAGTGGACACTTAATGGTGTGAGTTTGTATGAAAAGTGATGGTAAAAGTGGAAGGAAACCTAACCTGCGAAAACTATATTAGTTCTCTGCCAGACTACGAAGATGGAAAAACTTTCAGTATGATGGTGCTCCTTGCCGCACATCATGTGCAACAAAAAGGTCGAAAGGAACTGAAGAAATAAGTGCTCCAACGAAAACCACGAAAACCACACAATCTCAAATAGTTTTGTCTTGACTGCCTAGAAAAGTGGGAAAAATTCCCAATGAGAAAATCTAAACCTTGTTCCATTTAATGCCACACCGACTTGAGACAAGTATTCGAGCCAAAGGCATCAACACTGATTACTAACTCTATAATTTGAGATTTTGTGCTTTATGTAATAATAAAAACCACTTTTCGAAAAAAAAAAACCGACTCCTTTTTTACTTAAGAAAATAGCTGAAAGGTGAAATTTTCGTTTGTGGCCCAGTCTTTTTGCATAAACTCTTTTCCAGCATCACTATTTTTAAGATGCTCTATCATCCATCATACTGCATTAAAAAATACGGTAAATAGTATTTCGGTCCTCAAATGTCATAAAATCTTCAGAGAAAAGTATATTGCTAATCACTCTCGATTTAAGGATGAAGTTAACAAACGTAATTAATTTACCAAGGAGTAGATGACAAACGTTTTGCATGCCTGTGTACAATTTTAACTTATTCAACTCAATCGTTATTTATCCTCCTTACCCTCATAAAATTCAATATCTACTCCTCTTAGATTCATATTGCATGTCGATTAGAAGATGCAAAACGTTATTTATGATAGTTTCTTTGTATTAGAACCGAGGTAATTGCGATACGTATCTAGCCTAAAATACACACGCACAGTGATTTTCTAAGCGCGGCTTAGATGTGGCACAAGACCGAAAGTGTGGGGCACTTAGAGAGGATCGAACTCACTACTCCAGTCGTAACAAGACAAGCTTTCTAACCATTGCACCACGTCGATGTGTCCCCCGTTGCCTGTTCTTGCGTATCTATAATTCTACTATTCGTCCATGCTTAGAATATTGCTGCCATATGTGATCCGTTGCCCCTGCTGATTATTGATAAGATCCAAGGAAGAATCAGCAATATTATTGGTTCTGATCTGGCGGTTCGGCTTCAGTCATTTGTCCAACGATGTATAGCCGCCTCTCTGTGCCCGTTTTTTTAATACTTTCATGGTAGTTCTTCAGACAAGCTCTTCAAATGCTTAGACTGTATGAATTTAAGTGCAGTAGTAGACTGGCGTCGAGATCTCATCAATTTACAGTTGAGCTAGCTAGATGTAGCCGTAACTAGTATCGTGACAGTTTCTTTTCTCGCATGTCTCGCCTGTGGAACCCCATTCCGACTCCATGCTCGCCAGTCAACTTTAATCTGCAAAAATTTATATGCAATGTCAATTACTATCTACTGTCCTCCTGGTAGCTCTTTTCTCTTTCTACTCCTTACTAATGTTTCTGTTCCGAATTCATTCACACCATGTAACCCCCCACCACCTTGCGTGATAGTGGCTGTACTGCCCTACTTGAGAAAAAAAAACTGATCCATATGCTGAAGTGTTTAATATTTAGTAATTCCTTATCTTGAATTTTTATGATAGATTCAGGGTATATGCCGAATTATAATAATGTGTATACACGGAGATGGGGTCATCATTTTATGGAGTTTTATGTCAGAAGACGGAGTCGTTCCCTTCTATAGAATTAAGGGAATTGTGAACAATAATTTTTATCTTAAACTATTGGATATATTACATACTAACCGAATTACCAGCTCCTTGCTGTGTGTCACACATTTTTTTATAAGAAAATGATTGATTTTAATTTATTAATCTATTGATTATTGTTATAATTTGTCGAGAAAAATAATGCACTTCAATATTACTCAATGATTTTGCCGATGTAACCTCTATCTTTTGTATTTTGGATAGGAGTCATTCTCTTTCTCACATTTAAATTTAATTTAAATTAAAGTTTAGATTAAAGTTCAATGGGAGGTTATTGCAAAAGCAACTTGATTTGACCCCCTTTCATATGTATTTCATGCAATACTTGATTGAATGAATAGGTGAGCCGATTTCAACAATGATATGACAGTTGAATTGTCACAGCAAATATGTATTGTAAGACACTACTCACTGATTGGTGGTTTCTTGCTCAACTTGACGTCCATATTGTCTCATTTTGATCTTGCCTATTTGACTTCCATCTTCTGGCTTTCTCCACCTATATTTTGGAGTATTTCTGTCTGAGTATTTCCCAAATATGTATTTTGCAGATATCTTTAGTTATTTTTATACTAAAACACTCTCGAGAGCCAGTCAAGGTAGAGGGTTACTTTTAAAATGATAATGGTGTTTGTGATGTTAATGAAGAGTAGGTGGTAGGAAGAGAATATAATAAAGCTATTCAGGATATATTGAGGCGCTTTGACTTAAAGTGGTTAAGATTGCAGGGTTCAGGGAGACGCCGATGCAGGAAACTCTTTCACCAAGTGGAACTTCTTGTAAAAAATGCTGTCTGTGTGGAAGTTTTTCTTACATTTGGAAAGCGGAAGAAATGATAGTGATTTGTCATCGTGGAAGTAGCATAGCGTATCCTAGCTCTAAAGGCCTAAATTTCGAGGAACAAAAGAATGGGTCTCATCTGAACATTTGCCATGGAAATTGCGATATTTTTAAAAAGGATTTTTATAATTTTTTTAGAACATTCTATGCTGTAATTTATATAATTATAAAGTAGTCTTCAACGTCCCTTACCTACTTGGCAATCGGTAGTAATGTTAATTGCTCAGATTGTTCAGATTCCTCAGCTAAAAGGATTAAAACAATTATAAGATATAAGAACAATGTTTATTGACCAGCCCACAAGGACAACATTGTTTTTTTTACTTACAAGTCCCAAGAACCACTCAATGCTGAGAGTTACTGCGTGTTGTTTTATGAGCGTAAGGAAGGGCAAGATGTAAAGTTCTTAGTGGGTTGTGGGGGGGCTATACAGGAAAGATAACAGATGACTTCATCTTAATACTGTGATTTGGAAAACATAAGCGGATGAACAGACTTTAGAAGGAACCAGAAACCCACCCTAAACAGGAAACAAGGTATAAACGTCTATTCCTATTGAAAAGACCGAGGAAGTGTGTGAACCGGGCGATAGGCGAACCTATCTACTCCTATTGGGAGAGGAAAAATAAATAATTAGTGAATAAAATTTCAGAGTTCAGGCGGAGGCTTCAGGTGTATAAAGCTGAAGTAGACTTTAGAAGGAATTGGAAACCCAATCCTAAACAGGAAACAAGATATAAACCGTACTCCTGTTAAAAAGACCAGGGAGGATAGTGAACCGGGTTATAGGCGAACCTATCTAATCCTATACAAGATCAGGTTTAATGTGATGGACTCTCATGCGTATGTTTAGATCTTTTGTTTGTATCCTTTCAGGGCGGATATGATCATGACTCCACAGATTCATCTTTTTTTTTTTCTTTTTTCTCTCGTGAAAGATACTGAAATCCTGTTTCATTTTGTTTTGTTCATAGTTTGGAATTCAGAGTCTACCCACTCTTAGACTGGTTGACATCCAAGGATATGAGAGTCCGATCTATCCTACATAAGTAGTGGAGTTAGTAAAAATGGATTCATGTCTTTCCCAAGTGTGAAAGTGAATGCAACTATCTATCTTGTGATTTGAACTCTGCCCACCGATTCCATATTAACAACACATCCTATTTATGGATAGAGACGAATATTTTGTGACACTTCAAGCATCTGATCTTCAGCTTGAGCCCAACTCTTTCAGTGGAATGGCGAGGGGCCGCCTGGCATTGATGGCCTCCTGCAACAAGACATTAGTTTCTTTTTTTGAACGTTAACTAAGAGGTCGGTTTTTGGCATAAAAAAGGTTAAAACCATAAATCAAGGAGCTTTATTGGTGAGAAAAAAACACACACAAGTGAAGAAATTTACAAATATATATTTTTATATCAACCGAAAGAGTTAAAATAACTTTTGTGAACAAATATATTTTTGTTTGAATTTGCTTGAAGTAGCGTCAGTAGAAACAGCTAAGGCAACGTCAGAATTAAAGTAAGTACAGTAATATAAATATCTTTACTATTACTTACTACCGAACATTTTAACCTACAAACAAATCCCAGGAACCAGTCTTGTTCGGAAGTAGGGGAGATCCTGTAAATATCTTTCTAGATTGAAAGTTTTAATAGGTTGATCTAAACTTTTCACGAGCAAACCTTCCCAAGCCCAAAAAGCGAATAATCTTGGACAGAAGCCAGATTCTTTTTAAATGTTTACTATGGTGTTAAATCAGACTATTTTGATATTATTTGGGCGCGCTTGGCCAGACGGATTTTTGTTTGTCTGCTTCTTTGAATCGAAAGAATCTGGTTGAAGCGAATTTTGTTCAAATATGAAAAAAAAAAAAAAAAAAAGAGGGAGAGAGAGAGAAAAAGCGAAGAAAAAAGCGAAAACGAAAATGTATGGAAATGGTATGGTATGGGATAAAGGAGAGAAAGCATTGTGAACGATGAAAGAAAAATGTAAATAAATATTCCTTTCAAACTCACCCATCTTCAGAAGCAGAAAACGAACTCGGAGAATTTTTCAATGTTTATTTCTTTCTTTGTATTTACCAATTCTTTCAGATTTTTTTCGTGTGTGTTTGGTCTCAACACGAAACTTCTCTGTGCTGCAACGTGAAACAAGGGTTGGCTTTACATATCCTCTGGGATAAAATAATTCTATATGTTTATTCTTTTATCCGAGCTTCTTTTGAAAAATGTTTAAGAAAGGAAATCTAGTGGAAAATAGATAGCAAAGACGGTGGCGTTGGATTGAAGGAAGACCTTAGAGTGGGAGTGGCGAGGGACACTGTGGTAGAAGCGAATTACTAGCGAGGTCCAAAATATGAAGAAGATTAAAAGAATGAAAGCAGAGAGAGAGAGAGAGAGAGAGAGAGAGAGAGAGAGAGAGGGGGAGAGAGAGAGAGAGAGAGGGAGATAGAGGGAGAGAGATAGAGAGAGAGTACTTCATTTCGGTTTGTCATCTATAAGTACATTACCATCATCATCATCATCATCATCATCATCATCATCATCAGTATGATTGTCAACATCACATCAGCATCAGCATCATTATTAGTATTATAATCATCACCATCACTTTCATTATTATCATCGTTATTACCTTCATCATCATTATTATTATCATTATCATCATCACCATTATCATCAACGCCATTAACGTCATCATCGTCAATATCATTATTATTATTAATATTATTATCATCAGCACCAACATAATCATCATCATCGTTATTATTATCATCATAATCACCATCATTATTATCATTATCGTCATTATTATTAGTATTATAATCATCACCATCATTATTATCATCATCATTAACATCATCATTATCACCATCATCATCACCATTATTATCATCATTATTATCGCACCAGCATTATTATTATTATTATTATTATCATCATCACCATCATCATCATTATTATCATCACCATCATTGTTATAATTATCATCACCATCATTATCATCATCCTCATTAATATTATCATCACCATCATTATTATTACTATTTTTATTATCATTATCACCATTATTATTATTATCAGTATATTATTATTATTAGTAGTAGTACTAGTATTGTTGTTATTAATATTTACTAAACTCAGTTTATTTGGCACACGGTCACAGTAGATAAGCGCCCGTGAGGATCACACTAGCTGCAGTGCCGGTGGTCCTTGTTAAACATCACTTTAAGCTCAGTGTCGTTGTCCTCCTTTCTATTCTTATTATTCGTCATCTAACTCATTTTTAAAAAATTTTTTCCTTATTTTCCATATATTTCCTCATTTCCGCCCCCATAATCCCCAATGAAATTCTCCAATATTCCTTTCTTTTGTTCTTCACTTCTCCTGTCTATTCTTCTTCCTACTCCGTTTTCCGTCGCCCTTCTTCCCCATTAAAGCCTTACTCTGCTCTTTTTCTTGACCCTTTATGCTTTTCTTTATTTTCGTCGACATAATCCACGGTGACATTCTCATATTCTTTTCCCGGTGTTCTTTCCCTTTTCTTCTTCTCGTCTTCCATTAACAACGTCGTTTTTAATGGAACCTTATGACTTGTCTTCTTCTTCCTCTATTTTCTTTTCCCTTTCCTTTTCTCTTATCATCACGTTTCATGCCCTCCTTCTCACCCTATCACGTTCTTTCTTCCTTTACCTCCTCTTTGTCTTCGCTCCGTCGACATCGTCATTGTTTTTGTTATTGTTGCAGTCTTTTTTTAGTCTTTTTAGTCGCTCGTTGCATTTTCCTTCTCTCCACTCTCTCCTATGTCGACTCTTTTAAACTCTCACTACTCAGACATCCCATCTCTTCACCACCATTAACCCCGCCGCCGTCACCACCACCACCATTGTAAACAACTATACAGCACCACTTACCCACGCTTTCCACTCCCCTACCGCAAACCTCTTGCCATTTCTCTCTATGAAGCGACGCTAATACATCAGGTCTAGGATTACTGAAGACCGCTTTAAGAATCTGACTGGTTTTAGAGGGTGAAATCCAGAAAATCCCCGGGAAGAAAGTGACGGAGTTGACGATAGGTCGTTGGTTGGCTGGCCTGGACGTCCGTCCAAGCCAAGGGCAAAGCCGATTTACCCACTGCATCGACGTTTGGCCAGACGAACTTTCTTTTGTCCATTCTTTCCTTCTAGTAGAGCTGGTCAAAGATAGACGAGAACTTGTATCGAAAGATTATGCATCTGGCTTTCTTGCTTACCCCGTCTGGCAAGCAAGGAGGACGGTCGTGGGAGGGGAGAGAGGATTTGTATCTTACCCCGGCCGTTTTCTTGTCTCCTAGATTCGGCGATCTGTCAAGTTGGTGCAAAAGAAGAATAAGAAGAGTTTTGCTGAGTGATGGAAGATTCGAACGGGTATGGGCCATGAGAAAAAGGACCTAATGTCTGGAATGGATAGATTTCTGTTGAGAAAGAATGGACAGACGGTAATGGAGTTGGACGGGCCAGGCAGATTTAGAATAAGTACTGAGTTTTTCATTTCAACCTATATATAGTTGAACTTATGTGCGCACACGCACACACACACACACACAAACACATGCACACATACACACATATACGCATATCTGCACCAAGATAACTGCAGACTAATGATAAAACTATTCATTTTCCACAGCATATATTAATGATTCAACATTCTGTCAATGCACTTAATATGAAAAACATGGATTGGACATTATAGAATGAGGATTTTAGATCGAAATTCAGCTAATAAGTGTGTCAAACAGCATACGTATTGATACATCTTTTTTATGCATGTTTAATATATATATATATATATATATATATATATATATATATTATATATATATATATAGATAGATATAGATATGAAGAAATATAGTTTAAAGGTGAGCTATATCTATGGGATAAAGTGCTCAATATCAGAGATAGAACGTATGTAAATACAAAAGTGAACATTGAAGTCAACACTCAGAGGCGACAGGCTGTTTCATGCTAGATGCAATTGTCAGGCCACAATTGCATCTACCATGAAACAGCCTGTCGCCTCTGAGTCTTCAATGTTCACTTATATATATATATATATATATATATATATATATATATATATATATATATATATATATATATATATATATATATATATATATATAATGATAAATTAAGAAACACCTTAAAATTCATATCGGTTATAATTTATTTCATGAGTAGTGTTATATTCTTCTCTTCAAACCGAATATTTTTGAGAAAACTTACATTTGGATTAAAGTACACTTTGAATAATTCTGAATAATTCCTACCAAATACAAATTGCTATTATATATATATATATATATATATATATATATATATATATATGTTAACAATTGATAATGCATTTATATTTTTGAAGATCAATGTTGCCTGTAAAGTAAGAAGCCGGAAGAGAGTTACATAAGTGAAAATGACGATAGAACAAACTTCTACCATAGAAATTACGGTTTTCATCTGAATATTTCAATTGTAAAATGATGAAACATTGCCACCAATCTAGCATTTCATAAGGTGTAGGTATCAAAGACGAAAGCTCATAAAGAGCAATTACCATGAACATATTTATAGAAAAGGCAGAGGAAAGTTACGTTATATATATATATATATATATATATATATATATATATATATATATATATATATATATATATATGAATATATATATATATGAATATATATATGTGTGTGTGTGTGTGTGTGTGTGTGTTCATGTGCGTGCGTGTGTGTGTATAATTAGCACAATACGTTTTATTATTTTAAACAAAATATTTGATACAATTTGCGTCATCATACGAATAACCATTTTTAGACAAAAAAAGTAAATAGGATCTGTAAATAAACTTAGTTCAACAAAGAATCTCCTGAGAATTTGATGTAAATAAATCCATGACTCTGAGTACAGGTTTAAATAATAATAATAATAATAATAATAATAATAATAATAATAATAATAATAATAATAATAAACAAAATCATTGACGTAACTCTTACAATATTTTTAGCACTTACAGAAGAACGCGATTCAAAAAAAAAAGATAAAGAAAAACAGTATTTGACAATGTTCAAAAATATTTCTACAGTATGTCTGTCTTCGAGTTATATTTAAAATTGCATACAAGTATAAAAATATAAAATATCTTAAAAAAAACTTAGAAGTCTTTGTACAAAATATTTAAAGATTTAATTACCACAGATATGATGTCAAACATAAAAATGTGACATCATCGGAGCTGGCGGAACATTTTATTATAAACGAATGTGATGTAATGGAATAACCAATCACCCCCATGAATGATTACACTATAGGTAGTAAGTACCTATAAAGTCAACCGTCTACGAGAGACTGGAAGAGGACAAGAGAGTGATAGTGATGACGTAAGCACGCCCGATCTTCCAATTAGTGGCACTCACTACGAGATTGACCTGTGGGTATAACAGTACCGTATTTCATATTGTACTTGTTGTGTACAATAAACCTTTCTTCTAGTATCCACCTGGTGTGATGTGTTTATTCCCTTAGCACGGAATATAACAGAATGTAATTTCGACGAACATATTCAGGTGTACATTCTGAAAATAAACAACAAAAAACTATCCAGAATGCACTGATCTTGCGGATCTCAAACCGCATGAAGATAGTTACATCTGTAAACTAGTAACTTTCAGCCAGGAGGAATGACCGGAGGGTTCCATTAGATTTATACCAAACTGTTTGATTAATTCCTCTTAGTAAATAATCAGTTAGCGAAAACTTTCTAGATGAGCATGGTCATCCCTCATGTTACTCACGTTGCAGTTGCATGTTATTCACGCTGGCTGCGTGTCATTCATTTTGGCACCTTGATGAACAGTACAACCGTTTTTCTCAAGAAAAGCGGCTCTTTTGCAAATACTTATAATTTGTGGTAGATTTTTAAAAATATTTTTATGCTTGTATGCAATTTTTAAAGATAACTTGAAGAAGAGAGACATACTGTCGAAACCTTGTTCAGTATTGTTAAACACTGTCTTTTTAAAATCTCCCTCTTCTCTAAGTGATATTAATAACAACAACAATAATAATAATAATTCAAAACGAAACTGCACTCAGTTAAATGTAACACTCCAACAGCCTTTTCTCTCGCACTTCCCAACAGTGGTACTCATTTTCTCTTACCTGCTTCCCTGATACTATAATCTTAAAAAATTTAAATTTAATGTCAATCGATATCGTCTGATGCTTTGTCCCCCCCCCATTCATCTTTTTATCCTTTTTCCAATCCTATCCTCCATAACCAGTCTTTTCTCTTACTTTCACTCGCTGTAATCCCTTGCGTACCATTGGCACCCCGACTTCCTTATGGTGAAATACTTAAAAAATAATAATAATAAATACAAAAACCGTCACGATAGAGAGGGGCAAACACTTTGGAAAAGATGTTAATAAATATTTCTATGATGGTTACAGAAATAGAAGCACCAGTTACAGAAACAAAAGATATCACAGTTCTCTGGGATTACACCATCTTTAAAAACAGAAAGATTGAAGCAACTAGGTCCGAGATAATTTTCAAAAAGCGAAAAGAAAAAAAAAAAAACAAACTTGCCTACTAATTGATATATCTTGCCCAGCGGACTGTATCATAGCAACCAAGGACTTTGAAAAACTAGCGTAGTATAAAGATCTGGTCGATTTCCAGGTCTTTATACTTCGATAGTTTTTCAAATAGAAAAATGAGGAAATTGAAAACAAGAATAGTGCCAGTCATAGTAGGTGCGTTTGGAATGATAAAAAAGGAACACAACACATTGAAAAAATCACTTGAAACCCCAGCTTAAGAGAAATACAAAAAAAAGTCTTGATAAATACAGTCCACAGAGTAAGAAGAATTTTGTCCATGTAACGCTAGTAATAATATAGGAGTTAGAAAAACAAATCACTTGGTAGGTAGTGTAAGACTTGGTAGGTAGTGTAACCATATCAGAAATCGAAATAATAATAATAATAATAATAATAATGAGAATAATAATAATAATAATGTTCTAATAGTCTCATTGAAGGTATCCCTGGTAGCCCATGCCTTAAAGAAATTCAACAGAATTGTTCTCACAAGTACACCTTACATCTTATGAATGTAAAATGTGTTTGCTCTTATGTTTTTTATTTTCTTCCAATAATGTTTAGTGAAAATGTAATAATGACATTTCTGAGCTTACGTCTCTGGTTGGGACCCGAAAGAAAATAAGTATACAACAGAAATCAAAGAAGATAATAAAAATAATAATATCTAGTCTGGTGCTCCTGCTATATATTTAGATACCCTTGATAAAACCCAAAGAAGAATCTGCAATGTTATTGGCACTGACGTAACATGTGCCTTATCTGTAAATATTTTCATGGTAATTGTTCTGATGAAGTTTCCTCTATGGTACTTAGACTTTATATTGTGGGAACCTGACATTCCTACAAATGGACTCTTCCACACTTATATAATGTGGCTACCAATTTCTAGTAAGGAGGAAGTCACCAGGTGTTACTACTGTCGAACTGTCTGCTTTGGCAGAGAGGAACTCGGACGAGGCTTTGCCGCAGGGCAAAGTTTCGTCCGGGGAAGTAGACAGTCCCTTAACCCCTTAATACGGGTTCCAATGGGCATATTTTTGGCCGAGCCTACGGGCTCGGAAATCCCACATTAAACCGGCCTTGTGCCACATGCGACCCGAGTGGGGGGTTGTTAAATATCGGAAGTCACCAGGTGTGAGTCACCAAGAGTGTATCATCGAGTGAGTGTATGAATGAGTGAGTCAGGACACCAGTGAGAGAAGTACTCTCCAGACCACGTACTTTGTACTACGTTTCCGTGAATAATATACCGTTTAACTTTATATCCGAGTCTGTGTTATTTTTCTATGGTTTCAACACCATAACAACTGGCGACGAGATTCGAAACGACCTCACGTAAGGAAAGACCAAAATTCTCTCTTGCCGATCATAACAACTTGCGACGAGATATTCCGAATCACTCAAAGGAAAGAACAAAAATATCCCGTGCCGACCATAAGAACTGAAGAACCAAAGAGAAACCTCTACCTGAAGAGAAAAAAGGTTCACGCCATAACTCTAAAGACGTCTAAAGATCCCAGTGTGTTAATCTCAAGTTTGGCGAACAAAGAGAAATCTTTCACGAAAGAAAGTTACATATACAACAGTTATATGTTAATACTCAACTGGAAAAAAAGGACACTCCAACCGAATGACAGACAACGTAAATACGAAAAAAAGGTTTGATGTGGACGTCGGATATATTTAGAAAAGTATAAAAGAAATATTTACTCAATCTAAAGTAAACCAACAATTTGAAAATAGTTACCAGTGAAAAATTGTAAGTAGGATTTTTCCCCTCATTTCTATAATTGTTCTTCGCTTCTCTTGACCACACAGAAAAAACAAGAAAAATATATCTGTTTGGCAGCGTGGTTGTTTATGCAATTTTTTTTTATCTCCTTTTAGAGAAAAATTGAAACACTCAGACTGTATTAAAAAAAAATGTTTTTTTTTTAGTATTACCAACCAGAGCTGAGAAATATTAAGGAAAGGAATTACTTTCTTTTTCCCTCGCTTTGAGAAGAAAAATTGTCTAAATTTTGTTTTATTCCTCTCAGAAAACACGTTTTTGAAGTCATTATTGAAGACTTTAAAACAATTATTGTTCAGATGATGAAGGTACAATTTGAACTGCAACAGAAGACTGAGGAACGGCAACAAATGTTTGTAGAAAAATTGCTTCTACAACAAAAAGAACAGGAAGAAAAATTGCTCCTACAACAAAAAGAACAAGAAGAAAAGCAAAAAGAACGGGAAGAAAAATTTCAAGAATTATTTCTAAAGACTTTGGGTAAAAAGGATGTTAGTGAAAACAACACTGCATTTTCTCACAACACAATTTGGAATTCTATGGAGACATTTAATTATCTTCCTGAAGAAGATAAAATATTTGAAGCTTTTTATAGAAGATCTGAAGATCTTTTTGCGGTTGATTGTGAGGATTGGACGAACGCTAAAATAGTTCGCCTACTTTTGAGAAAGTTGGGAACAGCCGAACATAGTAAGTTCGTCGATTACATTCTTCCGAAGAAAACAAGTGAATTGGGGTTCGACGAAGCAGTAAAACTTTTGTCTGAGTTATTTAGCCCTAATACAACTTTATTCCACGAAGATTATCTTACATTTGCGTCCATTGTTAATAAGCACTGTGACGATTTTCGTTTGGATGAACTGACAGCTGACGATTTCAAATGTTTAATATTTGCCCATGGTTTAGTCTCTGCAAAAAACTCGGAGATTAGACGGAGAGTTCTATCAAGACTAGAAAGCGAACCAGGTCTCACATTACAAAAACTAGCGGAAGATTGCCAGCGAGTAATCAGTGTGAAAAGCGATTCTAAAAACATCCAGGAATCAGGCATAACGTATGTTAGGAGAATTAAGTACAAGCCAAAAAATTACTCCCCGAAAAATGTAAAGAAAGAAAAAGAGTACGCCCATTCACAATTTAAAAATAGACGGCCCTGTGAAAAACAAAAATTACGCCCTAGTCCATGTGGACGTTGTGGTGGACAACATTGGGAGACAGACTGTTTTTACCGAAACAAGACATGTAATAATTGTGGTAAAATTGGCCACAAAGGGGCGCACTGTAGAAATAAAAGGAATAACAGAAACAGAGTCACACAAACTATATCAAACGAAAAAGTAGATAAGAATCTACGAAAATATGTTGTAGTTAACATTCTAAAGAAAACAGTTTAGCTGCAACTAGATTCTGGCTCGGATCTTTCAATCATTAATCTTCAGACTTGGAGGAAATTAAACAAAACAACAATGAAAAAGGCAAACAAAACAGCACGTGCAGTAACTGGTGACAAAATCAAATTTGAAGGTGAGCTAACGCTACCTGCAACACTGAATGGCATTACAAAGAAATTAAGTTTTCGTCCATAAAAATTCTGAGAATTTGTTTCGAACGGATTGGATGGAACGGTTTAAGTTGTGGGATCAACCAATCATCAATTTTTGCCAAAAGGTGGAATATATGACAACGGATGCCCAAGACCTGAAAGAAGAATTAAAAGAAAAATTTCCCGAAGTTTTCTCGGCGATACTAGGAAAATGTAATAAAACAAAAGCCAAATTTGAGTTGAAAGAAAACGTTCAACCCGTTTTCAAAAGTAAAAAAAATGTCCCATTTGCATCAGTTGAAAAATGCAGCTCTAAAAGATTACCATTACCCTCTTCCCACACCGGAAGAGATATTTAATAAACTAAATGGTGGGAAAATATTCTCCAAACTGGACTTAAGCGATGCATACCTTCAAATCCCTGTTGAGGAGGAGTGCGCAAAACCTCTATGTATCAACACCCACAGGGGTTTATACAAGTTTGACAGCTTGGCTTTCGGAGTCAAAGTTGCACCCGCTATATTTCAGCAGGTCATGGATACCATGCTGGGCGGCTTGGACTTTGCGTGTGCCTATCTAGATGACATTGTTATTGCAAGCAAATCTACCGAAGAACATCGCAAACATATCCACAAGGTTTTTGAAAGAATTCAGGATTTCGGTCTCAAAGTAAAAGAATCGAAATGCGATTTTTATATGAATGAAATAAGATATCTCGGGCATGTCATTGATAAAAATGGAAGACGACCTAACCCAAGGCGAGCAGAAGCTATCAAACATTTGGCTGCCCCAAAAAACGTCAACAAGCTCCAAAGTTTTCTGGATCTTGCCAACTATTATCAAGTATTCATAAATAATATGCACGAGTGACGAGCTCCTCTGAATGAATTGTTAAAAAAGGGAAAAAGTTGGAACTGGACAACAGAGTGCCAGTCAGCTTTCGAAAAAGTAAAAACTTTTTAACAGTTTTTGAAAAAATGAAAAGAGCATTTAAGAAAGCTCAAGGAACTCCTATTGACATAGCATTACCGCAATCCTGCAAGTTTATCGTATAACGCCGAACCCGAATACACCATCAAATGGCTCAGCGGCAGAAATCATGTTTGCCAGAAAGGTGAGATCTGTTTTTGACAAACTAAACCCAAGACAGTCAAAAATATGTAACACCGAAAAAGGAACAAGAAAACGATTCCTTCCAGGTCAGAAAATTAAAAAAAAAAGTTTTCAAAAGAATATGCCGTACTGGGAGGAAGGCACGATCACTAGATGATCGGCGAAATGGTGTATATTCTACAAGGACCAAGGCATACACATAAAAGTCATATAAATCAAATCAAAAAACGGCATAAAATAGATTCTAACAGCACACAGGATGAAGTGGAAGAACCCATCGAGATCATTTACGACACATTTGACCTCGAACCCTCGCAACATACGCCTGAACAACGAAGGTCGGAGAGAAAAAGAAAATTCACCGAACCTTTGACAATTAACCCAAAGAAGAAAAGGTATTAACCCTTTTTACCAAGTAAAAAGCTTGGAAGGGGGATATTGTGGGAACCTGACATACATACAAATGGACTCTTCCACACTTATATAATGTGGCTACCAATTTCTAGTAAGGAAAAAGTCACCAGGTGTGAGTCACCAAGAGTGTATCACCGAGTGAGTGTATGAATGAGTGAGTCAGGACACCAGTGAGAGAAGTACTCTCCAGTCCACATACTTTGTACTACGTTTCCATGAATAATATACCGTTTAACTTTATATCCGAGTCTGTGTTATTTTTCTATGGTTTCAACACCATAACACTTTACGAATTGAAGAACAGTACTAGATTGGCGGTAAGGTCTCATAATTTTACATTTGAAATAGCTAGATGTAAACATAAGTTCTATGCTAAAATCTTCTATCGCACTTCTCGTTTATGGAACTTTCTTTCTTCCGGCTTCTTGCTAACCAGTCAACATTGATCTTCAAAAGTTTATATGCAATGTCAATCGTTATCTTCTGTGTTCTTAATTCATGTTCTTTCATTGTTCTCTCTCATTAATTGTGTTTCTTTTCTCATATTCTCTAACACTCAGTAACCCCTTTGTGTTTCAGTGGCTTTATTGCCTTGCTTGAGGTGAAATGATTAAAAAATATCGATTGACAGAAATCTGAATATTTTTATGTATTATTAAGATGAAATATTGAAAAAGAAGTCATGTAAAAATTATTTGTTTTGCAGTGTATAAAAATAGCAAATTTTTAATTTGAAATTTTAAACTTTCAGCGGAAGGCATTTTTCCGTTATAGGTTTCATTACGGTTGATTCACCTGTATTTTTCGAAAATCCACCGAAAATCAAATAATAACCCGATTTTAGTAATTTTTCAGAACATATTAAAATATATATAATGTAAAAAAAAAATATATATATATATATATATATGGGATTATGGGTTTTTAAACGCCCGGCACCACGCATTTTACACTCCGCCACCGCGGGCCCAAAAAACCGGCATATCAATTTAAAAAATTCAAACTGGAAAAATTTGTTCATAGTATTTTCTTCAAAATCTAAAAGCTGAACAGCTGCCCGGTAGTTATTTCTATGTTTACCATTTTTTAAAAAGAAAACATATGGAAGATTCTAGGACCAAATGTCATATGTAGGAATCCATCATATGTCGAAGTTCTATGGGGGAAATTACAGTAGGAATGGGGCTAAAATTAGTTGATAAATGTCTATTGTATTGAAATCCTGTGGATGCCCATGTGCACTTATTATGTCTTAAATTTTTTTAAATGTCTTAAAATAATTGTCGGACTTTGTCCATTTCATAATGTGTGACGTCATTTGTTTACAATTGGATACGCATAGAGCAGATATGAATGTATAAGAGAAAACCAGGGAGAATTGTGGTCAAAAACAGTAAAATCGACCTTGCTAACCGAAACGCTCCTCTGTGGCTCAATCGGTAAAAGCACGTCAGGCTATATGACGGTTCCGTATAGGATACGGGTTCGATTCCTGTCGGGGGACGCATATTTTCTATGAAAATTTCTCGGATATTCAGGCCGGTAAATATTGTTAATATAGCTTATTATAAACAGAGCATTTACTTAAATATTTGTATCTATAAAAGAACCTATAAACATAAAAAATGTCTTAATATATATATATATATATATATATATATATATATATATCATCAACAATTGGATATATGTGACATCCGTCGGTCTGGAAACACCATGGATCTGCTTCCAAAGAGGTACAGGCCCACATTGTAGTGACAGCCTCGATTGCAACCAATAAATGTGAAGACGCTCTCGCTTGATTTCGCGGTGTTGTTTTCTTTCCTTTGAGCTAAATTCTCCCCGACGACAAGCCTTCGTTTCTCCATTCCTCGCTCAAACCCTCGGTTTAAATCGCGTCTCCAGCGTGAGCTATCGCTGACGATATCTTCACACCAATCGATATCCATCCCCATTGCCGTCTATATCCGTTTTGCATACGGCCTTGCAGACAGGATAAGGTCGTTCTCTTGTCGTCTTTGCCTGTAGCCAGTTCCACGTACAGAAAGACATTCGGAATCCCCCCATCCAGCATAGGGTGTACATGTCAAAACCAGCGGAGCCGGCTCTGTTGGAGAAAGGCGTATAGGCTGGGTAATCGTGCACGGGTGAGGACTACGGCATTGGCCACCCGGTTGGACTAATTGATGTCCAGATTGCGTCTCCAGTCTGGAGTAGATGCTCCAAGTCACGCTACTGTAGAGCAGCACGCTGACGATGTGTTCACTCCAGGGTGCAGGCTTGGACAGAGTTTTATGAGAGATAGGCGGTTACTCATGCAGCATGTCTACTCTCTCCACTCCACCGACATTGTCCAAGGGAAATGTAGGGGCAAATACAGCTTGAGACGGGCGTCACCGCTGGAGCTGCCAGGACAAAATTGAACATAACATCGAACTGTTTTAATAACTCCGGCTCATGATTTGTTCTCAGGGTTCACTTCCAAAGGCTTGGTGGGTAAAACGTTCGCTTTCTGACCATGAGACCCGGGTTTGAATCTCACCACAGTTGAGTTGTTAGGAAGGAGACTTCCTGATATCGGTCTGGAGGTTAGGCGGGCGATCCCAGCATGCAGTACCTTTGGAAAGTGCCTATAAACAATACCACGGGTTGACCCAAGCCTTGTGAGTGAAATTGGGTAGACGGAACACTTGGGCGCCGACGATAGCTGTGCTAGCACGAAGTCACAAAACATTGTGACCTAGGATTTGAGTGTTCAAATTCTTGATCACACGATCTCTCCCAGAAACTGTAACTAAGTTCTGCTCAGCATAGTTGCAGTATAAACCACATGTGCCTGAGCGAGCGTCTGCAATAGGGATTGGCTAGCCGCCCTTGTAGACGGGCATCCTCGAATACGAGTAGCCAGCTATATATATATATATATATATATATATATATATATATATATATAGCTGGCTACTCGTAGATGGGCATCCTCGAATACGAGTAGCCAGCTATATATATATATATATATATATATATATATATATATATATATATATAGCTGGCTACTCGTATTCGAGGATGCCCGTCTACAAGGGCGGCTAGCCAATCCCTATTGCAGACGCTCGCTCAGGCATATGTGGTTTATACTG
>OZ038477.1:85546380-85563880 GCA_964036315.1 Acanthosepion esculentum
ATATATATATATATATATATATATATATATATATATATATATATATATATATATGTGTGTGTGTGTAAAAAATTTCCAAATGTGCTGTATATCCGAGCGATTCAGGCTATTCTCTTAGCCATTATCAAAGATGATTTTTATTTTTATTTTTGTTTGAATGTATGAGTTTTTTATGCATGTATCTAGAATTATAAGGATTTTTTTTATTTTCCAAACACGGTCAGTACATTGTAGCCATGTTCATATTTGATGTTTTTGAGTGTTGGCCTTTTCTTTTTATTATTATTATTTCATTTATCTTTTTACATGTGGCTATTATACTTTTAGATTTTCTACAAGAATATTGCGGATGGAGTTTGGTAGGTTTCCCTGTATTTAAACGAGACCGAATTGAGTTATGGTCACAGAGGTGTAAAGTCTGTCTTTTTGATAGGCATATTGTGGTATTTCCAGTATAATTATTCATGAGTTTGGTTGGATCATGAACGCAATTCCTTAAGAGGCATGTGAATCCATAAATAATAATTGTCTCTTTAATTTTGATCTTGCAGGTGTCTTGTTATTATTGAGGATAAGTTTAGCGGTTTTAAAATTTTAGTAGCAGATAAATTTATCTTGTTCTCGTCGACTGGGGTTGAGTATTTCTTCATAATGTTACTAAGTGAAAATTTATCTTGTTAATAATTAACGTGTATTTGATTTTTATAGAAAATGTTAATGTTATTGTTTTATCTGTAAGCGAAGTATTGCTATTTGCTACATTGAAAAAAATCCTCATACCTATAGATACATACATAAATAAGCCATACATTCAGTTAAAAATAACAATAAACATTATCCTTGATCATGGTTATAAGATTAGCCGAAAGAGATCGAATGTACAGAAGATTTGGGCAATTTTTACGCAAACACACACACACACACACACACACACACACACACATATATATATATATACACACACACACACACACATATATATATATATATTCATACATGTTTCATTAAATAATATAGATAAGTGTTGTCTATATATTTTATGTAAGTTCTTTTCATATCGTCTGATAAGCTTAATAACATTATCATTAAACAATGAAAGAAAATTACAATATCGATACATATTTTTTAATCCAATCTAAGCTTTCGGCTTACATAAGCCATTATCAAAGATGACAATTACACAATATATTAAGCAATACACGAACAAGAAATTGATGATAGTCTTATTTGTTTACATGGATGATTTCCAAGCAACGATAAACACGTGCATATAAGACGCTGAAAGCGAAAATCGCACAACAGCTCATGACGTCACACATGACCACGAGAGAGTGAATCCGATGAGTATTGAGTATGGAAAGCCGTTGGTATGAACCAATGGCTTCTGTTACTAATTATAGGCATTTAAGGATATTTGTGGAGATTTCATAGTTTATTTTGTTCAGGTTAGGTTTCAACTGTTTTATGTATATAGCTTCAAGAATTTTTAGTTTTAGTTTATTGTTTTCATCTTTAAGTATAGTTGTGTTTTCGACGAGGATTTTCCGGAATTGTGTATGCGGCCAGGCATGTTGTTTTAAATGCCTAAAAATGTTAGAGTTATCATTCAAATGTAGTGCCAAGCGTCGTGAAAGCGAGTTTGTGGTGTGACCAACATATATATATATATATATATATATATATATATATATATATATATATATATATATATATATATATATATATGTGAATACACAGAGTGAACAATATCAGGAATATACGCAGCATCAACTTCTTCGGATGTGGACCGATTTTGGAGTTGTTAACGGTGGCTCATTTTGAATTTCACCAGGATATTTTCGCTCTAGGATATTTGTAAAGAATCCATTATTCATCGCCTCTGATGGTTCTCTGAAAAAATGGTTTACTTTTTTTATGGATCTGAGCAGCAAATTGTAGATGGAAATGCAACCCATTAAGTTTTTTTGGGGTAAATAATGGGACGCCTCAGCACTGTAGCTATTCACGTTTTCAAGTGTTTTCAAATGCGAGAACGAAAAGGATTTGTGCTCAAAGGCAGTATCCCGCCTTACTCGATCGGCGACGCCCGTCGTAGTCAAGTTGGTTATAAGCAGGTCGGATCTAATGACAGTTTCTCCTGCAAAAGGGGACACATGTTCCTATGCGTCCGGGTGGTGCATCTGTAATAAGATTTCTTAATATACTCGCTGGTAGACAAATAAAAAGTTGTTTAAAATAAACGGAACGCCTACTCAAATATGAGTATCCACTAAAAATAACGTTTAAAGTGACAAAAATCTGTCGGATTAATAAATTAAAATTACTTCTTTAATATATATATTATGAAATGGACTGAGTCCGACAATTAGTTTATTTTTATTTATATATTTTTTGTTTATACGTTATTTTTATAGATATAAATATTTAAGTAAATGCTCTGTTTATAATAAACACTATTAACTACATTTACCGGTATACGAGAAATCTCAAAGAAAATCCGTGTCCTCCGACAGGAATCGAACCTATGCTCTACACGGAACCGTCATATAACTGATGCGCTATACCATCTAGCTACAGAGGAAGTGCCTGTTTAGCAAAGTTAAATTACTGTTTTTAAACTACAAAACAATTATCGGACTTAGTTCATTTCATAGTATATTATGTTATTTCTTTGCATTAAGCTACGCTTCGAGAAGATTGAGCGCTCGAGGGAAATCGTAGGACGTTTGTAGGTTAAAAACAATACTTAAATATCTGTATGCATAAAAATAACGTATAAACAATATAACAATTTTTAACCGGCATATGTAATGACGTGAATCCTCGAGCACGTAGGAACTCCTGATCAAACAAATCCCGAATAGCGCTTTTGGACACGATTCTAGAATTATATAAATCTACTCTGTTTCGTATCCTTTACGATACGGAACAGAGACATTGTTTAGGAAATGGAATAAATCTGGCATTTTGTTTTTATTTATTTGTTTAAATGTTTTTTTTTAATGGATGCTCATATTTTAGTAGATGTCCTGTTTGTATTATTAAACAGTGTATTTATTTATTTATATCTATCAGCTTATATTTTTTTAAATAAGATTTCTCGAATCTCGAATCGATTCCGGTAAATAAATGAATATACTGTTTAGTATTTCAGAATAAAAAAAACGGATCATCTAGTAAAATATTAGTATCCATTTAAAATAACGTTTAAACAAATAAATTAAAAATATGTCGGATTTAAACCATTTCCTAAAAAAATTGTCTCTGTTTACGTTAGGATACGAAACAGAACAGATATGTATATTTCGAGAATCGGAAAAGATGAGTTTGAAAGTACTACTCAGTATATGTAATGACGAGATGTTCGTTTCCAATCTATCCTAGCTGACAGGAATTCCCCATTTTCGTTTTCGATTGACATGCAAACCTCATATTTCATCTCCTGGAACTATTCCGGCGCAAAAAAGAAAGTTTGACATATTTGGTTAAAAGACAATTGCAAATGCTCGTACATTGCGTTCGATTCTCAAGCAAAAACTGATGAAAAAACGATATCCCTTGTTTCTAAGTTTTGCTAATTCGCTCGATATATTCATGGGCAGCTGAACGCGACACATTAGGTTTTTCGCGTTTTACGGTAATTATATTCAGTATTCTCTTTCAAAAGTTGTGCATTCAAAATGAGTTATCTTCCAGCGAGGATCTAGGCATATGTCACAATTGCCATTTTAAAACCTTTTAAATCACAACTAATTTCACTACATCCTTATATACCGCATAAACGTTTTTAAATGTTTCTGCAGCATTAGAACCATTTCAGAATTCATAGACTAAGCAATGGCGATTATATTGCTTTTTAAAATTATAAATCTACGTGGAACTAAACTTGAAATACTCTATAAACATCGCACTGTTTGATAAAAGAGATGATAAACTAATTCCCGACGCAATTTCCTAGCAGTTAACATTAGTGTTGCCTTATTTGGTTGACACATAACGTATAGTGTTGATATAGCCTAATATATATGATTTAATAGTATTTGTGGGGAGTTTTAGAACAGTTTTTGATAAGGTGGAACTATTGTAGTTGATTGGCTGATTTTACTTAGCGACATATCAACCTCTATGTGTTATTTAATGCCGAAAACTAAATATTTTGAACATAGTTTTATTGCTTCAACTACTGATAAAATGTATTGCTGGACATTTTGCTATAAAATTTATTATTGATAATTCTGCTGTAAAAATATCGCATTGGTAATTTTTTTTATATAAAAATTTATTGCTGGTATTTTTATACCTTCATAGTGTTTGGCGGTTCAGTATTTAACCATAGCTTGGACCCAAACTGGTGCTACCACCCGAGTCAGTGTGCCCCTGGGAACAACAGCAATTAAGAGGTGGTTCAACACTCTTCAAATCTCCAATCTCCCGAATAGAGGCCTTTCGAGAATAAAAACTAAATCAATAATAGGACAAAATAAGATATTTTTCTTTAAAATGGATTAAATATTTATTTCTTTTAATCTCAAAAAGATGAGCACAAATATAACACAAATCCTGAACATCTTTGAAACTTTCAACATCTGTTAACTCATAACATGGAAGAGCTTACAGACATATCAAGTTTAAACACGGAAGTTAAGCAACGTCGATTCTGGTTAGTAACTAGATGGGTGACGAATTGGGATGACCAGGTACTGTAAGCTCGGATGTGTGGATGGTGTAATAGATAACGGTACGGAATTAGAGTTCGAAGAGCCGATTTCCAATTCCGGTTGGTTTCGTTATATTCACTTACGCGTAAATACCCTTGGGAGTGGTATGAAGCCACCTCTTCTACTCCAGCTATGGGTTAATTAGTAGGATTTGGATCAGAAAATAATTATTATCCCCCCCCAAAAAACTAAAAATATTTTCTGTCTTTAAATAACCTGTAAAGGGTTGATAAGCCGTAAAAATCAAATCGATCATTCAATCAATTCGAACGCGGAACTACTATTTATCGGTTAGCGGTTATCTGTCTTTGTTTGTCCCTGACTTGATCTCGTCTTTACTCGCGTCAGACATAATTCTCCGAAACCCGGTTCCTTAGGATCCGATTTACAGGCAAAACTTCATTGCGCTATCGTAGCTGGGTCCATAGACACACACTCCGACGATTGCGAAATGTCCCAAAGAAAGAGAGCAAATTTTGTATCCCTGCTATGCACATATGAGTGTTTATTGACAAAAAAAACAAAAAAACAAACAAACTAAAGTAGCTTGTGCCGTATTGCATCCCCCTTGCGAGTATGAATAAATCCCCGCTGTCAACTCTTATTCAAAGTGGACTCTAAAAAGTAAAGGGATCAATGGGCTATCATTTGGCTCACCGAAATTTAGCACATTAAGCGATGGCTAATTCTATTCCACAAGAAGTGCAAATGTCATCTTTGAAATTCAGTATTCAAAGTTCTTAATGTCCATTGAAACAATCCTCTTTGTGTAAGGAAGCTTGTGTGTGAGTGGAATTTCAGAGAAGTAGATGTTTAACATTTTTATTTTAGATTTTTGTTTTCCTGCGTCATTTTGGTGAAAATACACACTGTTGACAAAAAGAACGATTGTTTAGATTGTATTGCTATCTGACAAGTACTTGATCAAAATATACTATACACTAGCATAGCACTTGTCAAAAATAAGAGGATTATTTACAGATGGATCGACACTTCTATCTACGATCAGAGTGTCTGTACATTCTGTCAAGGATCAAAGTTGTAAGTTCATGTGGAACATCATGATTGCCTACGTAAAACAGGAAGCCACTGCAAACAATTCTATCTTTCCTAAGAATGCATAGCAATTCACAGATAATAAAGAAAAGGAATTTGTGGAGAGCCATGATCTCATACGCCATAAAGAGACAGCATTAAAATAACATATCTACAGACTCTACCATTCTATTAATCTGGTGTCTTAATTTGGCAAATTTGGTCGGTTGATTCGTTTTTTATGGCTTATCAACCCTTTGCAGGTTATTTAAAGCCAGAAAATGTTTTTAAATTGTAAGATTTTTTTTTAATTTGGAGCTAATAATGGTTTAGTGATAAAAGTCAAAATGTTCGAGGCTTTTTTTAGACAAATTAGAACTGTAAATGAAGTTTCGCTTTACCAATTCGATCCCTAAGATAAAGCTGAATTAAAGTAATGGTTACCAAACGGTGGAAAGTATTCAGTGAAATCAAAAACAGGATGGTTAGGAAGCAGTGCTACGGCGATAGCTTTCTGGGATATTGAGGGAAACATTTACAAAAAATAAATAAAATACGCATTGAAAAGCTTAATAATATAATCCCTTTTCACCCCCAAACAACGTACTTATTGATTCTTTCCCTCAAAGATTGCGCGAAATTCGATGGAATATCCTTAGCCATCGAGTTTTACTATAAATTTGATGTTGGTTTGTGTTTCAGTTTTGGCATAAGTTATGCTGATCTGAAGAGGATTGTTTTTAAAAACCAACTTATTACAACGAAATACTTCCAGACCTGACTTAGACACTCCTGGGTTTTTATGTCTTTAAATTAAAAGAACATTAGAAAGGAACCCGTTTTGAAACAATGGATACATTTAAAAACTGCTTTGTCACAGTTAAATTATCAGGAGCCTTACTTCTTCTGATCGGATGCTGTGCTCTCATCCGTCACATTGAACAGTCTTACTTTCAACAAGCCACCGTGCTTTGAACGTCTGATACGATCCATCAATAAAGATAGTGAAAAAATGGCCGGCTCCTTGTACCGCTCCAAACAGTACCTGACTTATCCAATGCTTTATTTTTGCAAGAGTTAGACGAAAAAAAGAACATGGCTGATATGCCTGGTCTGGAGCAGCCTAATCCTCTCTTTCCAGTCTTAGTCGAGTCACAAAATTGTTTATGTAGTCTTCTAGGGGATGGACTATTTTCCAGTTTACAGCCTTTTTTTCCTACAGACCCAACACGCACCGTCCTGGGTAAGACGATAATCTATATCCGCGTTCTGGGTAAGAAGATAAACTACATCTGGGGTAAGACGATAAACTACATCTAACAGCAGGAGGTTTTGAGGAGCGTGGAACCACCTCTTAATTGCTGGTGTTCACAGGTCCACCCTGACCTGGGGTGAAAGCACCTGTTAGGGGGTGCTAGCTATGAGCAAATAGTTGACCCAAAAACTGGGGTCAAAACACTATGAAGGTGTAAAAATAAGTTTTAATTCCAGTAATAGATTTTTGTAAAAGCTTATTACCAGCAATGAATTTTTGAAGAAAAAATCATTACCCGCAATACATTTTTGAAAAAAATATTACCAGCAATAAAAATCTTTTTGGCATTAAATAACCCATATGCCGTAAACCAAACCAACGCCCCAAGCCTATCGCTTAATCTATCTCAATTTCCATGGCAAATATTCAGATGAGCTCCACTTATTAGTTCCACCAGTTCAGACCTTTACTGCTAGGAATCGACATACTATGGCCAAAGAGTCGAATCATTCACATTTCTTTCATATTTCCTTTGAATGGAAGGATATCCACGGCGGCAGCATTTTCACGAACACTTTGCATATATCCTGTCCTGAACACGGCAACCTTCTTCTTTTCAAATCAAAGGTCAATAGCTATCTATTCTCCTTGTCCTCATAATCTTCTATCTCCTTTTACGTTCATGTCACGCAAATCACTCAGTGTTGCACTACATTGAGAGGCTCTTGAGCGATGTATAGACTAAATCATGTATTCTCAACCTTTTTGGAAACATGCTCACCTAAGCATCTCTAAAATCCTGACACCCTCTCCCTGTGACATATAATTTTAGTATTAAAAAAAGTGAACTCCTATTCACGTGGAGGAGGCCTAAAAGGCCATTAATTTACGTTTCCATAAGAACTTGAGACTGCATGTATGGTACAGTATTATCATTTACAGAGTACCTAGTAAAAACGGTAAATGCAGAAAGAAATTTATTTAGCTATCATGATTCATAAAGAATCATTGTAGATGCCTGAAATGTTTGCCTGAATGTTCAACTCAAAGTTGTACGCGTGATAACCAGGAGGCAGTAGCTCTGCGGATAATGTCAAGAGGAATTTCATTCCAAGCTTCAGTTAAGTTCCACTTCAATAAATCAATATCGACGATGGCACGAGGACGGTTTTGCAGCTGAGTTCGGAGTATACTTCATAACAATGAGATTTGGGCTTTTAGGGGCCGCTGAAATGGACCAGTTAGATCTAGTTTATTTTCTCGAATTTGCGGCTTTTTTTACTGGGCACACTGTAATTTTACAATTTTGCAATATTTATAAACACATTGTGTTACTAATACAAATATATATAAATAATAGCTGTCCACGCGTATTCGAGGATACCCATCTACTAGGGGGGGGCTAGCCAATCCCTATTGTAGACGCTCGTGGTTTATACTGCAACTATGCTGAGCAGACCTTAGTTGCAGTTTCTGGAAGAGAGAGTCTTATCTAGTGTGATCAACAATCTGGACAAGACCAGAACACTCAAACCCTCGGTCACGATAACTTGGAACTTCGTGCTAGCGCAGCTATCGACGGTCCCCCAAGTGTTCCGTAAACCCAATTCCACTCACAAGGCTTGGGCCAAACCGTGGTATGGATTTCAGTCACTTTCAGCTGCCGCACGGATTGTCCCCCTCCAGGCCGTTAACGTCTAGAACTCTCGTGAACTCTCGTCCCTAACAAATAGACCGTTTATATATATATATATATATATATATATATATATATATATAGTACATACGAAATTAAACGTGTACATACATACATACAAATATTTTTATGCATGCATACTGTATATGCACCGTATGTATTAAATTGCACACACACTAATACCCACACGAATTTACGAGAAAAAAATTCACTGTTAATAACTCATTCTCGAAATCAAATGTAGGGTGTGCGCCCCATATTGGGAACCATGGGGCTAAGCGTTAGTATAAAAAGATGTATAAATAGCAGGTATCATCGTCTAAAGGAATACCTTGGTGTGAATGGAGCTTATGTGGATAATTAATGCTTTATACTTAAAATTATTTGATTATACCACAAACATTTGGAATGTTTCTCATAAATAAGATTTTGATTAATTCTTACAAAATGATATTTGTCTTAAATTTTCAAGAATTTAACGTCTTCTGAAATTGCGTTTTTAAATTCAAAGCACCGGATTAACTATTAAACCAGTAGCAACACACACACACACACGCACACGCACACGCACACACACACACACACACACACACATATACATACATATATATATATATATATATATATATATATATATATATATATATATATATATAGGCAATATTTAACCTTCGTGTCCGAAAAAAAAAAACAAAGATCGGTGTTTCAAAAGGATGGTTTTACCTTTGACACTGCTATTATTTGGACTACCTTCACTCCTCGGCGGTATTTACTGCGATGCTTTTCTTTTAAAGCGTATATTAGAATTTTAATAAAACCTAAACATAAAGTGAATTTATATATTTTCTTTGATCTTGAGAATTGAAAACAAAATATTAAACACTATTTATTAGATTGTTTATCTAAACTATTTATTAATTATATTGTTTATTTGAATTCTCATATACTTGTAATTTGATTAGCCATTACATCTTACCTAAAATATTCCCCTTGGTTTGGATAGTGGTTGCTTTTGAACTCTTTAAAAACTTTTTATTTTACAACCAACACCTTCACTTGACAAGACACCAGAATGTTGAAACAAAATGGCTATTTTTATAGTGATGTTATAACATAATTACGTTATAATTTTTAAATAAATATTATATATATATATGTGTGTGTGTGTGCCTGTGTGTGTGTGCGTGTGTCTTAAAAGGACACATGGAAGTGGTGTCAAATACAAAGAACCATCGTTGATACCCGATGCATCAACATTTTCCAATAGACATAAAAAGATTGATTTTTCAACTCTTAATGATACTCCTAATGATTTTTCTCGATTTTATATTTAACCCTAACAGCTATGAAGCATTGATATACAAGCACTTACCAACAAGCGTGCATATGAGTTAATAAGGCCATATCGACCAGCTTACTAACATCAAGCTTTCAAGTCAAATACATTTTTGAAGTATACGTACTAAACTCGCTTTTAGCAAGTGAACGGGTGCTGCGTGCACCTGCCTGGTTCGTGAATTTCTATATTTATCTTTTACGTGCAGTAGTTCAGGGGTTATTCGTGGGTGTCATTGATATCTGAAGAGAGTTGTCACCTACTTGACTCAAAATAGGACTTAGTTAACCTAGTAAACTTGATTGGTTAGAGTTATCGTTTGTTTGTTTGTTTAGTGGCATATCCACTCCTTATGAGTTATTTAATGCCGGAATTTAATTTTCTTGTGAGTATTAGTAATTTCTTTTCTAAAAATGCATTGCTGGTATTATATTAATTTTATTTTTAGAAATGTATTGCTGATAATAATTCTTTTTAGAAAAACATATTTCTGGTATGTTTTTACTAGAAAAATATATTGCTGGCACCTTCACTACAAAAACGTATTTCTACATATTCATAGTGTTTTGACCACAGTTTTGAGTTTCAGTATTTGCCCATAGTTTGGACCCTAACAGGTGCTACCACCCCGGGTCGGAGTGGACATGGGAAGAACAGCATTTAAGATGTGTTTCAACTCCTCTTCAAAACCTCCCTTGCTGTCTGATGAAGTTTATCATCATATCCAGGACTATTAGAGGTATCATACTCGTCGATGTGTAACACTATGATAAGGATACCCACATAGCAGAGGAAAGTATACTTCTTATCAGGATCTCAATTGCTAATGTTTTATAGCCGGGGTGAGTTCTTTGGGGCCGCGTTTTCTTATTGTCACCCACTTTAACGAAGGGGAAGAAAAAACAAAATTAAATGAAAGTATTTGTGGTCAAGTAACAACAGAACCCGGACATTGATGATTAATGATCTATATCAGTATTTCACAGGTTTTTTTTACCCCTGTGAAACCTTTGAAATAGTTTTCATATCTCAGGGCACCCCTGCATAAAAATTACTGTATACCACAATTTACATTGTTCGGATTGTTTGCCTCATCTTCAGGGACATACATGTGCCCTTGAGGACACATGACCCAGTAGATAAAAGCTTTGCTTGAATCAAGTGATTTGACCCAAAGAGTTGTGACTTCATTACCTGGCTACAGCTGAGGTGAAACATAACTTGGAGAACTGAGTTAAAGGGAGATAACTGATATTGAGACACCCGGAAGAGGCATGGCATGTGAAAATAGAATAACCGACCGCGGTGGATGAAATAAAGGGTTCATTTCGAAATTCCAATCACATGAAAAAAATGCCGGAGCGTACAACGAACGAAACGTCGTGAATATGGCAATGAATATGAGGACAGCAGCCCGAACAATGTAACTAGTGTAAATAATTAAAATAACTCTTCTCAGAACTACATACAGATACTATATACCATTACAAATATCTATCTCATATTTTTTATGGTAAACATAATATGTGGCCTCCGACAGGAATCGAACCTGTATCCTGCACGGAACCGTCATATACCCTGACATGCTATACCATTTAGCTACAGAGACAGCGTCTGGTTAGCAAAGTCAAATTACTGTTTTCAAACAATAAATTTCTCATGATTTCTCTCGAATGCTCATATCTGATCGAAGCATATCTTAAGTGACATCATATATTATGAAATTGAATAAGTCCGACAATTATTTTAATATATTTTCTGTTTATACGATTATTTTATAGATACAAATATTTAAGTAAATGCACACTGATGTCATATAAATATCGCTAAATACATAATGCTTATTATAATTTTAAATAATATAAGTCTTTGTAGCCTTTATTATAATAATCAAGGATTTTACAACAATATGCCGTCCGTATATAGTAAAATCACAAATGTAAAATTAAACAAAAATTATTCAAAAATTCATTAACCTATTTATCACAGTTTCACCCGCAACCCCAACAACCTCTTGCGAAGGCACGGTGGATAGCTGCTCGGATTGAGGAATCGGGGAGCTGAATTCGAATTCCAGCCAAATTCATTACATTCATTTACTTGGGAAAAGTATTAATCTTCTTTTTCTTCTCCAAGCTATGGGTAAATAGCAGGACAGACCAGGTTCTATAGCCTTGGGTGGCAATTGATCTATCGCAGAAAGAAATGGCAACCTCTAGCAGGAAAAATCTGTCATGTATCAACTGGTCTATATTAACGGTCATGTTTGGGATTGGAGAGATCAGTTTTGGTCTCCTCTTGGTGGGTCAGTCACACGTGTGGTGCCAATGCCTCCGTTCGTATTGTTTGATCACATATCGTGATGTGTAGAAGGGTAGGAGAGAAGAACAGAGTTTTTAGTCACCTACCTATCCACCCAGACCGTGAAAGCAAAGCCACGAATAAAACTCTTATTTTATAATATTAGAAACTGGGTTCGAGTTTTCATTTCCCGAGTTTTTCTTTTTTTCTCGTTTGCTTTCATTTTCCGTTAATTTGTGAACGTGCAGTGGATCTTTCCCAGTTTCCGGTGCACGCCAACCTGAATGAGAACGGAGACGCAACGTGGGGTAGTCATCGTCCGGTCGGTGGAAAACCCAGTGAAATTTCCGTTGTCTGTTTATAGCTAGATTAAGGAAAACATTACAACTTTATTTCGATTTTGGTTTGGTTTGGTTTTACAGCATATCAACCTCAATGGTTTATCTAATGCCGACAATTTTTATTGCCGATGAAGCAGAGGACTGTTGGCTGCTGGTATGCCGATCATTGTTCGAGGGTGCGCCGCAGGCTGAAGATTTGATTAACACAACCTCTGCCTCTGAGACGGGCGAGTTCGCAGATCACGGATGCCCTGAAATCTTCGCTGGAGAAGCACTGCAAATACTTTGGCTACCCCGTCGATGAGGCTGATTCCTCTATAATTCGAGCAGAGTTTCCTATCACCCTTTTTGAAGAAAGATAGCAGGATGGCCTCGCTCCAATCGGCAGGGTAGGTCTCAGAGAGCCAGACCGCATTGAAGACACGATGCACCCACCAGGAAAATACATCTGGTACGGGTTTATATACTTCGGCAGGTATACCATCCTCACCAGGAGACTTGTTGTTACGCAGATGGCGCAGAATATCTCGCACTTCATCTACCGTTGGGGGTGCAGTTTTGCAGTCGTATTCATCGGTCGGTTCAACGGCTACTTCCGTCACCGGAGTTGGATGATTGAGTAGCTCGTTAAAATGTTCTTTCCACCGATTTAGCCGCTCGCCCAGACCCGCGATAATAGCACCATCACGGGAGCGAAGCGTCTCACTCACCCCGGCAGTACCGCGGCTCGCCCGCCTCACCATTCGGTAGAGTTTGCGAGAGTCGACACAGGCCGCTGCACGCTCAGTCTCCTCAGCGAATGCGCGCCATTGCGCATTTCGGTCAGTGCGGGTGGAGTGAGTTGCGCGGTGCCGTAGATCGCGAAAGTTCGCAGCTCCCGTCAGTCGCTCTACCCTCGCCCCCTCCACCAGCCGAATGCTCTCCCCGGTAATCCAGTCCCGATATCGGCGATGGGTAACACCAAGATGGGCGTGTGCTGCTTCGACGGTGGCAGATTTGAGAGCCTGCCATTCAATTTCTCCGTTGATAGAGGCTCACTCTGGCGTATCATGGAGGCCGATGGCATGCCCGCTAAACTCCTTCGTCTCATCAGGGGACACTACCGGTTGACGCGAGCCCGTGTTCGTGCTTATGGTGAGGAGTCGGGGACGTTTGAGGTGAAGATTGGTGTGCGGCAAGGGTGTTCCTATTCAACTATACAATCGACTACATCCTCAGCAAGGTCCTTCGGGACTACGCTGGAGTTGCGGTTGGTGGGAATGTCTGGGTGTCTGATCTGGTGTACGCGGACGACATTGGTCGATGTGCAAGCAGCGCTCAACCGTGTGCAAGCTGCAGCACGGTATGTGGGTATGACCATCAATGCCTCGGAGACCAAAGTTATGCCATCCCTGGTTGATCCAATCAACTGGCAGCCACTGACGCTGGACGGGGTTCATCTGAATGACGTGCAGTCTTTAGTCTATCTCGGTTCAACCATTATACCATCCGGGCATGCTGCTGCTGAGGTCGAACGCCGTATAGGAGCTGCAAGGTCCGCATTCGTGCGTCTCAAGCGGTCACTATGGGGGCGGCGAGAGATTTCCACGTTTACGAAGGGGCGCATCTATCAGGTTATTGTTCGGACTATCTTTTATGGCTGCGAAACGTGGTCACTTAGAGCGGTTGACCTACGAAGGCTTGAAGTGTTCGACAACGATTGCCTTCGCTGCATTCTAAGATGCCGCCGAATCGATCGTGTGCCTACAACCACTCTACATCGTCGCCTGGGTCTCCGTCCGCTTCCATCCGTCCTGCTCCAGCGTCGTCTCCGATGGTTCGGGAACGCAGCTCGACGCGCGGAGGGAGAGCTCATCCGCGATGTACTTCTCCCTACTTCTCTTCCTGGCTGGCGAAGACGAGTCGGCAGGCAGCTGAAGACGTGGGCTAGCAAGATCAAGGATGACCTGGCAGTACTACTGGGTTCTCAAATAGTTGGTCTTCGACGATGGAATCGGGAGTGGCTCGCCATTTCGTGTGACCTGGCTCAGGATCAGTGGGCGTGGGCAGCGATGGTCCGTGATGCTGTACTTGCTCGGGAGGAAGCCGGTTCAATCCGACCAGGGTGAAAACCGATACATGTCAAGAAAAAGTCAAAATTTTTATTGCTGGTAATATTTCTTTAGTCAAAAAAGTATAGCTGGCAATATTTTTTTCCAAAAATGTATTACTGGTATTTATTTTTTTCAGAAATGTATTGCTGATAATATTTTCTTAAAAAATTCATTGTTGGTAATAAAACCTAATTATATACGTTTTGACCCCAGTTTGGGAAACTATTTGTCCAAAGCTAGGACTCTAACAGGTGCTGTCACCCCGGGTCAGGGTGAACCTGGGAACACCAACAATTAAGAAGTGGTTTTACACTCCTTTAAAACCTCCTGCTGTTAGATGTAGTTTATAGTTTATCGTCTTACCCAGGACGGTGCGGTGTTGGGTCTGCAGGAAAAAAAGGCTGTAAACTGGAAAACAGTCCATTCCCTGCAAGACTACATAAACAATTTTGAACTCGACTAAGACTGGAAAGCGAAGATTAGGCTGCTACAGAGGCCTTGCTGTCGGATGTAGTTTATCGTCTTACCCAGGACGCATTTTATTTTGACTTTACGCATAATATTTCAGACCTACACTAAGGACCTGCTGCAAAGTGTCAGTGCAACACCTCTTGCCATAATACTCTTTGTAACAGAGAGGGCAAAGTTTATGTCTCGATATGTTAGAGTCGTGCTCACATTGACCTTTACTTCCAATCACTTAAGAAACTGATATTGGCGTATATGGAAAACTGTAGGCTACAATAGATATTTCCCCACAGTTATTAACTCACCTATATGTAGATAGACCTTCTCCTCGATTTCGACGTATGATGGCCTAACATTTCAGTTTAATACTGAACCTTCAGACTACGTACACATATGATTTGATTATAGTGATGAAGGCTTGTTTATACTAAGCCACACTTTTCGGAATAACTGATAACAGAGAAATGATGCACAAGGTGCCACGAAGCTTCCATACAGACTTGCCTAAAGTTGCCAGCCAGGAATTTAAAGCCCAGACAAACATACCTTCCCAAAGGCATTAGTTCGAAAGTGAATGAAGTGACTACGCACGCATATACATATATAAAAAAAAACGCAATTTAAGCAGGTTAGTTACTGAAACCTCCTGAAGAGTGGATTGAACAATTATAAAAACGAAACTCTACAAAACTCTAAAGTTGATTAGCTAATTAGCTAAGTGAAAAAATTTATTTGAATTAATCAAATATATTCTTCTTTTAGCCATTTTCGAATAAATGTTCTTCCCCAACCCTCCGCTTTGTTGTGTTTTTTTGTTTGGGGGGGGGGGTCACGTGGTTTGGTATTTTGTTTATTGCCTATAAGTATACCGCTTTCTTTACCTCTTTAGTCAGCTTTCCCTGACGATCCGCTTAGGTGAAACCTTGGTAGGTTTGTCTGGCTCTCTAGGTTTAACGAGGTCTGCTCTACTTTTGTATTGAGCACTTTTTTTGGTTAGTTGCGTTCTCGTATCGGTTTTTTTTTCCTTTGGGCTTTGGACCTGCATGCTGAACGATTGTTTTCGACAGGCGTTCATGTTCTTGGCTCTTTCTTTTTGTATACCTTTTTTTCCTTCGATATTGATTTGATCATTTGCAAATCAAGAAACCGAAGGTTTTCCGAAACGAATGCAGTTACTTATATATATATATATATATATATATATAGTGAGAGAGAGAGAGAGGGAGAGAGAGAAAGAGATAGAAAGAGAGATCGATTTCAGACCTCAAGTGCATGTTTGTGTGTGTGTGTGTGTGTGTGTGATATATATATTTTTAAAGTTATTCTTTCTCGGTGTCATCAATTCTTTCTGAATTGTTTATTGAGAAGTATTATCATTCATAGAAAGCAAAATGAATTACGTCTTTTAAATGTAAACGTATCGGGTGTTTTTATGAAAGTGGTTTGAATACAATGCCGTAAGATTCTAGAAGCGTTTCGGTTAAGAATTCTTAAGTCTTTCGTTCTTCTATTGTTCTTTCGGCTATAAATTACAATGATATCCCGCCTCCATCTTTGTATTTAGGTAGAAGAAAATATCAGCTTAACAATTTAAATAAACTGTAAGATGAATAACTAAGAATATTGCCATATTTCGTTGTGCGTGCTTCTGGAGCAAGGCCCCTTTAGAACAAACGTTGTCATGACACACCCAATATTGTCGCGGCACGTGATTCCATTGTGATATTTATTTCCACATGAGCGACATCTGCGACTTGATCTCATGGGTCGGATTGGCTGTCATTCATGTCTCTGGGACGGAATATCCAAGCATAGATGTTCACTTTAGAAGACAAGTTCGTCAGCAGTTTTACCAGTTACGTGAACACTAATTTCGGTAACGCATGGACCGCGTCTATTTGTCAGTCACATTTTGTTACATTGTCTCAGGTGAGCGACAGACAAAAGCATCCGGGGTGTATTCCGACAATGAAGCATAAGTATTAAAAGACATGGGATGCGGCAAATACTTGATGGAGTTGGGTTAAAAAAGAATGGAAATAAGAAAGAGGAATTGACAAAGCTTAAAGAACCAGAAACAGAAGATATGAATAAGAAAAGAAACAGGGGACAAACGGTAGGAGAAAACGCAAAGGAATCGTCAGGAGCCAAAGAAAGAAAACAGAAAGGGAGCATCAAAAGAGTACAAGAGATTATGTAAAAGCATCGAAAGAGTAAAAGAGATTAAGCAAAAGAATCGAAAAAGGACAGGATTTTA
>OZ038477.1:85568880-85571380 GCA_964036315.1 Acanthosepion esculentum
CAAAATTTTCATCTTTAATAGTCAGTTGTGCTTAGTGTAATTTTGCAACGTATATTAATGTAGTTAGAAAAAAAAAGGCAAATGCTGATAAGATAACGAGGTTCACAAAACACTGCACGGGGATCCCGTTCAGACTTGCCCCCACCAGCGGTCGAGGGTAGTACGCACCGGCCCTGCTTGACTCCACAATATTACCTGTGTTTGTACTTTAATCTATAGGTAAATATTGATTTTGTTTATACTTGCGACCATAGGTAAATATTTATCGGTTTTATACTTGAATACATAGTAAACATTGGTCGTTTTTGTAGTTGAGTCTATAGGTAAACATTAGTCGTGTGTATACATGAGCACATAGGTAGACATCTGTCGCCTCTACTTGAGTTTATAAGCAAATATTTGTCGTATTTATGGCTGAATCTATAGTAAACATTGGCCATGTTTATATTTGTGTACATAGGTAAATATTGATCCTGTTTATATTTGAGCCCACAAGAATCCGTCCGACAGGTGTCTTTTTTTTTTCTTGTGGAGGGATCTTACCTCTCTGAAAGAAAGAGAAAGACGGCGTATTTAGGGAACCCCGCCAACAGGACAAGGACGAAATGAATCGAAAAACTGATACAGGTAAAGCTAAGTCTGACTCCTCGGCAATTAGTAATCATTAAAAAAATCATATCTCCCGCAGTGAGGGTATAATGTAATAAAATTTTTTTTTCATACCAATGAATGTGCGGATGGACATTCCAAGTAATGGCATGTGGAAAGACGCAAACACTGATAATTGTAGTTGCATATATTGGCATTTAGGTCCCATACATTACTGTTGAAATAGCTAAATGCAACCACAACTTTAACAGTTTCTTTTCTCGCACTTCCCAGCGGTGAAACTCCCATCCGTTTACCTGCATCCCTGATAACTACAATCTTCAAAAATTTACATGAGACGTCTATCGTCATCTTCTATATTCTTGAATCGCGTTCATCTTTTTCTTTTCCTCACTCCTCCCTATTCTCAGTATTCTCTTGTCAATTTCGATTTATTGAGCCCTTATATATATATATATATATATATATATATATATATATATATATATATATATATATATATATATATATATTTTTATAGCATAATGAGAAGCCACGTATACTTTCTTGATACGTATATAATCTGGAGAAAACAACTGAAAAGTTGCAAATCAAAAAAAATTTGAATGTTTTTTTTTGTGAAAATATATACATATATATATATATATATATATATATATATATATATATATATATATATATATATATATATATATGAATTGGGATCAAATACATATCAAATATGGTTCGGAATCAGACAGAATGATACAATCAAGGACAACTGGGAAACGCTTATCAATCTAACCTGTTTCACAATTATTAAAGCTTTATTAGAGAAAGCTTTATTATGAAGCTTTAGTCAAAGTGAAACATGTTAAATAGATAAGCGCTTCCTGTTTCCTAAAATGTTAGATTGATAAACTTTTTTCTCTCTTTCTCTTTTTTTTCTCTCTCTCTTTTTCTCTCTCTCTTTCACACACACACACACACACACACACACACACACACACACACATATATATATATATATATATATAATGGTAATAAAAAAAATTGCGTTTCGTAAAAGATGAAAACACATAGTGCAGGAAAACCCATTTAAAGTAAGATGTATTTGTAAGTAAAGTGTCATAAGATTAACAATAGCTTACTGTTGTTTACTCTCTCTTACTATCTATATTTACACATATCTGGCTAATCTCTCTCTCTCTCTCTATATATATATATATATGTGTGTGTATGTGTGTATGTGTGTGCGTGTTTGTGTGTGCGTGTGTGTTAGAATGGAATTTTACTAATCCGTCAGATTTTATCCCTTTAATCTTTATTTTTAGTGGCTCAGTTCATTTATTAAACAGTATTAAAGACACAATGGCACAAATTTGATCTCCACCGACCAGCTGTTCTCCGTAGTTGGTTAAGGCGTGCCGAGCTTCTGCTCGGGGAAAGGCAGTTTCAAATCCTGTCGGAGAGCGCAAATTTTTTTCTTTAATAAGATTTCTCGAACATTCAGCCCGGTAAACGAAACTAAATAAATATAATGTTCAATACATAAATGGAAAGTCTACGCAAATGCGAGTATCCTCTAAATATAACGTTGAAAATTATATATATATATATATAAATATATTATAATAGCCTTTCTCGGTTTCATCAGATCCAAAAACGAAAGAAATGTGTATGTGCGTGTGTGTGTATGTATATATATACTTAAATCACGAATCCTTCTTTTTCTTTATTTACGAGAAACGCTAGCTTAGGGTAAAATACCATGATTCATTATTTAAGCATACATACAAATACACACACATTTCTTTCTTTCGTTTTTGGATCAGAAGAAGCCTAGAAAGGCGAAACGCGTAATCAAATGTAAATCAATGAAACATTTTCTATTTGTTAAATTTCTTAAAAA
>OZ038477.1:85576380-85601380 GCA_964036315.1 Acanthosepion esculentum
TGTGTGTGTGTGTGTGTGTGTGTGTTTGTGTGCACACGTGCATATGTATATGGCAGTATATGATATATACATTTTTATATACCAGAACAATGTTAGGAAACAAAGTGGAAAATGCCTTTCGTCCATTAGGACATCTTCGGACGAAAGTGATGCTTCTGTTGGTGCTAATGAAAATTTGATAGTAACAAACACATATTTTAAAAACATCAGTTGAAGAGCTTAAAATGTCAGAATCTCCTCCTCTTCATGAACATTCGTAGTTGCATTAACGTAAAGAATATTTTCTTAAAGGTAATCCGAACACGCATTGGACTAGCAAAAGAGACAATCTAAAAACTAAAGACGATACTAAGAAACGGAAAATTTCGTTAGAAGAAAGGAAAAGAGCGGTGGATTGCTATGTGATATCTATCCGCTTTTATGGCAGTCAATGCTGGACAATTTCCCCATGGAAAACTAGAAGTAGCAAAAATATGGTTCGACAGAAGCATACTGAGAACTCCATGGACGGTAATGCAATATTCACTCATTATTCTCACAATCCAAAATATGTTTCGGCTTTAAATAACAGAAAGGGTTTATAAGCCGTAAGAACAAAATAATCAATCGCCGTGAACTATGAGGAAGTGGGGAGCCTCCACTTTTAAGATTTTTTTAAAACTATAGCCACTTATTATGACCACTGCAACGTAGACATTTTTATGCTTTACGTTAGCCACCTCAACTCAATTTTTTATCATTCCACCCCAAGTAAGGCAGTAATGCCATTAGTACGTAGGTGGCTACAAGAAGTGAAAGTGAAAGTGAAAGTGAAAGTGAAAGATAATACTGAGAATAGGGAAGATTGAGAAAAGGGCAGAAGATGAACGAGGTTCAAAACCACAGAAGATGGCGATTGGCGTTGCATTTAAAATTTTAAAGATTGTAACATTACTTGAGGACTTTCAACAGCAGCAACAACTAAAATGGATTGCACATGAAACTCTCAGAGAAAATAAATGCATAATTAAGATGTTGACGTTCCACACTACTTAGAAAAGACACCCACATCAATACCGGAAAGCGAGATAACAGTTACTGAATATTAAGAGAAAATTATTTCCATGAAAAATTGTTATAAGAGAATTTTATTAATTTCAATCAAGAGTAGTACTGGTTGCTCAGTCACTGAATTACGAATGTTTCCTGATGAGGAAACGGCTAATATTACCATTAATATTTTTATGCTATATCTTAACAATAGTCTGATTTAAAAAATGGAGTATTGCTTCTATGTATAAAGGTAAAAGACAATAGGAAAACTGTATTATTAGCCAACTTGTTTCGTCCAATGTGGACATTTTCAAGGCAAAAACAAAATTGAAAAAAATCCACATTGGACGGAACGCGACGGCTAATAATACAGTTTTCCTGTTGACTTTTACCTTTATACATATTGTCTTTTTCTACAGGTTAACTCTGAGAAAATTTTCATATTGCTTCTATATCTACTCTGGAGCTGTTCTATCCCCACTTTCCATTCTTGATAGGGTTCATCACCGTTTACGCAGTCACGTAGGTATAGACTCATTCTACACTCTTTGCACAAACTCCACGACGCAAGACTATCATTATTCTATCGCTAATTCTAAGGAAAATGTTCAGATAAGCTCCACACTTTAGTTCCACAAGTTCAGACTGTAGTAAATACAGAACCAGTGAATAAACTTATGCCAAAGCTTTATTGCACTTTACTCTGACTACTCGTCTACTGACGGGTGTTACAGGGTGCTTTTTATACCTCCCAGATCTGAAGATGTTACAGGGTGCTTTTTATACCTCCTAGATCTGAAGATCTAGGAAGTATAAAAAGTACCCTGTTCGGCCCGTCAGTAGACGAGTAGTCAGAGTAAAGGGAGGTAACTGAATATTTATCAGTACACAAACATTAATAGCTAGGATACGCCACGAAACTTCTACAGAGTTGAATCGCCTCATTTCCTCTAAATGTAAGAATAATATGTCATTTCCAAAAAACTGCCTCTTTGCCGAAAAGACTCCCCAGGGGTGCTTCCCTGAACACTTTGATCTTGGCCACTTGAAGTAAAGGATCAATCATTATCTTTCCTTTTTATCTACGTCATCGCCAATTCCGCTTTCATTCATGTCACACTTCTCATTTCTCATTACCATTTTAACAGGGAGCTACATTTGTAGTTTTTTTTAGTTTTGTATTAAACAATTTTTAGCATTAAAATAAATAAATACTTGCAAAGTCAACAGCCGATTTCCTTTGATTGCAGCCTGCTCCGATCAATATTTTCGAGTGACATGCTTGTTGTCTTCCAGAACGTTCATAGCTTTTCACGGATGCCAGACCAAGTTTCAAGTGTAGGTACCAAAATCTTATCTGAGATTCACCCATAGGAACGCCTTCTTAATTCTTTAATAGTTTCCGCGAACAAATATCAAAGTTTCAATCAAAATCTGATTATCATTCATCTGAATGCAACTGCCAAACAATTCAAGCTCACTCAATAGCGTCTCTGTGTAAAAAAACAGGGTGAGTCACTATTTACGCATGCGCAATAAAATCTTTTGTGATTGGCTAATAAGTTAGACCAAGACAGCCAAGTCGGTTCACGAGATATTCAGAATGACTGAATGTATTATAATATGTATTGCATTTATTACGATAGAGCTTAGTGACTCAGAAAGTATCGGAAAACTTACTTGAAGCAAATATTAACTAACATACCGATTCCTTTCTATTGACATACGCTGATTAATGTTTCCTTTTTCTTTTTTTTGTGTATAGCCCGCAATGTTACAGAGAAAGAAAATAATAAATAAACAATGGCAAGATGATAAGTCATCATTTGACACAGATTTTGACGTCTACACGTGCTTTTTTATATTTAAAAAATCTGAAGCTCGGAGATACAAGAACATCATTCCGATTAATATATTGACTTCCTACGCCTTTCACTTGTCCATGAATTGCGTGGAGCTGGGGACAAGCAACCGAGAGGATTGTTTTTCAATTCGCATCACTTGAATACTTCTAACAACAACAGAATCTAAAAAAAAAAAATAAACGAATAGGCTATTTTGCCGATCCCCGTAAAATAAACACCAAAGCTATTTTGCCAGTTCCGGTAAAATAGACACGAAAGCCATTTTGCCGGTAAATATAAATAGTGTTTTAGAAGATTATATTATATTTGAGATCGTCAACGCGGTGGTTGTGTGAGCTGTTTAGGCAGGACTTGAACAACATGGATTCTGTGATTTGTGACTGTTGTCTTTAGTGGGTGCACCTGAAATGTCTTGGCAAGGGAACCATTCCCAAGAACAAGTTTTGGATTTGCAGAGACTTTTATGCCTGAAGTGCTTAAAATATTAGAAAATAATATTAGAAATAATATAGACTTCTATATGATGATGAATAAAGGATTCTAACTTGTGTTTAAACAATTGATGGTGGAAAAGATTTTATATTATCTTAACAATTGATGGTGGAAAAGATTTTATATTATCTTAAGAATTGATGGTGGAAAAGATTTTATATTATCTTAACAATTGATGGTGAAAATAAACTTCTGTATTAAATCGGTGTGATGTTATTTTTAATATTACCTGACTTCATAATAATAAAAATATTTACCGGCAAAATAACCTGGCGGTCTATTTGACCAAGACCGGCAAAATAAGCTTAAAAGCATATTTGCCTATTTTACCGGGACCGGCAAAATAGCCTCTTTTCTCCCGTAAACCTTTTACGCTCGTAACCTTAGATACATGAGAAGGAGCATTGTCGTGCATAAATGCACACTTCACTTTGAAATTGCGAGGCTGAGACTTGTACCATCCATAGAAAGTCTTGTCCATGAAATGAAAATAGTTAGCACTGTTCAGTTTAACTCCTTTATCGAATTTAATTCAGTGATGGTTTGGTAAAAAATTCCAGGCCATATCATCACAGTGCTGCCCCCTTACTACCTAATATTTGCCACAAGCATATCTGCATCGGATAAAACCCGTTTTTTGGTCCATCCTTCAGGCCCATTGTGTGTCACCCGAGATTTGTCCGTGAAAATTACTTTAGAAAAGTCAATTTTCGTGTATTTCTTGGCCCAATTTGAGATGCTTTAAAAAATTTGCTTTACTGGAAGGAGTTTGCCTCGGAAATTTCTTGACGGCGCAATTTACGAAGGATTCTACAGCTTTTGTCGTTTTTGTTCCTTCAGTTCCAGCCTGGTCAAAGATCTCAGCACTGGTCAAAAATGGTTGTTGCTCACTGTAACTCGCTTTAGTTTACGTTTCCCTTGAGAAGAAAAGTTCTTAAAGCCTTTTACTTTGCTTCTAGTTACCAACAGATCCCTTTATCGTTCAGTGAGATCTGTAAAGCTCTTGTGATACCTTCAATGTGAACACTCCTTCATGCAATACACTTGTTATTTCCTGTTTTTCAACATTTGTTCCATCCTTTTCGTTAGCCATGTTTAAAAATATATCATGTAAAAAAAAGAAAAATATAGTTTTTATTAGGTTTCGGTGTGCTTAGACTAATGTTATTTTAATTTGCGTAATAATTTCAGACTACAATTTTTATAATGAACCTAATAACTGTAATAAAACATATTAAAAATATCAAAAGATTTAGCTCAAACTTGATTTTGACGTCTCAATGAACCGTTTAAAATCTGGCAAAATTGTTCAAATCAAATTCAAGTTATTGAGATTTACATGATTTACATAATAACTTCAGATGGACTATATATATATATATATATATATATATATATATATATATATATATATATATATATATATATATATATGTTATACTAATAATAATACTCAGTTGGTAAAAAACCTCGGATAGCACAACTCGCAAGTATATCAAAACAAATTGGTACCCGAGGAAAAAAAAGAAAGAACTAGAAATATCCGAACAGGCCGAAACACATTGTCCAGTACCTTAAGTTTTTAGTGCAAAGCGAGTAATAAAGCTAAAACGTAGAGTGCTCAATACGTTAAGTAAAGCTGGGATATGATATATATATATATATATATATATATATATATATATATATATATATATATATATATGTGTGTGTGTGTGTGTGTGTGTGTGTGTGTGTGTGTGTGTTTCTTGTTAAATGAGATCGAATGGATACTCTGTTTATTTACAATGAAATGAATGGTCGTCAAAACTTCATATGAAATAAAATGTATCTCCCGTCAAGAATTGAACATTCATTTTTCATGGAGACCACCTTTTACCTAACTGTGCCTTTACAGTTTCAGTCACGGAGGCTCTTAGATAAATGTAAAACTCGGTTACCCTCTTTTAAGAAAGGCACATCTCCCGTTGCCACTTTCCAATGTCTACATGAATTAACTTACGTTTTTCTGCCCCAAACTTAGAGTACGACGTTATGCAATTAATGGATTTTTTATTTATTCGACGATATGTCTCATTACTGCAACTTTATTTTGGTCCTGTATATAATCTGATGAGCATTCCTTTATCGTACCCCGACTTTAAGCGCACTACTAAATTGGCGGCAAGTTCTCATCATTTTGCAGTTGGAATGGGTAATCGATGTAACCGTAAATCCTATGCTAACAGTTTCTTCTCTTACACTTTACGCTTATGGAACCCTCTTCTAGTTTCTTGCTTCTCAGTCGACTCTCATCTTTGATTTAAATGCAATTATCTTCTGATTTCTTGATTGCTGTTCTATTGATTTCTCTCCTTAATAATGTTTTTTCCTCATATTCTTTCTCACTTGGTAATCCCTTACGTCTTAGTGGCTTAAGAATCAAGCAATTGTGTGCCATGCGTGATACACACTTAGGCGATCATGTATCTTTCGATACATGACTGACGAGGCAGATTTTTTTCGCGCAATCGGTTGCCATTTCTTTCTGCAGTAGACCAGTTGCCATCCAAGGCTATAGAACCCGGTCTGTCCTGCTATTTACCCATAGCTGGGGGGAGAAGAAGAGGAGTCATACCATTCCCAACGGTTTTAAGAAGAAAAATAAATATTTAGAATATTATTTCTTCAAATGCATGCATATATTAACATTAGTCTCACTTTGTTGGTTTAGAGCATAGTTACAATAATCATTTGTTATTTTTAGATAACTTTGCTTAATATTTAGTATTTAATAAAATATTTAGTAAGTATTAGTTTTTTTAGAATAACAATGCATTTTCCACATGCAAGTCTTGCTATTTAATCCATAGTTAAAGGGGGAGGACATGGATTCATACTGTTAAGTGAATTTAATGAACACGACTGCAATTCGAACTCAGCACATCGATGTTTCATTCCGAGCCGCTATACGTTGCACTACCCGTACAATCACGCCGAAATAGGAAATAGGTCAATCTTTTTTCACCTCAGGCAAGAAGTGAAAGAGAAGAAATTATTAGAATAAGACTTAAGGTTACAACTAATAATTTAATTAGCAAAATAATGAGACCAAACTGTCAATCTAGTACTACTTATAAATTCATAAAGTTGAAGTACTAAAGTGGAAAGGTAATCAGGACAATTGCTATGAAAATAGTTATAAAAACAGGACAGGGAAAGTTCTTTACGGCAGCGTGAAAACTTATAGAAATAAGGATGCCACGTCAGGACCGAGAAATTAAAACTTGGATGATGGAAAACCTTTATTTAAAACCTTTTTCTGTTATTCAAGACCGGATAATACAAATTGAATGTACATATGTAGTAACACGGGGCCTTAGAATTTGTGCCCGTAGCCAACTGGTTGGAGAAAGAAACGGAAAATCTCCCATTGTTATCTATTTTCCGTTTTTAGTAAGAATAGGGAGGAGTGTTATCTAATAAATTTCTCTTTGGAGCCATCATTCTTTTCTTAGTCTTCTATTTTCCCTCTTCCAACTTCTTAGAATGCACCACAGAATTCCATTTTACGACCAGGTTTATATTGAATGAACCTGGTCGTAAAGTGGAATCCTAAAAATTTTACTTTTTACTAAAATACATTTCCTATTAATGTTAATAATTCTGCCTAGTTTAAACTTTGATATGTCTCACTTATAACAACATATTCATCCCATCTGTACCTACAAGAAAGAGAAGAGAGCTACTAAGGATGTAGTTTGGTACAACTTTTCGAGCGTTTGAATAATAATATAATAGACTTAAGAGATTAAATCTTAATATTTTAGGCGTATGGGAAACGAGGTGGGAAAACAATGAAGATATTGTCCGTGACAAACGCAGGATCATATATGTAGGCGAAGAGATAAATGAAAGAGGAGTAGGACTGATATTATACCAATACATGAAGAAATGTGTTCTTGGATACTGTCAACTGTCTGAAAGGATTCATGCCGTTAAACTGAAAGGAAAGACTTTCAACAAATCTATCATAATTGTATATGGTCCAGTATCAGAAAGTACAGAAGTTTTACTCCACACCTCAATGCCGATCGCAAGAAATTACAATCCTCATGGGGGACCTGAAAGCCAACGTAGACAAAGATGGAAATGATGAAATAGTTGATAAACTAGTACTAGGATCTCGTAGTGAACAGGGAGAAAAATGGATCCACTGGTGAACGGCATATGACTAGTTATCAGCCAAAACCTGATTTCAAGGACACCCAAGATGTATGTGGACATGGAGAAGCACAGGAGGAGAAACAAAACCCAAATCAACTATATAGATATCAATAAGAGATTCAGAAATACAGTTTTACACTGTGAAACACAGCCAAGTACAGACTGCGGGAGCAACCACCTACGAGTGATATGTAAACTACGGTAGGGCCAAGGTATCACTCAAATTGCCAGACAAACCCCTAAATGGCCTGAATGTAAAGTAAAAGGATATGGATACTGTTTAAAGCAGATACAATGGGCAAAATGAAAATGGAAATTCGAAATGGGACTTATTAAGAGAATCTTTAGTAGCATCAGCAATCGAGATTATCCTCCTAAAATAGACAAAAAGGAATGACAGATGAAATTCCTGACATGCTGAAAAGGAGACAAAAAAAAAGCAATGCCAAAGTACACCACAGAATATAGGACTCTATAAAGAAATCAGGAACAAATGCAAGCAGGCTAAAGAGGAATGACTCAACGAAAAACGTGCAGAAATAGAAAGAATTAGTATAACAGATAAAGCAAATATGCATAAAAACACAAAAGAAAAAAAGAGAACTAAGAAAAAAAAGATATGCTCATCAACATAAGATCCAAGAACAGGACACTGATATATTAGAGAATTAAACGGTGGAGTAATGGATAGCGGCTCGGATTGAGGAACCGGGGAGCTGAGCTCGAATTCCAGTCAAAGCCATTACATTCACTTACGTGCTAATACCCTTGGGAATGGCATGAAACCTTTTCTTCTCCCCTCCCAGCTATGACTATACAGCAGAAAGAAAATGGCAACCTACTGCGGAAAAAATCTTCGCCATTCATGTATCGAAAAGATACATGATCGCCTAAGCGTGTATAACGCATGGCACATAACTGGCTGATGCATTCGGATGTGAAATCCATCGAGCAATCAGACTAATATGTCATATAACAAAACTTGTCATAGGAATTTTGGTAAATAGAATGCGTATGCGAATTAGACCGGAAATAGGACAAGACTAGGGTGGTTTCGTTAAAGACACCGGGACAAGGAATGCGATAGTTATGCTCAGAATGATATCTATACAAATGCAGAAGGATGTCATGGACCGAACATGTGAGCAACGATGAAGTTTTGTATGAAAAGGGAAACAAAAAGTACACTTATATTTAAAATCAAGAAGAGAGTTGACATTTCCAGGGCACAATGAGGAAAGGGGGATTGCGATATTTGATACTCAAAGAACATTGAAGGCAAGAGAGGCGGGGAAAACACTGCACAACCTGCTTAGAGAGCTTGAGTACATTCTTGGTGGCACGTAGTTTAGGAGAGAGAAAAAAAAGACAGAATTTACTAAGAACTACAAAAGACAGGAAATTGTGGAGAGCCATGATCGCCAGTGCCCTGAACAGACATGGAACATTAAAGAAGAAGAATCGAATTGTAAATGGGAAAAACTTCAAAGTAATGCGTTTCGTTAATCCTAGATGGAAATTCTTCAGACTAAGAATCAATTTGACTAGCAATTTTTGAGCGTAAAAAATCAAATTTAAAATTTACTCTAAGATTTCCTACTGATATTGTTTTGACCACTATTTCCATTATATTGGCAAAACGAGGCGCCTGTTAATAATGTTCCGTTTGGTGTCAACATTCTTTCCTTATTCTCCTATTTTCTTTTTCCAACATTCTTAGAATGCACCAAAGAATTCTTCTTTCTCGACCATTATATTCTTAAACTTATTTTTACTCAAGTACATTTCCTATTTGTTGTGAACGAAGTAAATGTTTAAAGAAATAACAACACACGTGTTACAGATATATCATATATTAAACAGTAAGTACAACAGAAGAGTATTACACGACTAGTGAGGGTGTGTCGTATGACCCAGCGTTCAATCTGTTCGGCTGTTATATTTATCAGCCTCCCCACGAGGTAGGATGTGGCACAAGGCCGAGTTTAATGTAAGGCAATGTGAACCCGTAGGCTCGTTCAAAATTTCCCCATAGATCCCGTATAAAACGGGGTCGGGTAGCTGTTTCCCGAGACGAAACTCTGCCCTTCGACATAGCCTCGTCTGGGGATCCTCTCTGCCCGGAGGCAGAGAGTTTGACCAACACAGCTGGAACAGATCTATTCGACTGTTGATATTTAGTAACCGCCCTCCCTACGAGGGTAGATGTGACACAAGGCCGAATTTAACGTGGGTCATTCGAGCCTGTAGGCTCAGCGACAAAATCCTCGTAGAACCCACATAAACGTGTTGGGGTCTGTCTACCTCTCCGGAAGAAACTCTGCCCTTCGGCACAGCCTCGTCCGGGTTCTTCTCTGCCCAAAGGCAGAGTTCGACAGCAGCTGCGAACTGTCACAGCACGGTAAACCAATCTATTAGACTGTTCACCTAAGGCCTTCTCTCCTACTAATCTTGGTTTAAACTTTATTTCCTAGCCATAACAACGTATTCATCACATCTGTGCCTAGTAGAAAGAGAACCGACTTGCTACACCATTTCGAACCTTATTTAATAATATTATAAAATCCATGCTTCAGACTCCCAGCTATGAGCTAAATAGTAAGACTTGTATTAGAAAATCATTATTATCTCAGAAATCCTTACAATCCAAAAATATCTTTCGGCTTTAAATAACCTTAAAAAGGTTGATATAAGCCGTAAAAACAAATCAATCACTCATTGATACTGAATATTTAAACGGCTCATTCAATCGGTTTTTTTTTTCAGAGTAAAACTTCGTTATATTAATTAATTAATTTCATATGATATGACGCACATCTGAGTGAAAACAGTTCCAACTCGTCCTGGTCTGTTTTGAAGGAGGGAAGAAAAACAAACTAACCATATATGTGGTTGTCAGCAAGGGGTACAACCCAAGATACGAGTTGCGAGATGGGGATACCAGAATTAACAGACGATGTTAAATGTGACTAAAATTGGAAGATTCATTGGAAGAAAGAAGACGAATAACAAAGAAATGCCTTCCAAAATCTAAAGACACCAAAAACGTTAGAAAAAGAGAAAACGCTGATGAATTGCTATGTAATAGTAATCCTCCTAAATGGCAGTGAACGTTGGACAATTACCTCATGGATGAAGAGTCAACTTAGGACAATATAAATGTGCTCTCGTATAGGAGGATGCTGAGAATACCATGGACAGAACATGTGAGCAACGTGGAAGCTTTAAATGGAAACAAAAAAAGACTTATACTTAACATCAGAAGGAGATAACTGAAATTAATGGAACGCATAATAAGGAAGGCTGGCCTGGGGAAATTGTCACACACAGGATATATTAAAAGCAAGAGGGGTAAAAGAAAGCATTTATTAACCTACGTAACAATCTCGTGTTAACGGACGGAAGAACAGGGACTGGTGAGATTGTATGGCGTTACATATTACTTAGAATTCCAAAAGATAGGAAGTTGTGGAGAACCATGAACATGCTGAAGGGACATGGCACATAAAAGAAAAATGGAAGCAAAAGCTATATAGATATATAATATTAAGTTTTCAGGAGATATTAAACTCTTTATGTCTTGCTGTTAGAGATGAATCATGGGAAAGATTGTAAGGGGAGACAACTTTTGTGGTACAAGATTGCGTAAGTGGTGTCACCTGACAACTCCCAAATCAAAAAACGTATGAAAGCGAATCACTTCCTGTGCTGACAGTTACCCATTCTTTTTCCAAGTATCGTTACCATTTCACAAAGAAAATTTTCGATTTCCATGCATTATTGATTCTAACCCAAAATCGATATTTTGAAAACTTCTAATGGAATGTCAGGTTCTTGAAACATTCGAATAGGTTTTTTGTTTTTCTTTTTAAGGACATTTATTTATTTTTGGCGGGTGTGTGGGAGTGATTTTTAAAGTTACCGACCCGCTTTCTTTGTGCTTTTTTTCTTTTTTAAGTCAACATGAGTTTGTTGGCTGCGTATGTTTATCTTTCCGTGAGTTTTAAATGAACAAGATGGCGGCAACTGGAAAGAAATCAAATGAGATATGATTGGTTCGTAAATAATTCATACCCTTTTACTGGCTATCGTAATTTTTTTTTTATTCTCCGATATATGTCGATGCGGTTCGATTATTTTTCAAGGCTTGTTTTCTCAGTAGCAACCATATTTATGTACATACACATTCACACAAGCATTTCTATTCACCCCCCGCCCCCAGAAAAAAGTAACATATATTTTTCGATGGTGATTACTAAGTTCAAAGTGATGGATGTGTGTGCGTGGTGGAATGGTTATCCTCACAGAAAGTAAAATCAACTCGCGGAGTTCAAATTCTGGGCTATTCTCTAGCGTTCACATTCACATTAAGACCCTTAGGAATGGCATGACTCCGTTTCTGCTCCCCACCCTGCTATAGCAGAAAGGACCGAACACTATAGACTTGGTTAGATGGGAACCGGTCTAAGAGTATGAAAACTCTAAATTAAAAAAATCACGGAGAAAAGGAGCAGGAAACTACTCCACTACCTTCCCTAAGAAGGTTTGGCAGTTGAAATATAATAAAGAAAAAGGAATCTGTGGAGAGCCATCATCATCTGCATCCTGAAGTAACATCGCATTTTAATTAATAGAATTCAAAACAATATAATTTATATCGGAAATATTTACTAACTACTTGTTCTTCATTTTGCATCACGCCGACTGCATCTTCGTGCAGTGTTTACCCGTACCCCTTTAAAAATGGGAGCCACCTGTTTGTAACACGTATGTATTTTAATTCACCTGACCAATATCTCTCATTTTTTTACTTTCATTAGACCGGAAATATATCTAAGTTTTTGACTCTCATGCTAATTGGACGTATGTCTACCGTTATGACTATCGTATAAATCGGACCTATGTCAATCGTTATGAAGCCTCGGGCAAATCGGACCGATGTTTAACGTTATGACTATCGTGCAAATTGGACCTGTGTATACCGTTATGATTTTCGTGTAAATCGGACCTATGTCTACCGTTATGACTCAAATGTAAATTGGACCTATTTCTACCATTAGAACTCTCGTGCAAATCGGATATATGTCTACCGTTATGACTGTCGTGTAAATCGGACCTATGTCTACTGTTAAGAAGTCTCAGGCAAATCGGACAGATGTTTAACGTTATGACTATCGTGCAAATCGGACCTGTGTATACCGTTATGACTATCGTGTAAATGAAACTTATGTTTACTTGTCTGTTCTTTGTCAAAATGACAGAATCCATTATTAAATAACCAGAAAAAAGGTTGGTATGCTATATGTTTTGCATCAAATTTCTGGAATCATTTTTATATAAGTAATGACAGATTTCAATATATTTCTTACATATGCAGAAAAACAATTACGAGACGACAAATCGCAATGGAGGATTTTGTAATACCAGCTCCTATCATCAATAAATAGGCTTGATTTCTTTTATTATTTAGCATTTAATTCATTCCATCATTTTAATGGAAAAAAAAATTCTTCCTCATTTTGTATAGGAAGTGGGTAATCTCTTTATCTTATGTGCCGTGTCCCTTAAAGACATTGGCAGTCATGTCTCTCCACAGCTTCTTTCATTTCGAATCTTTACCACTGTTCTTTGTTTTCACATCCATTCAAATTCATTAAGGCGGCTACTCATTGTGTTTCCCTTGCTCACTTTTTAAAAATGTCCACTCTAATATTTTAAAACTCACTGCATCACTTTATCTTAAAACATAAAGATATGAATTTTCAGGATTTGCGTACGATCATTAGAATTAGTGTTGTTTTTGGTCAAATCGTTGCCAAAACGGCCAGATATATATATATATATCTCAGAAATTTCATTGTCTTTTTTTTTAATATTTTGCCACCATAAAGTCAGTTCTAATGTGAAGTCATATGTTGTTCCTCTTAACTGAGCCGATTGATTTCCATTCTGATTGCATTTTAAGCAATTCGATATAAATGTCAAAATCAGATCGGAAATGAATGCATTTTTTAAATATACCAGAGAAAAACAATGCTTGATTTCTTGCGAAATGAAAGCTTGTTTTTGTATTTCATATCTAATCTGTATTGATAGTTTGACAAAATTTGAAAGTTAGTTTTCCAATAAGTTTTCTACAAACTTTTAGGTATTTCCTTTTCCAGCCCTTTTCATGTTGTTCAAAAACTGTTTGCGAAAATATTAATAAGATTAAGGCAACGCTCAAAGCCATCAGACACCGCATTAAGGGATAAGGATTAACAAAATTTGTCTGTTTGATCATTAGTAATGAGTTCGATTCTCACTGAATATCTTATAGGAAAATTTACATGAAATAACCCAACGGTTGATATGTCGTAAAATCATTTAACCTCTAACCTAATCATTAGCTACATTTATATTCATGTTGATAACAGAGATAAGAATATTAAACAATAACAATAATAGGTAACATTATCACTAAATTATAAAAGATACGTATTACAAAGAATAACCGAAAAATTAAAGTCCAAAGATTTGGTTGAGTCATAAGTAATTTCCGTTTTGGAGACGCACAGTATAATGTGTCCCTAGAGTCTGGACACAGGATACCAAAGTACAGGGTGTCTCTAAAGTCTGGAAACATAGGAAATCTCATTAACTATATTTTTTTCATCCACGGATTAAGCATAGATTGTCGAAAGAATTGACTTCTTTTTCTGGGATATGCTAAAGGATGAATGTGCTAAAATTGACGACAATGTGGAGTTATTTATGAAGTGAAGGAAGCTTGTTTACAGTTTTCTGATTCAAAGCCAGCGAACTGGTATCTGGGACAGATTCCGATACTGGCTGATCGCTGGCAGAAGATCGCTGAGAATGATGGGCTTTTTTTTAAAGAATAAATGTTGATATTGCTTCATAAAATTTTGTTGTTTTCTTTCCGCTTCCTAAGTGAGTCAGGACTTGTTGGCCAAACTAATATATAGGACAATTATTAAAGTTTTTACATTGAAATATTTCGTCGATTAACAAGAGCTATCTGAAAAATAATTTTATTTCCAAAAACAAAATCTACATTAGCGAGACGAAACGGATAGGAAGTCTCATTAACTATATTTGTTTTAACTCCACAGATTAAACATGGTTTTGTCGAAAGAAAAAAAAATGCATTCTTTTTCTGTAGTATCTTAATGGAGTAGGTGTACTCAATGAAAATCACAGATGCTACACACTTGATTGACCGCATAAAGAGTGAATGTGCTAAAATTTACATCAGTGTGGAATTATTGCATCGTGTTCACGTGAATCTTGCAAAGCGCATCAACCTTTGCATCACAAATGATGGAAATCATATTGAAGATTTGTTCCAACTCAATAAAATGTTGTTAAAAATTTCATTTCTTGAAAATAAACATTTTTGCTTATGTGTCCAGACTTTTAGGGAAACCCTGTATAATGACGAACGTATCATCCTGATTTCTAATCATACGTGGTAGTTAAGAAAAAAAATTAGATTACACTAATTTAATTTAGTATTTTCGCTGTAGTAGTAGCAGCATACATAGGTTATTAAAAATAAATTTCTTACTGCATGGTGATATTGAAAGTTGTTTTATGTCACATAATGTTATGAGTGTGGGCACCTCGGCGTCGTGTAATGGTTAACAAGGTTGTCTCACTAGATCAGTTACGACTGAAAAGTGAGTTCGATCCTCACTAGGTGCCCCATACTTTCGGCCTTGTGCCACATCTAAGCTACGCTTAGAAAATAACCATAATGCTATGAAACTTCAAACAAGGTAATCACGCTATTTTGATTTTCTAAGCTACGCTTAGAAAGTCGAAGTGCTTAGGTAATCACTCTATGGAGGCATCTAGAAAAAAATATGGAGTGTTTCTGGTCCTAGGAGACAAAATTGACAAGCAAGCAGGATATTGGTTTGCAGTTTCGTTCTGGAGAAACCCCCTCCTAGGTATGACGATAAACTACATCCGACTGCAAGGATGGGATGTTTTGAAGAGCGTGGAATCATCTCTTAATTGCTGCTGTTCCCAGATTCACCCTGAACCTGGGTGGTAGCACCTGTTAAGGGTACCAGTTATGTGTAGTTAGTTAACGACGAAACTGGGATCAAAACCCTATGAAAGTATAAAAATAATAAAAATACATTTTTAAAGTAAAAATTACCGGCAAAATATTTTCATAATAAAAATGTTACCAGCAATATATTTTTGTAAAAAAAAAAAAAAATCTAAAAATTGATTGTTAAAAAAACTACCGGTAATATATTTTTGAAAAAGGAATACCGGCAGTACATTTTTGAGAAAAATATCAGTTACACATTTTTGAAAAAATAAAATGCCAGCAATACATTTTTGAAAAAAAAAAATGAAATAGATACTAGCAATACATTTTTGAAAAAAAATACCAGCAATATATTTGTGAAAAAAATACAAGTAACACATTTTTGGAAAAGAATACCAGCAATACATTTTTAAAAAATGATTTTAAAAAATATGAGCAACAGATTTTTGAAAAAAGATACCAGAAATACATTTAAAAAAAATACCAGCAATACATTTTTGAAAAAAAATACCAGCAATATATTTGTGAAAAAAATACAAGTAACACATTTTTGGAAAAGAATACCAGCAATACATTTAAGAAAAATGAATTTAAAAAATACGATCAACAGATTTTTGAAAAATGATACCAGCAATACATTTTTAAAAAAAATACCAGCAATACATTTTTAAAAAAAATACCAGCAATACATTTTTGAAAAAAAATACCAGCAATATATTTGTGAAAAAAATACAAGTAACACATTTTTGGAAAAGAATACCAGCAATACATTTAAGAAAAATGAATTTAAAAAATACGATCAACAGATTTTTGAAAAATGATACCAGCAATACATTTTTTAAAAAAATACCAGCAATACATTTTTTAAAAAAATACCAGCAATACATTTTTGAAAAAAATACAAGTAACACATTTTTGGAAAAGAATACGAGCAATACATTAAAAAAAATAAATTTAAAAAATACGAGCAACAGATTTTTGAAAAAAGATACCAGCAATACATTAAAAAAAAATACCAGCAATAAATTTTTGAAAAAAAATACCAGCAATACATTTTTGAAAAATAAATTACTAATTCTTCCAAGAAAATTAAATTCCGTCATTAAATGTTCCAGTGTGCCGTAAAACAAACCAATTCAATCAAATTCTGGAGAAACGTCGTTGGAAGATGAACTCATAAAGCCGTTAGTAGAAGTCCGTCCATAGCAAATTACTGGGGAACTAAAAAAGATGTTAAAGAATAAAGGATAAAGAAAGAGAAGCTGACAAAGAGAAATTGAAAGTGTACACAGTCCACTACTGATTTTACCAAGTGATTCCTTTACTCCCAAAAGTTGCAGTATAGTAACTCCTTACTTAACGACTTATTCGTTTAACGATCCTGACTTACGTTCGTCTATTTAATCTCATTAAATAAAAAAAATAAAAACCAGTCGAAACTTTGATCATGATTGTTTCCTCTTTCTTCAAAATGAATCAAAAAAGAAAAAAATAAGCAAAATAAGCAAAGTGAACCAAAATAAGCAAAATGAGCCAAAATAAGTCAAAATAAATAAAATGAATCAAAAATAAGCAAAGTAAATCAAAATAAATCAAATAAGTAAAGTGAATAGAAATAAAGAAAATGAATCAAAATAAACAAAGTGAATCAAAATAAGCAAAATGAGTGAAAATAAGCAAAATGAACCAACATGAGCGAAATGAATCAGAATAAACAAAATGTATAAATAAAGTGAAAAGTAAATAAAATATTTACTTGAACTGCATTTTTCAATATGTAAACCATTCAGAGAAGCTCCGTTCTGTAATGCCACCAGCTCAGACCTGTACAGCCAAGACCAACCTTGATGTTTCTACGGGGTTGAATCACATATATTTCCCAACATATTCCTTGGTCATCAGGGCGTTCCACTCCGAAAACTTTTTTTCAAGAACAACTAATTTGTAGAATTTTAATTTTTCCCCTAACATTACAACCTTGATCGATACAAGTCCAGGGTTAATCATTGTCTATCCACCATATCCTCACAATCTTCACTTACTTTTTCCCCTCTTCGCTTTTCTAGATTTCAGTGTCACAGTTTTTATCATTTATTTTAACACTTCCCAGATAGTTAAATTTCTGTGCCTCCAATTTGTAGCTCGGATCATTGTCTGTACTTCTTGCTAATAATTATACATTCGACCTTCTTACAATTGATGGTTAGTCCTTTCTTCTAGCACTACATTATGTAACCCTCTACCTTAAAGAGCTCTTAGGCCTTATATGGTGTGAATTTTAATAAAAACTTTTATAGTTGATCTTTGAATTTGTTAATTACACTTACTATTCAATATACTGTATGAGCATTTACAAATTAATTAGTTATGTAACAAATGGTGCAAAATTGACATTAACGGTATCTGAAGCTGACTGACACAAGCCCATTACAGGCTTAATATGCCTGAAATAGCTGCCAGGTATATCTCACTTAGCGACGAAGACGTTTAGCGATCATGTCATTAGAACGGGATTCGTTTGTTAAGTGAGGACTGCCTGTATTATATGGAGAGAAAAGCCATGTCGAACTTTATTTTTTTAATCAAATCACCCCAAGGAAGACGATAATGCGGCTAAGACGCAAAGGGGGCTACTGTGAATGAAACAATGAAAATACTTTACAAAGAAACTGAAAACCCAATCCAAACAGGAAATCTATCTATAAAAGGCAGGATGATGTGTGTATGTGTGTGTGTGTGTGTGTGTGTGTGTGTGTGTGTGCGTGTGTGTGTGTGTGTGTGTGTGTGTGTGTGTAACGAATGCACGGCCGCAATTTTCGACGGATTTGCACCAAAATTTACATGCACATGCTCCAAGTTAATTGAAAGACCAAGACCGACTCTACATTTCCCAACTCCCATCGATAGTGGAAAGAATCGATTTGTTCATGCTTCTACGGCAGTTTTCATGTAGTTTGCGGCCATTTTCGACTAGCCAGAGTGACAGCCTATAGCTGGCTGCCACGAATAGGCAGGAAGATTCTATTGGCCAGCGTGAGAGCCAACAGCTGACTGACACGAATGTTAACTAGCATGCTAGCAAGTAAAAAAAATCGATAGCTGCATTCGTAACAAGTGGGAAAAATTTTAATCTGCATGGCACTTTACTCCAATTGGCTCATTCACTTGCATAAACTCAACGTTGATTCTGATTCCGCAGAAAACGGTTGGGTGTGAAAAGTATTTGTTGTTAACATTCTTTTTTCATTCGGTTTTTCCAGTTACGAATCCTTTTTTAAAGCTGATCTTTTTGTGTTCATTTTGTTTAGTTCTTTTTTCGTAACAGATTTAATGTTTAGTATAGAGCTTAGAAAAAATTCGTAGTGTGAGATAGGCAAGAAGTAAGGCATATAGCAACATCAGCACGGCAAAGGGCACTCCTTTAAAGGCAGGGAAGGGCAAAAATATTTTAAGTCAAGTGATAGCGATTGCTGTATTAGTCGTACAATTTTTGAATCAAGTACGGGCAACGCCGGGCCATGCTGCTAGTAAGAGATAAACTTCTATCCCTGTTAAAAAAAGCGGAGAGGAGTGTGAACCAGACGATAGATGAACCTATCTACTCTTATTGGGAAAAAATAAATAGTAAATAAAATTTCAGAGTTTAGACGGAGACGTTAGAAGTATAAAATTGAAGTAGGCTTTAGAAGTAAACGGAAACTCAATTCTAAACAGGAAACAAGGGATAAACCTCTACTCCTATTCAAAAGAACAGGTTGCGAACCGGACGATAGGCGAACCTATCTACTCTAGGTTTAGGTAAAAGATATTAAAACTATGTTCTTTAATTTTTTTCTCAGAGATAAAAGGAAACAGAAAACGGTATTTATACCGTGTCAGACTCAGTACAGCCAGTCTTCTTCATAAGAAATTTTCTTTATGTCCTTTTCTTTGATGTTGATTGTCAAATGCACACAAACATCTTGAGAGTTAAAACTGTTAAATTCTTTGGACTTTCTGTTTATCTTGTTTTATTGTTGAAAGACTCACAAAGAAATTAGCTAAATACCAGCAAACAAGTTGAGATTTCTTCATTTTCATTTTGTTTTATTTCTCTACCGATCTCATTGTTGAAGAGAAGAAAGACATTTCAGACAGTTACGGGTTGATGATTCATTGCCTACTGCAAAGAATCAGTCGAACGGAGTTTGCGCAGAAAAACAAAAATGTGTATATAAACTTTAGTCAAGTCAAATCAAGGCTTCGTGTTATTCAACACTTTCTTCTGTTTCGCCGGCAAAAAGCGGCAGACGACACCCAGTCCTGCGGGCGACTTGGATATAATTCCACGGCTATCGTTTTACTTGGCGCCACACTGGGGATTCTGACACAGGCTCTAGAACGCATTCTACGGATCGATAGGCGCATTTCGAAAGTCGATGTGCGGGTACGTATGTGTTTGATTGAATATGTATTAATATTTATATTTGCATACTTGCGGTGCCTCACGGTTTGTACTTCCGTTGACACGGGCATACGCGCTCGGCGCTAAATCTCAGACTTTTTTTTTTCGGGACTTAAAGGAAGTTATAACTAAGAATGCATGAAGCATGTATGCACTTCCTATTACATCATTCATGTTTTACGTAGATAGGTAAACGTTCATATTCACGAACAAATAACTGCATGTACGAAGTAGAAGCTCAGTGGTAAATGTGTTGGTGACTGACTGACTAGCTCGACTGTTCAATGACAATAGGTAATCTTAGAAACTTGTTCTTTTAGGTGCCGAGAGACGTCATGCTGTTGCTGATCATGGCTCTTCACAACTTCTTTTTCCTTTGTAGCGCTAAGCAATATTTATCCCCTTACTAACCCTTCCAGTTCATGTTCTTAGAAACTTGTTCTTTTCGGTGCCGAGAGCCGTCATGCTGTTGCTGATCATGGCTCTTCACAACTTCTTTTTCCTTTGTAGCTCTAAGCAATATTTATCCCCTTACTAACCCTTCCAGTTCATGTTCTGCTATCCATTTACAATAACCTGTTAAGTAAGTTAATGCCCGTTTTCCTGTCAACTTCAGTATGTCATGTGGATGTCAAATTTTCCTAGCCTTCTTTACACATTATGTCTCAGAAGTTTTAACAGTCTCTTTCGCATCCTAAGCTAAAGTCTCCTATTTTATTCACGTTTTCTTTAGAGCTTTCTCGTTGCTACCATATTCCGTCAAGATGTTCTTAGCATTCTTCTGCAGGACCAGATCTTCATTGTCTGGAGTCACTTCATCTGTGTGGAAATTGTCCAGCATTTTTACCATGTAGGAAGACTGATATTACATAGCATTTCAGCACTATTATCTTTGTTTCCAACTAACATTTTCTGTTTTTTCGTATTTTGTTTAGTCTTCAGAAAGGTATCTTTCGCTTTTCCAGATTTCAGTGCCACAGTTTTTATCATTTATTTTAACACTTCCCAGATAGTTAAATTTCTGTGCCTTCAATTTGTAGCTCGGATCATTGTCTGTACTTCTTGCTAATAATTATACATTCGACCTTCTTACAATTGATGGTTAGTCCTTTCTTCTCGCTTTCCTTTACTACCTCTTCTAGAAGGATCTGCAGATTTCTTTCGCTTATTTATTTCATTTATTAATCGCAGGTTAATACTGTGTCATTTGTGTGTTTTAAGGTGTAAATGTGTTCCCACCAGTGATAACTCCTGGTAGAACTTCTAGTTATCTCAAGATCAATTTGATGCATAGTTTAAATATAGGTACTTCCACATTTTCGCTGAAAAAGAGCATGGCATGATGAAAAGAGCCCCAAATTTAAGTTATATCGTCAAAATATTTATGTTATTATTAAGAAGACCAAAGTATCCTGTATTATTTTATTAAATTTTTTAATCCTTTCTAGCACATTCGCAATTTTGGCTAAAAATCTGGGTTTTTTTTTGTGTTAGCGGTCGACGTAATATTTACCATTAGTTTTTTAGCAACATTTTTTCAGTTGAAAACACATTGAATTGGAAATTCTAGCAAAAATCAAATAATTGTCAGTTTTAATGAAACTTTCAGGATTTATTTTTTAAAGTTTTTTTTTTCAGAAAATCTTGGTAAATAATATTTTTTTACAAATGTTACCCCTACTTACTTAATTTCATGAAATTTCGAGAAATTAAATTATCGTAAAAAATTTTTTGAGGTTAAAAGCAGGACTCCTTGAAGAATGCAAATCATCAATTTTTTCAAACTACTACTCATTTCCCGAAAATATAAATGCAATAAAACTATGACATAGTTAGAAAGGATCTTAATTGCTTTTATGAATAAGATTTATTAAGAACACTATTGTCTTAAGATAAAAAAAATTTCGATGAATAATGAATTTTTACAAGTATTGTCTTCATATTTTTTAAAATTTTACTTATAATAATTTATAATACATAAATCTTAAAATACTGCATTACTTTCATCCGGTTAGGTGATATTGTTATTAAGTGAAAACTATACTTACTAATCAAAAATTGAAAAGCTTAATACAAATCATTTTGAACCAAGATTTTTTAAATATTTTTAATTTTTTTTTGTATATATAATATTATATTAAAGACATTTATGATATGTTTAACGTTCTTTTTATAGATACAAGAACGTTAAACATATCATAAATGTCTTTAAAATAAATTGTCGGACATTGTCCAATTCAAAAATATATAATATTATGTAACGCACCTCATTTAGAATTAGAAGTACAGTCGACTATACACGACATTATCAGAAAATAACAGTGATGACTATAGTACATTTAAAGTTAGCATTACAAAAACTAGATTTCGGAGAATATTTTCCAACATTTTTAAGATTACCGAGTACTTAAAATTTATATAAAAAAGGGCTCACCCGTCATTTTCTTAAATTATGTTTTAACAGATAAAATCTCCGTAGAACAACAATAAAACTCTCAACACTTTTATCAGAACTTGTTACATGTTTGACGATGGCTGATAAGTACGTAATCACGGCTACTGTTTGTTTAAAAAGTCCATTTCTCTGTTATTTTAAAGTAAATAATTTTTTTCCAAATCAGATTAATTATACTTTAAATCAGCTAATATTTTTCGAATAAAATTTCAGAAAAGTATATGTTTTTAGAAAAGTTTTTAATACAGAGACTTACACTGCAATGAATGATGGCTAACACGACTGAAAAAGGGCGCGAATCAGCTATTTTAGAAAAAGAAAATTGATTCCAGTCAATATTATTTCTGGTTGAAATATACCAAATGTACTTACTGGAAATAGTAAATTTAATCCTTTAGCTTACGATTAAAGCTAAAATAAAAGCTTCAAATGCTTTCGCTTTTTCATTTATAAAAATTCATTTTAATTCCAGGTATCGAAAATTAATGGAGGTACTTACTTAAATAAATCTGGTGAGATGACGCAACCTTTTCTTGCATCCTATTCGTTTTTTCTGTACTTGCTCAATTTATTTTCTATCCGTAAGTAGGTGGTTTGCTCCCAGTATATATCCTGCGTTATTCTAATAACTTTCCCCAAATAAATCCAAGTTTTATAACTTTTCAAATAGGTGCTTCTGTCATAACTTATCAAATGCTTTTGATTAGTACAACTCTTCTCAACCTTTTTACCCTTGCATAACCCTTAAAATAAATTACATGTCTCAAGGAATCCATGCGCAAAAACAAAATTATATACCATATCTTTCTCATTTTATTTTCATCGTGGTTCACGTGGTAAATGTCATAGTATATATTTTTGAATAACTGGTTTAAAGAAAAATGAACTCTGCTTTGTCATTTTTTTCGGTAATGCTAAATAAAATTTATACTGTTCTTTTATAATACTTCACCAGGGAGTTTTCATTCACACAAAACATTCTAAACTCAAACATGAAAAATAAACACAAGTAGCCAATATCATATACCTATAATATAAATGTAAACAGAACGAAAACAGATAATTGCTGCACGAGTTTGTTTTTTTTAATTTTTTATCATTTACTGGCAATGTTGAAAAGACATAAGTTAAATCAAGGCAAAATGTCCTATTAGAATATTACAATAACCAAGAATATATTGTGTGTGTTTAATAATATTACATATATGAAATTAAATAAAATGTCAAAAGTTCATTAGCTTTTCACACCTGTTCTCGCGGAACCCCTGGGGACACTTTGCGGAATCTTAGGTTTCCGGGGAACCCTGGTTGAGAAACGCTGGGCTAGTGTATACAACATAGGAACACATCCTTCTCCATTTGTACTGCTTGATCTGATGTCATCCTGATAATAAAGATTCTATTTCGTGTGCCAGTGTCTTTAATGAAGTCACACCATTCTTGCTATATTCCAGGACTAATTCTTCATTTACAGACTAATGTCCACTTAGTTTTTCTTATTACAACATTTCGGTCGTTGCCGCCCGGTCTTCTTCGAGTGCCCGCCATCCCGGGTAACCGAATTTCAAACTAAACCTTTCATTTAATATACGGGGTCAGTTTGTTCTCGTTCCATTATCCATGCTGAGGGATATCTCGTGTTTTTTTCTTTTATTAGTACTGTTAATTTATTGTCAATCTTGTTTCCACTGAGACTTAGTCTGCGCTATGTGGGACACGAGGAGTATTCAGAAAATAACAATACAAGATATTCCTAAAATTGAAGCAAGGACAATCGACTAGATTAAATGAAGTTATTCACTTTGAAATTCGCTGAAGGCTACCTGAATCAGCAGATACTTGAATAAGGCCGGAGAACACACCGGCCGAAATGTTGGGATAACAACAACAAAAACAAGGACAATAGTCCGAAAGCAAATCATGTAAGTAATGATGACGCTTAATTCCAGAAACTCAGAAAGAAAAACCTTACTACTTTTGAGCTTATGTGAAATTAGTAATATTAACTGAATTTTCTTTTTTTTTTTCTTTTCTGAGGTTTGGATCGATTATCGATACGAAACCGAGGTGCTATTTGCCCGAGAGGGAAGTCGATATAAAGTAAGCGTCAAGTTTTATGTAAATTCATTGCATTTCCGACATGTGGGTAAATATAAAACCCATGACATGTGGGGAAGGAAGAAAGTAGCGTAACGGTTATCACTACTAAAAACGGAATCGGCAAACAGTGTTCGAATCCTGGCTGAGTTTAGTTGCTACCCACTTAGCACCAATAATCTTATGAAAAATATGAATAGTTAAACCATCTCTTGGTGGGACAAAACAATTATAGCAATTAAGGAGCGAAGATCTGTTGAAAAATACTAACAAAAGAAAAATAAATGTCTTCGCTTTTTTTTATGCATAATAAATATGAAAGAAGGTTAACACATTTTCTT
>OZ038477.1:85606380-85608880 GCA_964036315.1 Acanthosepion esculentum
GTCAGCTCTGACAGTCTCACCGAACATTCTTGCTGTAACACTTTCGTTTGTATATGTTTGTTTTACTGTTTTCTGTTAATATATTTGTTTAACTCAATTCCTCTCTTTGTGTCTTTATTTCTGGCTCTAACAAGGCCACAACACTATCTATGTATCTCTTTGTCTATCTATCTATGTATCTATCACTTTCTTCCCTTCGTTTTTTCTATCTATCTATCTATCTATCTATCTATCTATCTATCTATCTATCTGTTATGGTAATTTACCCACGCATGCATGGCCTCTCCCAGCTATAAATAGGAGCAGGTACAGTCTTTTGGTGAGTGGAGTTTCTAGCAGTCAGCTCTGACAGTCGGACCGAACATTCTTGCTGTAACACTTTCGTTTGTTTGTATTACTGTTTTCTGTTAAAATATTTGTTTTACTCAATTCCTCTCTTTGTGTCTTTATGTCTGGCCCTAACAAGGCCACAAGAAGAAGAAAGGACAATAAAAAGAACATGATTCAAGGGGACAGAAGGTGACGATTGACATTACATTCAAATTTTTAAAGGTCGTAGTTGACAGAAAATCAAGAATTTGGAAGAGAGTTCCACGAGCAAGAAACGCGAGAGAATAAACTGTTAGAATTACACGATTATATTTAAAAATTTTCATCAGTAAAATGGTGAGCCCTAACTGCTAATGTTGTACTAGGCTTGTACCAAAGCTGAAAGCTTATCGGAACAATTGCCATGATAACATTTATAGAAACATAACCGAAAAGCTACTGTGGGCGGTTGAAGAAATATTTAAATAATCTGGATCAACGAGAACACTGTAGATTCAGTTTCTTTGTTGATAAGGAGAATTTTAATCAGTCTCGTATATGTGGCTTTATAAATCTAAAAAATACATAATTTTAAAAATTTGTATCAATAATTCTCATAAAAGAGTGTGATTTTATTGGTATTCGTTCATGAAGATAATCAGATTTGAAATATAAAAAAATGACACCGTAAAATCAAAATAATAATAATAATTTAAAAAAAAAGAACAAAAATGATTTTAGACTTAAACAACAAAATCTCATTATTCACATGAACGGGGCAAATAATTCTTTGAAAAATCCTACAAGAACATCAAAGTCGGATCAGATCTAAGTCCATTAATATCGACTATAAGAGCTGAGCTTTTTAAAAGAACACATCACGCATTTAACAGATACACACACTCTTGAACCAAAAAAATGTTTGAAAGTAAAGAACTCGTAATATAAAAAATAACACACGCACACTCACAGAGGCGTCTTGTGTTGGCATAATAGTTAGTAAGCTAGTCAAACAGATCAAGGCTATTGATTAATGAGTTTGAAATTCCCTAGCTGCTTGACGCTTGAGGCCTTGTACCAAATTTCAGATAAGATTGGTAAATCACTTTATATATAATAACTTAGTTTTATCTTACTATTACAAAAATAACTAACAAATGCTACATACAGAAAAATCACTTCCTACGTACGGGAATAAATAACAAACCACATACGAGAATAATAAATGTTATATACAGGAAAAAAATCACTTTTTACATACGAGTATAAATGACAGACGACATGCAAGAATAATTAACAAATGCTACATACAGGAAAAATCACTTCCTACATACGGGAATAAAAGACTAGCGACATTCGAGAATAATACACATATGCTTTTCTTTTTTACAGATACTCATCCAATACAACGCAAGAGAACCACTCAAGGCAGAGGATTACTGTGTGGGTTATATTAGCGTAGGAAAGAACAAGTGTTAGGAGTATAGAGCTGAAGTACACTTGAGAAGGAACCGGAAACCCAATCCTAAATAGGAAACAAGGGATAAATTTCAACTCCTTTTCAAAAGACCGGGAATGGGGGGAAAGTGTGAACCGGACGATAAGTGAACCTATCTACACATATTTATTTTATTTTATTTTTTGCTCTCCGTGGAGGAGAGCAAAACAATAAAATTAAATAAATAGTTAGTGAATAAAACTTCAAGCGCAGACATCAAGAGTATAGAGTCGAAGCAAACTCTAGAAGGAACCAGAAACTCAATCACAGGAAACAAGGGACAAACCTCTACTCTCACTCAAAAGACCGGGGAGGAGTGTGAATCAGGCGATAGACGATCCTATCTAATAGAACGTCCCGGACTCCTATCTGCCAGGTTTATTTTGTCAGATCTGTCGGATTTGCTACTGAGGCAGGAGTATATGGTAGTATAAAAGGATAAATAACTTCTTAAATATGGGAATAAATAACTTCGTGCATGCATAAATTATTTACTATATACAAGAATAATTAACAAATGCTACATATACAAGATTAAATAACTTCCTACATACGGGAATTAGTCCTGGGTTTGACGATAAATTACATCCGGCAGCAAGGCTTCTGATCGGGAGATTATAGGTTTTGAGCAGCGGGGAACCACTGTTGTTCCCAGGTCCACTTTCAACCGGGTGGTAACATCTGTTAGGGTCC
>OZ038477.1:85616380-85678880 GCA_964036315.1 Acanthosepion esculentum
GGAATAGTCCATTATTTAAGATGTATTGGCAGGAGACGTTAAATACATTTATCTACCCTTCCTTCTTCCTTTCTTTCTAGTTAAATCCCCGTCTTACGAACATTTCTCATAATAATAATTGAAAAATAATTCAGCGAAAAATATTATTTAATTTAATTTATGGTAAATGGAATTATCTGACGATGGCCTTACTCTGTTTTCGGCGTTCGAAACTGTGAGTTTGAAAAATACTGCTTTTATGGTGGTCGCTTTGACATCTCGGTCTTTTGGTTGAGATCAAAATGTAGTATCTGTTTTTATCAGCTTAATCCGATTCTCTTTCTTGACTTTTACCTTCCCTTCTTTCATTCTTCCTATAAAACCAAGTAATAATTTCCCCCCTCTTTCTACGCGATCAAAACGCGGAATAGTCCATTATTTATTAGGTACTGACAAGGCATAACGGCCGTGCTAACTAACGAAGTGGGGGGACAAGCACAATTATTGTTATTGTTATTATTATTATTATTATTATTATTATTATTATTAACTGTTTATATTGTTTTATTCACTTTGTCTTCTGGGAAATAACGCTTTTCATTCATTATAAATCTCCTCTGCCTATACAAGCAGCACGTTTCGCCAAAATGATCGTGTCGTTTTGCGAATTGATCACATTTAAACACTGCACAGTTGAGTTGGCTCATTATCATCTGTCTTATGATCAGGTGAGATCTTAGGGTTGCTGCGTAGCTGATCTCCTGGGCAGCTCCCTCTGCATGTCTCGGTAGGTATTCATTCATGCGTAGCATGTCTTCGGCAAAGTAGACCTGTCAGAGCCCATTCATCTCCAGGTCGGATAGCGGCCGATCTTCTCCGATTTGAAGTTTCGCTTTAGTTACAGACACGTGGCCGTTGATTCCATCGGAGTGAAACATCCGTCCCAGCCGTTGACTTCAGTCTCAAATATTCTCTGCACTGTGTTCAGTCACATGAGCGGATTTAAACGCACTAATAATTAGTTGACTAATAACCTTTTTTTATTTCAATTTTGACATAGAAAGAAATGAATATTTTACGTTATAAAAAAGTCGATTACGAGATTATTGAATTTTACGATGACATATAATATTTTTTCTAAATCAGTCGTCAAAAATGTATTTACTTTCAAAGTTAGCTTTTGATGATATGAACGAGTTAATAATGTTAGACAGAAACGAACCAACGTCATTCAAATAGCTCCCGATTTAAACGTTTACGCATGCGTGTTTTGTGTGTGTGTGGGGGGGGGGAGGGGGATATTTATTTTGTTTGTGTCAGGTAATCGAAAACAGATATCCATATTCAAGTAGGCGATCTGTCGACACCGTAAGAAACAGTGGGAAGAGTGATACAATATAAGCTAAGGTGTCAGATTTGTAAGAAACAGCTATCAATGCATTTGTTATATTCTATAATCTTCATATAATTTATCAAATAGCGACTTTATGTGTAACCCTGCATTAAAAACAAAAAACTGTTAAGACAATACTAATTCTAAAAGGCGGAAAGAGGGCTTGGAATATTTAACACTCACAAGACATATTGAAGGCAGGCCAATTTTTCTCAAAAATGTATTTCTGATAATTTTTTTTCCAAAAATGTATTGCTAGCAAATTTTGAAAAATGTATTGCCAGAATAATTTTTCAAAAAATATATTGCTGGCAATTTTTTTCAAAAATATATTGCTGGTAATTTTTTTTTCAAAAATGCATTGCTAGCAATTTTTTTCTAAAATGTATTGCTGGAATTTTTTTAAAAAATGTATTGCTAGCAATTTTTTTCAAAAATATATTTCTGGCTGTACATTTTTTAAATAAAAATTATTTAAAAATGTATAGCTAGCAAATTTTTTTCAAAAATATATTGCTGGCAATTTTTTCAAAATTGTAATGCTAGCAATTTTTTTCAAAAATATATTGCTGGCAATTTTTAAAAAATATGTATTGCTGGCAATTTTTATTTAAAAAATGTATAACCAGCAAATTTTTTTCAAAAATATATTGCTGGCAATTTTTTTCAAAATTGTATTGCTAGCAATTTTTTTCAAAAATATATTGCTGGCAATTTTTAAAAGAAATGTATTGCTGGCAATTTTTAAAAAAAAAATGTATTACTGGAAGTTTTTTTCAAAAATATATTGCCAGCAATTTTTTTTTCAAAACTATGTTGCTGGCAATAAAAATGTATTTCTGCACATTCATAGTGTGTTAACCCCAGTTTAGGAGTTCACGATTCGCCCATAGATGGGATCCTAACAGGTGCAAACATCCCCGGTTAGAGTGGACCGAAGAACAATAGCCATTAAATGTTCGTTCGACACTCCTCAAAACCTCCCGATCAGAGGTCTTGCTGCCGGATGTAGTTTATCGTCATCTCCCCACGGATAAGGAAAAAACTAGATGCAGCACGAATGTGGTTCCACAGAAAGATACCGAGAGTTCCACTGTCAGAGCGAGTAAGCAACAAAGAAGTCTTAAAGAAAAAGACAACAGAAATAGGACTTTGGAAAAATCAGCTGCAATTACTGTTCCTGATTCTTTGTAGAGATCGACTTAAATACATTAAAGATACATAAGTAATATTCAATTAGATTATCTCGACCTCGGTATGACAATAAACTACATCCGCGTCCTGGGTAACACGATAAACTACGTCTTACAACAAGGCCTCTGATCAGGAGGTTTTGAGGAGCGTGGAATCACCTCTTAATTGCTGGTGTTGCTAGGTACACCTTGACCAGTGGTGGTAGCACCTGTCAGGGTCCCAGCTATGGGCAAATAGTTAACCTCCAAACTCGGGTCAAAGTGTAAAAATAGGCTTTAATACCAGAAATACTTTGTAAAAATTATTACCAGCAATACATTTTCGGATAAAAAAGAAAAAAAATTATCAGCTATAGATTTTTTGAAAAAAAAGCAATTTTATCAGCTATACATTTTTTGATTAAAAAGAAAAAATATTGTCAGCAATACATATTTGAAAAAAAATTATTACCAGAAATAGATTTGTTGTAGAAAAACTATTGCGAAAAAAATTTTTTTTTGAAAAAAAAATATTACCAGAAATATATTTTTGAAGGAAAAAATATTACCAGAAATATATTTTTGAAGGAAAAAATATTACCAGAAATATATTTTTGAAAAAAAATATTACCAATAATATACATTTTGTCGGCTTTAAATAACACATTAAGGTTGACATGCCGTAAACCAAACCTAACCAAACCAATTACATTATCAGCAAACAGAAAAATAAAGCTTCTGAAATAATTAGACTTTTTACCCTTATTGCGTATGATAAAATTGTATTTCGGTTTGGGGGTGATCTTTTACAAGAACTAAAACAAATTAATAGATTCTTCATTACTTTTGAACAAGCGCATCGATTTCTGTTAGAGGAACGTGCGGTTTCTAATGACTATATTTTCTTTCTTCTTGCAGTTGAAGTTTAGTCCTTTTTCCATCAACATGTCTAGGAGGTTCTGTATTTTCTTTCCCTAGTCGGTTATCAAGGCAGTGTCATCTCCGCATCTTATATTCCTCTTAAAAACTTGAATCTTTGTGCTCATACTGCTGATTTCAGCATATTTATGATGATTTGCCAATTTGAGATTGAAAACTAACAAACAAACAAACAAACAAAAAATTAGCGAAATATGTGTCTGTGTAAATTCAGATTTTAAATAAATGTACATATTCGCATGTTTGTTTAGATATTTTAGACTTTAATGTAAAATGTGTATAATTAGGTCTATTAGCTGAATGACATCAAGTAAAATGGCAGAAGGAAAAGGCGTCGCACGCCATATTCATTTTATTGCAGCTGTCACAAAATGGCGACAGATAGATGTTTCGAGAAATTAACATGTTTGGATGGTCATTAAATGACACATCAAGTTTTTTCACCTTGTCTTCTCTGACTTACCAGTAGTCTAAGTACTTTTATATTTTTAAACATGAAGAACATTCATGTGCATTTACATAAGTGTATACATATATATATATATATATATATATATATATATATATATATATATATATATATATATAAATTGATGCTTCAATTTAATTTTAAGATATTTGACCAATTTTGTGGATAAATAGGGGAAATTACTTAAAACCAATTATAGATTTAAAACTTTCTAATTCTTACCATGTACGTGTCACGTATATACAAACATATATAAATACATGCATACATACATATATATATATATATATATATATATATATATATATATATATATATATATATATATATATATATGTGTGTATGCGTGTATATATTTATATATATGCGTGTGAGTGTGTTTGCGTGTGTATATATATATATATATATAATGTTTATATTTATATATACAGATTCATAAAATGAACACATATATAATACACATAATACAATTAAATTAATTTTGCATGTACGTGCTACTGATGCATATGTATATGCGTGTGTGTATACATACAGTGTTGGCACATAACACATTAATAGATATGCAACTCCTGAACATGGTCTCGGATGAGATTGAAAGTACTTGAGAAAATTAAAAATACACACCCACATATATATATATATAATTTATTTGTTTAAACGTATTTTAAATGGATACTCATATTTGAGTAGATGGTTTCTTTTTATTTATTAAAGAGTATATTTATTTATTTGCATCTACCAGACTGACTATTCGGAAACCTTGTTAGAAAAACATGCGCCTCCGACAGGATTCGAATCTGCGTCACCTAGAGGTAACCGTCATTAGATCTGATATGCCTTAGTCCACTCAGCCGTGTAGGTCCTACTGAGTAAACCAGGCCAGAATAGAGCTTTTGAACACATATCTTCCCGATTCCCGATATATACATATCTGTTCTGTTTCGTATCCTAACGTAAACAGAGACAATTTTTTTAGGAAATGGTTTAAATCCGACATATTTTTAATTTATTTGTTTAAACGTTATTTTAAATGGATACTCATATTTGAGTAGATGATCCGTTTTTTTTATTATGAAATACTAAACAGTATATTCATTTATTTACCAGAATCGATTCGAGATTCGAGAAATCTTATTTAAAAAATATAAGCTGATAGATATAAATAAATAAATGCACTGTTTAATAATACAAACAGGACATCTACTAAAATATGAGCATCCATTAACAAAACCCATTTAAACAAATAAATAAAAACAAAATGCCAGATTTATTCCATTTCCTAAAAAATGTCTCTGTTTCGTATCGTAATGAATACGAAACAGAGTAGATTTATATAATTCTAGAATCGAGAAAGATATGTGTCCAAAAGCGCTATTCGGGATTTGTTTGATCAGGAGTTCCTACGTGCTCGAGGATTCACGTCATTACATATGCCGGTTAAAAATTGTTATATTGTTTATACGTTATTTTTATGCATACAGATATTTAAGTATTGTTTTTAACCTACAAACGTCCTACGGTTTCCCTCGAGCGCTCAATCTTCTCGAAGCGTAGCTGAATGCAAAGAAATAACATAATATATTATGAAATGAACTAAGTCCGATAATTGTTTTGTAGTTTAAAAACAGTAATTTAACTTTGCTAAGCAGACACTTCCTCCGTAGCTAGATGGTATAGCACATCAGTTATATGACGGTTCCGTGTAGAGCGTAGGTTCGATTCCTGTCGGAGGACACGGATTTTTTTTGAGATTTCTCGTATACCGGTAAATGTAGTTAATAGTGTTTATTATAAACAGAGCATTTACTTAAATATTTATATCTATAAAAATAACGTATAAACAAAAAATATATTAAACTAATTGTCGGACTCAGTCCATTTCATAATATATATATTAAGAAAGTAATTTTAATTTATTAATCCGACAGATTTTTGTCACTTTAAACGTTATTTTTAGTGGATACTCATATTTTACTAGATACTCCGTTTTTATTATTAAACAGTATATTCATTTATTTACCGGAATTTACTCACCTTTATTAAAAACTTACTGTACTCTTTGAAAGCATATCTATGTCTCAACTATCTTATTAATAATTTTATTATATATAAGTTTATAAATACTTTTCAGTTGTAATTTTGTTTCAGGTGTTATAATGCCAGTTACAGGTATTGAGATTTGGTTCGCCGAATTGAGGAAATACAACATTATTAAACGATATTCCCCAAAATTGGTTATTTGTTTGTCACTTGTCCCTTGAAATAAAACCCAGAAAACAACCTGACTGCCAGCATTCGATTCATTTTAAAAGGAGATGGGGCATGGCAATATTTAGCGCAATACAGGAAGTTTAACAAATAAATCAGAGATAAAAGATAATTTGATAAAAAACGAAAATCATTTTGATACACCTACTATTTTTTTTTCGGAAATAGAAAATAATTAGAATTTTCTTTCTTTTCTAAGACATCAGGTTTAATTTTGGGAAAATATATGTTATGTTACATCATCAAAACATAGTCTTACACGCAGCATTTCGTTATTTGGCACATAACACATTAATAGATATGCAACTCCTGAAGATGGTCTCAGATGAGATTGAAAGTACTTGAGAAAATTATAAATACACAGCCACATATATATATAATTTATTTGTTTAAACGTATTTTAAATGGATACTCATATTTGAGTAGATGCCTTGTTTTTATTTATTAAACAGTTTATTTATTTATTTACATCTACCGGCCTGAATAATCAGTTTATTTACGTTGTTCGGACTGTTGTTCTAATCTTTATTGTCACATTTACGGCGTTCTGGCCGTTGTACACTCCGGCCTTCTTCAAGATCACAAGATCCAGTGGACAATATCATTGGTTGATTGATCAAAAAAGTGACTTGAATCAAAGAGTCGTGAGTTCAATCCCTGGCCTCAGCGGAGAGAACAAAAACATAGAGAGTTATCAGGGCGAATTAACAATAAGTGAGGGATCAAAAGGGCACGTACGTGGAATTTGAACAATCCACCCCCGTGGACTAAATAAAGGGCCCGGTTCGAAATTCCAACAAATGTCACCTGAAGACGATCGGAGGTTACAATGGGTGAAACGTCGTGAATGTGTCAATAAAGATGAGAACATCAGTCCGAACAATGTAAATAATGTAAATAAAGACAAAGTCTGTTTATTTTCGTCTACCGGCCTGTCTATTCAAAGCATCTTATTAAAGAAAAAGATGCCCCACCTCCAGCAGGATTACTTGATCGGTGATACTATCTGCAACCGAGCCGGTCTAAAGCACGTTGTATCTTCTGCTGTTCACTTTACTAACAATCATACATTCTGTCTTCTGTCAATAGAGGTTTAGGAGGCCTTTTCCCGCTGTTTTTTTACTACCTTCTCTACGATTCCCTGCAGTATTTTTTCTGTGACTGCTATCAATGAAGCGCCATTTGCGTATCTTATAATTGTGTCCATCAAGGATAAATCACGGCAGGACTTCTAGTTCTCTTACGATCAGGGTAAAATAAAAAAAGAAATGAGAAATTATCCAAAAGATTTTTATTATAAATATGAATGTATAACAATATGTACACACATCGGTCTGTGTTTAACCAGAGAAAATATGAATTGATTTAAAACTATTTTTACTTCTATTCATTTATTTTTGGTCGGGACTTTCTTGATGTGCGTCTTATTCATACCGTCTATTTGATCTCGTATTTCTGCTTTCGAGCACCCGAAACAATAACACACGTAAACTTCGTCCCTACTGACATGTACAAAGGAATAGGCACACCTTTGTTTATAGAAAAAAAAACTTGTCAGTTTATATATATATATATATATATATATATATATACACACACACACATACACACACATATCTATATACACACACACACTAACACTAACACACACGTGTGTGTGTGTGTGTGTGTGTGTGTGTGTGTGTGTGTGTGTGTGTGTGTACATATATGTCATCAATAAGTTATTTATTATAAAATAAATGTTCCCCGTAGACCTTGATAAGCTAGGGAACGAAACCGGTTGGTCTGTTGAGTGATTGTCTCATTTCTTATTTTTTACTTTCATCTCACATAATGTCTATTAGAAATAAATTCTATGTCTTTCTAGCTATTTGCCAGTTTTGTACCTCCCACAATCTATTCAAATATATATATATATATATTCTCATTATACGTTTTTTATGGATACACTAGTAGACGGGTATCAACGAATACGAGTGGCCAGCTATTATATATATATATATATATATATATATATATATATATATATATATATATATATATATATATATATATATATATATATATATATATGGTAAACTCTCCCGTCTTATTCGACGTATGAGGTTCAAGCAGCTCAGTTGCTAAAAACCGACAGTCGGACACCAGCGCATATGATTTTATAAGCCTGTTTTAACACATATATTTATATAAAACTTAGCGTATAAAAAAAAACCTTTTACACCCACTCTTAAAGTGGTTTGCCGAAAATCTTGAAACAGACTGAGTGACTCCGATTTGTATAATTTTATTTCATGCGAATACAACGTTGCGAATTTGAAAATCACGTCGGCATTGAAAACCGTAACCAAGGTTACCACACATCCACTCTCTTCTCTGTCCTTTGTTGAGGAATAGATAAATGGGAAAGGACTTCTCTCTATGCATGCGTGAGTGCGGAAATGTTCTCACTTTGGAAAAGGAGACAGGCTGGGAAATTTTCAAGGTCCTATGAAAAAGAGCATTTATCTGTCATTCTGTAGACGTCTGATCATATCTATCTATCTATGACTCTTCCTCTCTAGATCTATGTCTCTTCTTCTCTAAGTTTATCCCACTCGAGATGTCTGTTCTTCTATCTATCTATCTATCTATCTATCTATGTTTCTTCCTCTCTAATTCAATGTCTCTTCTTTTCTATGTCTATCTCACTCGTGATGTGTGTTCAGCTATCTATCTATCTATCTATCTATCTATCTAAACCTGTTTTCTCCAGGTTTTTCCACTCGATGCGTTTGTTCATATTTATGTGTGTACACACACAGACGCACACACACACACACACACACATACACACACACATATCTATACACACACACACACACTAACACTAACATATGTGTGTGTGTGTGTGTGTGTGTGTGTGTGTGTGTGTACATATATTTTAGGACATTTTTATGTTTATACATTCTTTTCATAGATACAAATTGATATGTCCTGGAAAGGGATATATTTATTCGAGTAGCTAAGTGGTTTTGGCTACTGTAACAGGGTAGGACAATCTAGCAGGTAGTCGTAATGGACTGGTACTCGTCGTAGTCGTAGGCATTAGGCTTAGGCTTAGGCAATAGGCGTAGATATTTATTCGTACAATACGCACAAAATGTGGCACATGGTCAAAAAAGGGGATTGGGGAAAAGGACGGTCTTCTTCTGTCTTAATTCTAAACTTAGCTAGTCACAAACACTGAGCCAAACATACCAACAATAGTCCTATCACCAAAACAACACATTCTCTCCTACCATTCTTAGTACATCCACCATAATACCTCAAAATCTCTATGAAATCCTAACTAGTCCCCATATGTACAATTCAAAGTCTGTGGGGGGGATAAAACAACAATTTAAAAAACCCAATGATTATTTACAATATGAATTAATACTATTTACATGAAACAAAACAAAATAAGGTTAGTAATACTCCCCCCTCCCACAATCCCAAAATGTGGCAGAAACATCAGTTAACTGGACGAAAAAAATGCGGGATTTTAATAGTATAAAAACAATCATCCATCCAAAAATACTCACAAACACGCACTCATTCAGTCACAACAACAATTACGAAAACACACAAGCGAAACGAAAGCCATCCCGTATCTACCAGAGAACTGACATCACTAACCACCTAAAAGAGGGAGGGGATGGGGAATTAAACTAAAGAAAAATAGGGACAGAAATAAAAGGGGGCCAATGAGCATGCATACCCTAGCTAAGTTAACCGAAATCAGGAAACTAAAGATTCAAACTAAAACCTAAACTAGCCTAATATCGGGACGGGTTGCCTCTATACAACCCAGGAAGGACAAAATCCTGTATCTAACCGACATCAAAGTGCCACTCCCTGTGAGCCCTTTTCATTCTACACAGTCGTGCAAGATTTACCCACCATTTGCCTAATTCTGATGAAGAGAGTTGCCGCCTTTCCGTCCTAATCTCGACTTTAAGCTGATGCTTAAAGTATAAGATAAATTGGGAAGAAGTGAACTTCTCACCTCCATAGAATCCCTTCTTACGTGTCGACGAAATCACGACTCTCATGACACCTAGCAAGCAGTGGAACACATAAATTTCAGCCTTCGTCAACGGCGGTGTCACATTGCTACAAACAGAAGAGGCCTCAAGGACAAAGAACATTCCCTGAAACATGCGAACCATGAGGCCTTCAACAAACCTACACAACGGTGCTACCAACTTGCAATGATAGAAGGGCTTCTTTAGCTAAAGATATCCCTAGGGGATCCCCCCTCCCAGCACCTCCCTGTGAGAAACTAGCCTTAAGCATCTTCACCTTTTCAGATCTATCTAGGGCGAGCAGTTTGCTGAAATCAGTGGTGAACGACCTAATCCTACTCTTAAGTATCTCCCACCACTTATTCCCAATAACCGACCCCACTAGCTCCCGCTGCACTAAGCTGCTCCTGGAAGTCCCGCCTGTCTAGTAAAGACAGATTGAACTTCCAGTAACCAGCCATTCTAGGCCTACGATCTTACGCCATCCGGGCACAAACTTGTTTGTGATCCGTATAGCATACCGAGTGGAACGTGGGACAATCTAATAAGTCTATGTCGGCTCCTCTAACATTCTGTCAAGGTAGCTAACCACCTTGTTACAAGGCCAGCTAAGAGCCCACGTCTACATTCTCCCCTCCGGGGTGATCGACCCGGTATCTATCGACGAGACCAAACACTTTGATCAGATGAACCAGGCTACGATCGCACCTACACCCACTAGCTCCCCGCTCCCTATCTAACTTGGGGTCCAGGATGGCATTCCAGTACCCAATTAAAACTAGGCGCGTTGAATCCATCAGGAATGGCCCCAACTGCCGAAAAAACGAGACCCGCTCCCCATGTTCGTTGGGCGCATAAACCGCAACGACTCGAAACGAACGACTTTTCATGGCAATATTGGCCACAATCAACCGGCCCTCGGCATCGGTATCCACATTCGCATCAAGAATACGTCTAACCAGCAAAGAAACTCCTCTGGCAAACCAGTCCCCATATGCTGAATAAAGGACAAAGTCGCTCTCCAGCACACACGCATCGACGCTGCAAACAAAGTGAGTCTCTTCGATCGCGGTGACGTCCACATCGAAAGACAAGAGATCCCGGAGCAGGCGGGCCGCCTTACCCCGATCTCTCAAGCCCTTCACATTTAGACTGGCTATTTTAATTGATATCTTCTCGGCCTGTAAAAAATAAAAAAGTGTAAGAGCAAAAACCTACTCACATACGGGCCGGAGATCTGCTTCAGTCAGGACCCCGACAGATTGTCCTAGGCTCCCTACACCTAGCTCTGACCTCATCCGTCCAACTAGGACAATTCCACCGACATCCGTTAATTTTATACACCTGTATAGGGAGGTGTTGAGAATAACAGGGATCCTCCCAGCACAATACTGACGTAACTTTTTTACATATGGAGAATCAATATCTGCAATTTTAATATTGCAAAATGTCTCCTTTGCTTCTGCAACATGAACCCAATCTTTTAAATAGGCCCCAGTGTGCCTTATGCAGGTAATGACACTCGGGGCTTTTGGAAAATTACGTGGATCTTCCACTGATTTTCCATCTACGCTAGTCAATTTATACAACAGTCGCAACTGGGTCCTCTTTTGGCTGGATAGGCCTTTCTTGAATTCGTCCCCGTCCATACTACAAATTGACTCAGGCCCAGAAAAAAGTTTTTTCTTTTTCTTTCTTGTTGCCTTTGAGGATTGGGGAGGGGAAGTAGTTAACAAATGAGGGGGTGTGGATAGGGAACTAAGGGAAGAATTTGAGGGAGAGGGGGACGGAGCACGTGAAGGGGAAGAAGGGAGGCTCCTAGTCTTAGTATTAGCTTCAGACTTTTCTTTCGGGGAAGCAAGGGCGGAAAGGGACCTGGTTTTGTCCTTGCATTTCTCCGCCCTACTACGCCCAGAGTGCTTTTGCGTAGTGGTCTCTACCTTCTCTTCCGCCTCTTTACTTCTTTTCAGCGATGCTGCCCGAGGTGGAGGCATTTTGTCCACTTCCATTTCCTCCTCGGTTTGCTGCTGCTGCTGTGCCTGCTGCTGCGCCTGCTGCTGCGCCTGCTGCTGCGACTGCTGCTGTTGCTCTTGCTGCTGCTCTTGCTACTGCTTCTGCTCCTGCTGCTGCCGTTGCTGTTGTTTTTATTTTGGTGTCTGCTCCTTTTCGGGCTTTTTGCTTTCTTTTTTTGCTTGCTGCTGCGTTTGTGGTTGTTGTTTCTCAGTTGCCTCCTTTTTGGGGGAGTGAGACGGCACGTTTTTCGCCCTCTTACCACATCGCACCTCCTTCCAGCCAGCATCGGGGTCATTGTTCGCTACCCTCTCTACCACTGTTGCTGCAACTACTGCTGCTGCTGTTGTAGTTGTGAGCCGACTTGCAGGCTGAGGACGTTTCGCGGGGCCCTCCTTTGCCATGTTCCCCACGACACCACACGACCAACAGTTCGGTTTCCGTCCCTCAACGACAACCAACATTCTTCTCTCTCGACACAAGAGAATATTAGGAATTAGCCCAAAATTTGTTCTGGTCAACGTGACCTGCAATTCCACGTCTCCAGTGGCGATGCCCGATTTTCATAAAATCGCCTTCACTTCCTCTACTTTTCGAAATTTCGAAAAGAAGGCTCCCACCCGGTCTTCTGAGATATCCACGGACACCCCATGGACTGTGATCCTTGTGTCCTACGGGTGCCCATCTACTCAGTTTGCAGTTTTATGTTCTTCGTGCTTCGCACACTGCCAGCCAGCTGTTTGGCATATTGCTCGGTGGACAGGAGAATGTCCCATATCGCGTTTGTGCGTCTCGCCAAAACTTTAGGGTTAATTTTTAAGGTCTTTAAGACCTCCTCCATTGTTTCCCTGCTGACTCCAATTAATTTACGGCTTTTGACGTCGGAAGTCAGCAGGGATATTATTCTTGTATTGACGGCCTCCAACGCCTCTTGAATGGTGAGGAATTCATTTTCTTTAAACAACTTCTCCAACTCTTTCCTTTTCTCCTCATAGAACTCTGCATTTTGCTTCGGTCTATTTTCAGCCCAGGCCGTTTTTACCGAAGACTCCGGCGGTGTTGATGTTGGATTGTTTTCGCTCATGATGGTCGCAACGATTACCACGACCGAACAAATAATCGGTTGTTTCTTCTTCCTTTTTTTGCTTTTTTTAAATTATTTTAACAACTAAAAACAATATCAAGAACAAACCAAATAAAAAACAAAAGAAGAACGTAGGCAACCAATGACAAATTCAAATAAATAATTCAAATAAATACGGAAAATGTAATGAAAACAAAAACCGTGGGGAGGGTAAAAATACAAGAAAGGAAATAAAAAAAAAAGTGAAAAGAAAAAAATGTACAAATATATGAACAAATAAACAGAAAAGTAAAAACTGAAAAATTGAAAAAAGTTTTTAGAAAATCAAATCAAAAACTTAACAGTTCACACGTCAATTAACACTTGCTTGTCTTAATACACTCCGGCAAAATCCTGGCGTAGGCAATAGGCGTAGGCGATGTATCTCCACATCAGTTTGTATTTATGGCTGACACCAGCCAATCATATTACTGTGAGGGGGAACCCGGGTGTATGCATATTCATTACATCACAAATATTTTAGTAAATGCTCTGTTTATAATAAACAGTATTAACAACATTTACGGGCCTGATTGTCCGAGAAATCTTCATAGAAAATATTCGTCCCCCGACAGGAATCGAACCTGTATCTTAAACGGAACCGTCATATAGCCTGACGTGCGTTTAACCGATTTGGCCACAGAGAAGCATTCGGTTAGCAAGGTCGATTTTACTGTCTTTAAACTACAATCTTCCATGATTCTCTCACGTACATACCAAAGGTATACAAATGACGTCACACATTATGAAATCGGCAAAGTCCGACAATTTTTAAAGACATTTTTATGTTTATACATTCTTTTTATAGATACAAATATTTAGGTACCTCCGTGAGATCGCTAAAAACAGAGCATAGCATGATGAAAAAGACGCCAAACTTGACGAAAACAAAATTTTAGCGTCTAAATGTTTATGTTATTATTTGAGGAAAGATCAAAGTATTTTTTAATTATTTAAAAAATAATTTCCTTCTTTTTAGAACATTCTAAATTTTGATTAAAAAAACGTGTTTCTCTTTGTGTCACCGGAACTAGTAAAATAACATAAAATTTTAGTGCATTTTTTCTGTATGACACATTAATTTTGAAAATCTTGCAAAAATAAAAATAATTGTCGGATTTTAAGGAAACTTTCAGAAACTATTCACAAATGATGGAACTTATTATAAATATGTTTTTCTTTTTTAGTCATGGCAAAAATTTCTTTTTCATATGTATTACCCCCCACCCCTAACTAATTGTACGAAAACTCTATAATTTCAATTTTGGGCAGATTAGTGATTATATTAGTTAAAAGCACAAGGCTTTGGGGAAAACAATTTTTTTTTTAGTTGGACCACCTCTACCTGAAAATCCACTCTGAATTGTAACATACAAAACTCAATAATACAAAAATATTATTTAATTTCAAAAGCTTTTAATTGCTATTATTTATTTCAATGATCATGGACAATATTGTCTGAAAGCAAAAAGATATTTCGATGAAAAATGAATTTTAAAGCAATTATTTGTTATTTCTGAAATATTTTATTATTTTTACATTATGCTGTTAATTCTTCTAAAATTAAGGACAAATTTGTAAAATTTAACGAATGTTGTTATTAAGTAGATATATATTTACAGATTATAATTTCCTAAGCCTTTTACAAACTAACGAACAACAGTATATAAAAAAATATAATTTGTGTCAATAATTACACTGTAAATCAAATCCACGGAAGACCGGAAGTATCATGTGTGCAATAAAAAAACGTCACGTGGATTGAGTTTCTGTCTAGTATTTAATATAGATACTGAATTTTTATTACAATTATTTGTTATTTCTTTAATTATAATAGATTTTTACATTTAAGTTGTTGAAATATTATAAAATTAGTTAAAAGCCGCATTCAGTTTCGTAAATGTCCTTTTGAGATATAGATTTATTTTTGCGAAACACGTGTGGAGAAGTTAATTTAATTTTTCAATTTCGACTGAGAAGGGTACATACAAGTATCAGTATCATCTTATGAAATTTAAATTTGTATTTTATGTACACTTCTGATAAAATTTCATAAGAAAGGTACCTATAAAATAACATAAAATAAGATACTTTCTTATGAAATTTAATCTCACTATCAAGTCTTATTTTAATTTCTTTATAATATATTTTCCATAAAGCATCGTAAACGTAAAGGTGAAAGCTAAGTACAAAAAAATATAAAAAAATTAGAACGCTGAAAGTTTTCCTTAAAAATAACGAGGTAAACAATTTATTCTCTTAAATCTAAATAACTTCATATCTCTCCTTCCGTAGAAGGAATTATCCTCACGTAAGCTATCAAAACGTCACGAATGCCTTTCGTCACCTTGTCAAGTGACGCGAAAGTTTATGACCTGTTTTGTTTTCAAACTACGTCTTTTCGGCGCAGAAACTAAGTTAAGTTTGATTCAAAATATTTTAAATAAACATTATAATTTCTGATTTTCTTAAAATAAGTTTTGAAAAAATTGTAATTGATTTTTAAAAGAATTTCAAACTGTGATTTTCTTTTTTTTTATAAATTGGAAAAAAATGTCTGTCATGATCGATTATCTGTCAATTTTGCTGAATAAAAAAACAAGATTTTTAACGATAATTTTGGACGTGCTAGGAGCGATTAAAAAATGTTTAAAAAAGCCCCCCAAAAACTTTTATCTTTCCTCTTAATAATAACATAAATATTTAGATGATAAAGTTTTGTTTTCGTCAAGTTTGGCGTCTTTTTCGTCATGCTATACTCTTTTTTTAGCGATCTCACGGAGGTACCAACAAATATTTAAGTAAATGCTCTGTTTATAATAAATAATATATATATATCTGTGTGTTTGTTTGTGTTTATATATATATTAAGACATGCATCATTAATTAATCTACACAAGTTTTGTCTACTTATTTTTAATATGATCCTCTAAGAAAGTTACCATATTGACGCATATTCATTTATTCTGAGTACTTTCAACATTAGCAAAATGCCATCTTCAAGGTCTTCTTTTATCAGTGTCTTGTTTTATCTAAAAGAAATTTGTTGTGTTTATCTGAAAATTAATTTTTTATTTATGAAGTGAAAAATGCTACACTTATGTACTGTACGATTTTAAAATTTTATGATGTGAGAATACTCGTGCAGTAACGTCAAGGGAGGTAACTAAGTTATTAAGATGTCTATATATTTAAAAAAAATATTTAAAGTTATTAGTTAAACCTAGAAATATGTGTGTGTGTTTGTCTATCTATCTATCTATCTATCTATCTATCTATCTATCTATCTATCTATCTATCTATCTATCTATCTAATTTCGTTCATCTCTAGGTCTATTTCACTCGATACGTTTGTTCATATTTCTGTGCGTGGGTGGGTACACACACACACACACACACACACACACACACACACACACACACACACACACACACACACACACAGAGTATAAGTGGCCATTTTAGTCAACACCCTACGGCGACAATCCTTTTCACGCCTAAACGCATTTTAGCATAAAAACAGACAGTCGTCCCTGGGTGTTGAATTCAATGTCCACTGCTCTATTTTATATTTACATGCGCTCTATCCCTGATATTGAACACTTTTAACCCATAAATATAGCAGATCTTAAACTAATATTTATGCCATGTATATATATATATATATATATATATATATGAGTGTTGTATCTATGTCTCTATCTTTGTTCCCTCTAAATATATATCTTTCTCTCGCTAAATCTATCCCACTCGAGATGTCATTTTATATTTCTATCACTATACATGCGCATCTATCTATCTATCTATCTATCTATCTATCTATCTATCTATCTATCTATTCTGTTGAAATCTATCAATACGTGTATAAGCTTTTTCTTGCTTGTGTGCCTTCTTTTACAAATGTGTGCACATATATGTCTAAGTGAATAATCGATATTCACCGATTCTTAAAACACCTTGCACACAAACACTTTAAAACAGACATGCGCACACACAAAATCGAACGCATATGGAACTTATATATAACGAAGGTCGAACAATGCATCGTTTTGATAGAACTAATCAACATACTTCTATTATTTCGAACAACGATAGAATTTATGATATTGATTGATCTCAGTATTGCAGTCAATATTGGAATTGTATATATATATGTGATTGCGTTCATGACCAAGTGGTTAGACTGTTCGCTTTATGACCATGAAAGCACGGGTTTCAATCTTACCATGGCCAATTTGTCAGGAAGATTATACATTGGCCTGAAGAGGTAATCCCAACGTGCGGCACCTTTGTAAAGTGCCTGAAAACCATACCACGGGTTGACCAAAGGCTTGTAAGTGAAACTGAGTTGACGAAACTAATTAGGAACCGTCGATGGTTGTGTTAGCATAAAATCTCAAGTCATCGTGACCGAGGTTTTCAGCGTACTGGCCTAGTTCAGACTGTTGATCATGCCAGATGATACGTCTCGCTCAGAAGCCGGAAGTAAAGTTCACTCAGCATAGTTGCCGTATAAACCACAGGTGGGCTATGTGGATGTTGAAGAAACACAAATGTGCTTGAGCAGGTGTCTGCAGCAGGGATTGGCTAGCCGCCCTAGTAGATAGGCATAGTTGGTTACGACCGACCTGTAAAAGGTGGATGCAAAAGTAGGTATGCAGTAATAAAATACAAAACGTGATAAATAGTGGTAATAATATAATAATTACAGTATACGTACTTTTGCAGCCGCCCGTATTATTACGTTCATGATTGCATTTATGAATATCGAAGCCTTTTTGTGTAAACAAAATAGATTTTAAAAGATCAAACAGACCAGAGTCTATCTTGTCATTGATTATAGGTTACAATTTGCAATTGATTCTTCTTTAGTTATATTAGTAACAAAAACCTAAGATATTTCTGTTGTCTTGTGTATTCCCCGAGCTGTCGGATTATATTAGACGTACTATGTAAAAAGAAAAGAAAATCAAAAAACAAAATGCCTCTTTCTTAAAAACGATTCTTTCTTGTAACTCTATGTCAATCTGTATAGTATTGTTTTGCCGGATTTCTTTTTTTTTTTTAGCTCAGAGTCGGTCATTTAAGTGAAAACTAAAGGTGACACGAAGGACGATCCACCTGTACAGCGGTACGGATGTTGCGTTCTCTTGCCACTTAACTGGCAGTGTCTCTTGTAAGGAACTGAAGCGTGAAGCAAGAGTCCGGGCACACGTCAGGTCACTTCGGACACGGTCGGTCTGCTTGTGCAGCTGGGATGTGAGACTAAATGCCTCTTATTGTATTTGCGAAGACAGAGACGGACTCTATTACGTATGACCAATCGAAGGGAAGTCGGGGCGCGCTGGTTGTCTTTAACTATTTCGGCGCAGCGTAACTGAAGACGCGTGCGCAATTGTTGTTGTCGCTTTTCTTGTTGCGTCGCTAAAGAAACGGAAAGATTCACCTGCATGTAAGTTCAGATTTTGCACTCAAAGACTTCGGCATCTAACGGCCATTTTGATCACGTTTCTACGTTTAAAACACTCTTGTATATGTGCGCGTTTGCTGGCTTGACAATGTATGGTCTCGAGCGAGAAAGACTCAGAAGGGAAGGATATCTTCATTATGCGAGAAAACGCCTCATAGAAGTGATAGAAGCTGTTATTCTGATAATTATGGTGTTGATGTCTTTTTTTAATTTAATTTAAGGGCCTATACTCACTTAAACTTTGTTTCATTACAAGTCAAAGATCATGATTTTTTAAAGTCATTTCACTTATTACTTGCCAATCATTTTTCTTTGAATGGTGTTTATTCGCTTGAGATTATTCGCTTTTCTTTAATGGGTTTTTTTCTTTAATGGGTTTACTTTAATGGGTTTTCTCGATGATGCAGACCGGTAGACGAAATAAATTCTCTTTAAAATAAATCTACTCAAATACGGGTATCCATTAAAACAGCGTTTAAAGTAATAAAAATATATGCTAAAAAAATAAAAATCCATTAAATTTCTAGAAATTGCTTTGTTTACGTTTCAAATACAAAACTCTGCAGTTATAACTTCTGATAAACTCTGAACGGGTGAATGTGCTTTAAAGTGAAATAGAACATTGCTTGATTGTGAAGCTCTTTGTAGCCGAGTTGTCAAAGCACGCCGGATCAACGGTGGTTTCTCCTGCAAAGAGACACGCAGGTCCGAATTATGCTGGAGGGCATTTCTTTTTAAAATAAGTCTACTTGAGGGTGCAGGCCGGTAGATGAAATAAGATGTTGCTTAAAATAAACGGAACGCCGACTGAAATACGATTATCCACGAAAAATTATCCTTTAAATTGTTTTTGTCTTTTAAAGTTTAAAATGCCAACCTCTCCACATTCTCAGCGTTTCCTATCTGCGCATAATTTAACCAATATTTGCGTTTTTATATTCCTCACTCCCTCGTGCGCATGTGCGCATCAACAGAAACCTCACTTTAGCCCGATGAAGTTGTGAAGGACGAAACGCGTCTAATACACAAAAAAAATTCCACCTTATCATTATTTTCCTAACATTGTTCTGTTATATAAAAAATTGTATATTATCATCTCATATATATATATATATATATATATATATATATATATATATATATATATATATATATATATATATATAAAAGTGGACATGGAAGTCAGCACTTAGAGGCGACAGTCTGTTTCATGCTAGTGCAATCAGCAGGCGCCTGACGATTGCACTAGCATGAAACAGACTGTCGCCTCTAAGTGCTGACTTCCATGTCCACTTTTATATTTACACACGCTCTATCTCTGATATTGAGCACTTTACCCCATAAATATAGCACACTTTAAGACTATATTTCTGTATATATATATATATATATATATATATATATATATATATATATATATATATGTGTGTGTGTGTGTATGTATATATATATATATATATACATATATATATTATAATTTTTTCTTATCCTGCATCTTTGTCGTTAGTAAATTGTTTTCGTATATATAAAAAAATTATAATAAATAATTATTGCTCTACTATCGGTATTGAGCCCTCTTTTGAATTAATGCTGTGAACGTTACAATTTATATATTATTTTGGTTCTCATTTCATTAGGATATGTATATATTTATACAGACAAGCCTCTCATCAACGGACTAATAGTGGGGAGGGGAGTTAAAGCTGATTGTCCGGGGATGGGAAGAGATTAATTTAGAGTTATAAAAGCACTATAGTAAATATCAGTAGTTATGATTATAATGTAAATACTATAAACATGTATATATGGCATAAATAAATATATACTTAATATAGATATATTAATCAAAATAACAAAAATAATAGATTTCTTACAGCTACTCTCTCACGCACACGCTAATGTATCGTACTTTCCGTCTTTGTTTACAAGTGAAAGGCCCACCACCGCCGCCAAGCGGTCACTTTGAGAACTAATACGGCTCGTTCCGCTAAGTCCGTAAATTTTTAAATACATCGCTGACGATTTGGAAGTTTTTTCCTGCAGATATTTTTTTATTTTGCCAGCAGATTTTGTCCGTTGCATCCGAAGTTTATATATATATATATATATATATATATATATATATATATTCAGTTTATACGTTATTTTTAAAGATATAACTTATTTAATCTGTATCTTTAATTAAACAGTATTAGTTACATTTACTGGCCTGAATGTGCGAGAAATTTCGTAGAAAATATGTGATTTTCCGATAGGAATCGAACCTGTAACCCCAAAGGGAACAATCAGTTGATCTAATGCGCTGTTAACCATTCAGACACAAAGAAGTGTCTAGTTAGCAAAGTCCGAAGTACGATTTATAAACATACACCTTCGACGATTTTTCTTCTATCGATCATATCTGCTTAGGAAATATATCTTAACGTAAACAATGACAACATATTAAGCAATGAATTAAGTCCGACAATTATTTTAATATATTTTCGGTTTCTACGTTATTTTTATAGATAAATTTATTTAGGCATATGCTTTGTTTTTTTTTAATTAAACAGTTTCAATTACATTTACCGGCTTGAATGTTCGAGACGTTTCGTAGAAAATTTGTGCTTCTCCGACCTGTAACCCCATTTGATTTGATGTGCTGTTAATAATTCAGCGACAAAAATAACAAAAAATTGCATAGCGCTGAAATATCATTTGAATTTACGGTGTTAGCGCATAGCACATCCATAGATATGCAACCGCTGAAGATGGCCTCAGATGAGATTGAAAGTACTTGGGAAAATAAAAATTATTTTAAATTTTGGAATTTTTCTTAATCAATTTTCTACAGTCACCAAGAAAGTAATTCGTAGAATTGAAAGGATTAAAACTACAATAAATAGACATAATACGTCGAAATTATTTAACCAAACATGCTTGAATAAATATATGCTGCCTAAATCTCTCTCTTTCTCCTCTCTCTCTCTCTCTCTCTCTCTCTCTCTCTCTCTCTCTCTCTATATATATATATATATATATATATATATATATATATAAATATACATGTTATCCCTCACCGATTCGTAATTTCATGCACAACGCAATCTTCAGGTGTTGGGTGGAGACGAACCATTACATAATTTAAATTCTAATAAAAAAATAACTGCGTAGCTAAATGCTGACGCGGCCCATATTTTCTTCTTAAATGTTTGTAGCAGCAAAGTGTTATATAAAAAAATACTAAATTAAAATACTACAATTAAAAAAAATATGTTAAAAAAATCACATAAGTTATCTTTCTTGCATAAGGTAAAAAATATTTTGAATTGATGTTGTCACATCCATTTATATGCAACCGCTGAAGATGGCCTCAGATGAGATTGAAAGTACTTGGGGAAATAAAAATTGTTTTAAAGAAAATTTTGGAATTTTTCCTGATCAATTTTCTACAGCCACCAAGAAATTAATTCGTAGACTTGAGAAGATTAAAACTAAAATAAATACACATAATACGTCTAAATTATTTAATCAAACAGCTTGAATGAAAGTTGATTTATTTTTTAATCCGACATTTTATTTACAGTTACATTTGATCATATCAAATGTAACTTACAACGACACACGTACACACACACACACACACACACGCACACACACACACACACACACACACAGATATATATATATATATATATATATAAATATAAAAGTGAACTGAAGTCAACACTTAGAGGCGACAGACTGTTTCAGACTGTCGCCTCTAAGTGTTGACTTCTATGTTCACTTTTATATTTACACACGCTCTATCTCTGATATTGAGCACTTTGTCCCATAAATATAGCACACTTTAAAAACTATACTTCTTCATATATATATATATATATAAATATGTCGTTTCTTCTCTAAGAAAGTGAGTGTGAATCTATCTAGTTATCTATCTCAGAGCGAGCCATTAAAGTGACTAGTAAACTTGGCTTCATGATCCATATCATGTATGATTGCCACAATAATCTATGTATATTCAAAATTCATATATAGACAACAAGTCGAGCTCCTCACTTTGTACATAGTGTGACTGACCTTTCGTATTCGAGTTGACATCCCTGTTATCTTAAACAGTGAAATTAATGTCTACAGATTTAGAAATTTTCGGTAGTCGATTTAACTGCTTAAAATAGCATAGAATATCTGCTAAAAATAAGATAAGAAAAAATATATAGGTTTTTTTCCGATGCGGATTTCTCATCATCATTGAGAACAGACTGAACCTTAATTTTCTCAGTGTTCAGATTCTTGCTTTAACCATTGAACTTCACCAGCAAGTACAACTTAGCGGAAAAGTTAGTAGAGAAAAGTTTAGTCTTTGCGAGTTATGTGTGATATGCATTTGAATTGACAGCATCTCAGGAGAAGGCTGTATAGTTAGCATATAAGAGACGTCGCGAAATCCGGCAGGGGCGGAAGCGGTTAAGGAGAAGTTCATCATTTGAAACGGATATATATATATATATATATATATATATATATATATATATATATATATATATATATATATATGCGTGTGTGTGTGTGTGTGTGTGTGTGTGTGAAGAGAAAAATAACGAAGATGCGGGCGGAGCAACAACAGCAAAACAAATGTAACAAATCTTATGTTGATGTGTAACACTTTCGTGTGCCAATGAGAAACGGTACCAGGGTCATCTGACAAGAGAAGCCTTGCCAAATAGGTCGAGTAAAACTAATTTACCGTCAGTACTGATTCGTTTTTGCTACTCTTTCACAACAGTTTACTGTCTGCGTTTTTCTCTCTTACTTGTATCAACTTTTCTTACTTTGCTAGATCTTGAAACTAATCATTAATGCCTACGTTCTTAATCTGTTACCTTTTATCCTTCAGTACCTTCTATCTATCTATCTATCTATCTATCTATCTATCTATCTATCTATCTATCGATCTATATATATATACATATATATATATATATATACATGTATATATATATATATATATATATATATGTATATATATATATATATATATATATGTATATATATATATATATATATATATATATATATATATATATATATATATATATATATATACTAGCAGCATGGCCCGGCGTTGCCCGTGCTTGATTAAAAAATCGTACGACTCATAGAGCAATCGCTATCACTTGACTTAAAATATTTTTGCCCTTCCTTGCCTTTAAAGGAGTGCCCTTTGCCGTGCTAATGTTGCTACATGCCTTACTTCTTGCCTATCTCACACTGCGAATTTTTTCTAAGCTCTATACTAAACATTAAATCTGTTACGAAAAAAGAGCTAAACAAAGTGAACACAAAACGATCAGCTTTAAAAAAGGACTCGTAACTGGAAAAACCGAATGAAAAAAGAATGTTAACAACTAATACTTTTTCACACCCAAACAGTTCTGCGGAATCAGAATCAACGTTGAGTTTAAGCAAGCGTATGAGCCAATTGGAGTAAAGTGCCATGGAGATTTAAATTTTTCCCACTTGTGAAGAATGCAACTATCGATTTTTTTTGCACGTTAGCATGCTAGTTAACATTCGTGTCAGTCAGCTGTTGGCTCTCACGCTGACCAATAGAATCTTCCTGCTTATTCGTGGCAGCCAGCTATAGGCTCTCACTCTGGCCAGTAGAAAATGACCGCAAACTACGTGAAAACTGCCGTATAAGCATGAAAAAATCGATTATTTCCACTATCGATGGAAGTTGGGAAATGCAAAGTCGGTCTTGGCCTGTTCGCTAACTTGGAGCATGTGCATGTAAATTTTGGTGCAAATCCGTCGAAAATTGCGACCGTGCATTCGTTACACACACAAACACATCCTGCCTTTTATAGATAGAGATAAATCGATGTCGTTTCTTCTCTAAGGCTATTCCACGCAAGATGTGTGCTCATATTTCTCTTTCACTATCTATCCATGTGCTTCACTATCTATCTATCGATCATATTTCCTTCTTTCTTTCTTTTTTTCTTTCTTTCTTTCTCTCTCTCTCAATATATTTGTGTGCGTGTGTGCGTGCGTGTCTCTTTGTGTACATGTGAATCTATCTATCTATCTATCTATCTATCTATCTATCTATCTATCTATCTATCTATCTATCTAAACCTGTTCTTGTCCCGCTCTATTCCTCTCGATAAGTCTGTTCATATTTCTCTCTCTCTCTTTCTCTCTCTCTCTCTCTCTCTCTCTCTGTGTGTGTGTGTGAGCGCAAATGAGTGTAAATCTATCTTGTTATCTATCTCAGAGCAGTCACTAGAGTGACTATTAAATTGGCTTCACGATTCATTGCATGTAAGATTGCCGCAATAATCTATGCATATTCAAAATTCACATATAGACAAAAAGTCCAGCTCCCCACTTTGTTCATAGTATGACTGACCTCTCGTATTCGAGTTTACCTGTCTGAGAGAGTGGCTAGCTAATCCCTGCTTTGGTTTATACGGCATCTATGATGAGCAGACTTTGGTTACAGTTTCTGTGAGAGAGCACATAATCTGGCGTGAGGAACAGGTTGAACAAAGCCGATGCGCTCAAAATCTCAGTCATGATGACTAACACAGCCATCAATGGTTTCCAAACGGTTTCGCCAATCCAGTTTCACTCAGAAGGCATGGGTCAATGTTTTCAAGACGATAATTCCTTGACAAATCGACCTGCTTAACCCGTTGTTTAGAAGCCTTTGGTGGATTGTAAACCAAGGAGAATATAAAAATAATTTTTCTGTGATTCCAGAGTTTGTCCTTTGAGTAAGTGACAAGGATGGGAAGCTAATGAGACGATAGGCTGAAAATAATTCTGAAACTTATCGTCTCGGCTTTTTCATTTAGGAATGAAAAACTCTATGTCAGGAGAATGGGTTGGGATTTTCCAGAATAAGAGAAGTCATAAAGTAAATGAAACTATCAAATACGATGAACATAGACCAAAAAGTATTTGTTTCTCACCTCTCTCTCTCTCTCTCTCTCTCTTATATATATATATATATATATATATATATATATATATGGAGAGAGAGAGATAGAGAGATCAATTATTTTACTAAAAGTCAAAAAGTCATCACCTTAATATATATATATATATATGCATGCATGCATGTTTCATTAAAAACGACAGACAAGGTTAAGCTTTTTATTTAATTTTTCTTATGTTCGTACAAGAGATTTTATTTCAGGACAAAGAGTGTGTAAAAACTGTCCAAATGTTTTATATTTCCGAGCGCTTTCGGCTATACCTTTAGCCATTATGAAAGATGATTCGTTTTTTCAGCTTAATTGAGTGTGTGCATTATGTGTATGTTTTAGTGTGTAGTAGGGATGTTTTAATTTCCGAATACGGTTGGCACAGTGTCTGCAATAGGGATTGGCTGGCCGCCCCAGTTGACGGGTATCCTCGAATACGAGTGGCCAGCTATTATATATATATATATATATATATATATATATATATATGTATATATATATATATATATATATATATATATATATACATACACCCCTGGTGAAAATCTTAAGACAAGATACAGAAGCGTTAAAAAATATAAAATAGTGTTACTTTAATCAAAAAAGCACTGTGGGTGCACTGTTTATTTCTGTTTAGCCCCTTATCCTGAAATGCATATTACTTACACACAGTTTTATATTTCATTCCGACCTGAAGAAACTGAGAACAACAGACTAGATCAATTATAACCGAAAAGGGAGTTTGATTCTCACTTGGTGCTCCATAGTTTCAGCCTTGTGCCACATCTAAGCTACACTTAGGAAATCGTTATATATATATATATATTGCCTACCTAGCATGCAGACAATAACTGCTTTAATACAACCTACACACACACACGCACACATACAGAGAGAGAGAGAGAGAGAGAGAGAGAGAGAGAGAGAGAGAGAGAGAGAGAGAGAGAGAGAGTTTTGTTCTTTATTTCTAACCCGAAAACGACAACGTAGCAAACAGAGATTAACGGGTTTAATATAAAAATACAGCCAATTTTGTCTTTCATTCTGACCTGAAGACGACCTTCTAATACACAAAGGCGAAATGCGTTGTAAATAAAAAGATTTTCCCTTTTCTCTCATTTGCTCCACTTTTGTTCACAGTCTATATCCTACTAACACGAATATCAGCAAAATGCAAAAAGGACTACAAATCCGAGAAGGACTTAACCATATAAAACAAATAACCAAAATCAATAAAATTTTAGTCAGCTTAGGAATAAATCTACTGAATAGATTTCATAACTAATAATAATAAAAAAAACAGGACACCATACGGTAATCTGACTCCTGAAGATGTATTACATTCAAAATGACATAACTCGATAATTGAAAATCGACATGACACCCACACATGCTGGTGAAGTGTCGACGAACTAAAATCCCCCCCACCCCCACCAAAAAAAATCAATGTGTACACATAGACGCAACATTTTCAACACTAAAATAAATCACTTTGATAATGGCTTTTGAAATCCGAAAGCGGTTAGAAGTCAAACAATTTATGCCCAAAACTTCCGAAAACCTGAAAAATTGGACGAACAGTATAAAATTAAACGCGCACACACGCACACACACAGACATGCATATATATATATATATATATATATATATATATATATATATATATATATATATATATATATATATATTGTCATCCACAGACAGACTGTTTCGCTGTATCACAGCTCATCAGTGTGGCTAGACGTCCGGTTGCCTCTGGCTAGAATCGAAAACCGGCTGAATTCGCGTCAGTCGGAAATTTTACCCTGAAGCCGTTGGCGCACGGCAGAGAAGAAGGTGAATTTAAGCGTATTTATATTTAGATAAATACACAGTGACTGAGAGAAATCGATTCGATTTACCGAAGAGTCTTGTATTATTAGCCGTAATAGTCAAACAAAGATATCCTCTGAGGGACTTCATCCATCATATATATCATATGCATTCTTTTCCAGTGTTGTCGTCTACGTTCAAATCACTTTGAAAACGCCGGTTCTTGTTCGATCACCTCAGTTAAACGTCGACTCCAGTCAGTACTTAAATGTACTTACGTGAACACCGGGTATTTTAAGCGACCTACTAAAATCCAAAATATGTTTAGGACTTAAATAATTCACAAACGGCTGATAAGCCGTAAAACTAAATTAATTACCTTTACTTTTGTCAAGTTTTGTGCATCCTTTCTAAACTCGTCATTCATAAGATACGCGTATATTTAAACTTGAAATGTAATTTTTCTCCAAAATACCAGGATGTAGCTTATATGCTCTTGTTTATGATTCAGACAAACTTTAGTTCTTGATAATGACCAAGATTCTCCAAAGTAATCGAACAAAAACAGGATAAAAACATGAATTTCTGGACTCTTTATTCCTTATTTTGTTTTAATTACAAAACACATCGGTGAAATTTCAGAAAAAGCATCCCGTTCCCCACTCTCTTTAACTCAATATATATATATATATATATATATATATATATATGTATGTATGTATGTATATAATCATTTCATCTCGAGCAAGGCAATAAAGTCACTAAGACGCATGGGGGTTACTGATTATTAGTTAATGTGAGGAAAAAAATCCGTAAGGAGAGAGAACAATAAAAGAATAGGAATTGAAAAGACAAGCTAACGATTTATTTTCCATTTAAATTTTTGAAGATCAAAGTTAACTGAGAAGCAAAAGCTGGAAAAGACTTCCACAAGCGAGAATTGCGATGGAAGAATCTATTAGCAAAGAACTTACGGTTAAATTTAGCGATTTCCACTGTAAAATGATGAGACCTTGCCGCCAATCTAATATGGCACTTAAATTCATAAAGTTTTGGTACCATAGCGGAAAGTGATATTTATTCTGTAAAATTACAGAAATGTGGCACAAGGCCGAAGGAGGGGGGGAAAGGACGGTCTTCTTCTGTCTTAAATATAACTTAGCTAGCCGCAAACACTGACCCAATCGTACGAACAATATTCCTTACACCAAAACACCACATTCATACGTACCTTTCTTACTACAATCACCATAATACCTCACTGTCTCTATGAAAATACTAACTAGACCCCATATTTACAATTCAGTGTCTGTGGGAGTAGGGGAATAAAATAACAATTCTAAAAACTAATCCCAATGAGTATTTACAATATGAATACAAATACTCATACCATAGCGGAAAGTTCATAAAAACAATTACCATGAAAGTATTTATAGAAAAAGTACAGGAAGGCTGGGTTAGGGTGAGGGGAAAGTGGATGAAATATAAATGTCAGGCCACGACTAATAACATTTCAGTTTCTTCTTTGGATTTTATCAAGAATCTCTAATTATACGACAGGATCAACAGACCAGATATGACAGCAGTGAGTGCGTATGTATAAGCAATCCAGTTTTAATGGGACATATCCGTTTTTGTTAAACAGTAAAAATGATGCCCTGGGTAATCGAAAGTCTTAGAGGCACATTTTCTTTAATCAGAAAATTACCCAGGCCTGTAGAAAAGAATTCCACTGTTTAAAGACAAGGATGTCCACACAAAAAAGTATACCTTCGAAATATGTTTATAGTAATTTTTAATTCGTTTACCCCGTACACGACTCAAGAGCCACTCATAGAAGAGTCTTCCTGGATGGAGTTGTTTCGAATTGTAGATTGTGAGGATATGTAAGATAGATAGAGACCATAGACTTGAAGAGGTCATGGTTATAATGGTCATGGAAGTATCATCTATCTATCTATCTATCTATCTATCTATCTATCTATCTATCTATCTATCTATCTATCTATCTATTGCTGTTTATTCTGTCTCTTAATATATATCTATCTATCTATCTATCTATCTATCTATCTATCTATCTATCTATCTATCTATCTGTCTGTGTGTCTCTCTGTATGTATATATGTATGTATGTATATAAGTGTGTATGTATGTATGTATATATGTATGTATGCATGGCTATCCAAGTCTACATCCGGGAGTTTTTGTGCTAGCCTGTCTGTGGTTGTTCTACATTGCATAGAAATAAGCTACTAAGACACAAGCAGCCTAAATGGAGGCAAGTGGCTGCGCGTGGAAAAAGAGCTTAGCTAATCTTTTCGTTTTGGAGTCGATTCCGTGTTGTTATGCATGTAACTGCATACACTCTCTCTCTCTCTCTCTCTCTCTCTCTCTCTCTCTCTCACACACACACACACATGTACACGCGCATATATATTTATCGAGGGGTGCTGAATGTTCTTGGTCGACCAAGAATGAATTGTTCCTCAAGCATCCGATCATTTGGTCACTTTTATGGTAACACCCGTATAGCTATTAATGAATTCATTAGCCTGATGAGAACAACGGTGTATCTGCGCAACCTGAAAAGTTAGAAGATAAGTCATTTGAACTTATGTTTTATATATTAACTATTTTCCTCTTTTTTTAAAAAAAATACTGAATGCATTCTTTGTAACAATTTGCTCGCCTTAAAGATCTTAATTTAATAGTCAACATGTTTTTGGTCGGCGTAAACGACTTTTATTACGGTGGAGTAATGGATAGCGGCTTGGATTGAGGAAACAGAGAGACGAGTTTCCAGAATTCCAGTCGAATCCATTACATTCACTTACGTGCTAATACCCTTGGAAAAGCTATGTCCTCTTCTTCTCCATCCAGCTATGGGTTAAATATCAGGACAGACTGGGTTCTATGAACTTGGATGGCAACTGGTCTAGAAGAAAGTCAACGCTGAATTCAGAACCTGCGGAGGGTCGTTTGGGGACCTTGTGGCAAGTAGTGCACCAGGTCTCTTTATTCGGCCCTTCAAAAAGCGTGGTTAGTTCTGCACAAAGCCTTCACCACTGTAATCAAATCACATGTGCTGGTGTCGGGCTTTCGGTTCCTCGGAAACTGATCCGCTTGACTCTCATACGTCGAATTCGACGGGAGAGTCAAGTACATATATATATATATATATATATATATATATATATATATATATATATATATATATATATATATATATTTGTGTATTTAGGCAGCAATCCTTCTTTCAAACACATTTCATTAAAAACGACTGACAAGGTGCTTTTATTTAGTTTTTTATATAATTTCTCGTGCGATCTAATAAAGTTTTTCTTTTCAGAGGATAAATTATATAAAAACTGTCCGAATATTCTTTTTATCCGAGCGCTTTCGGCTATACATTTAGCCATTTTCAAGGATTATATTTCAACTGTTAGAATTAGAAATAGTTTGTTATGTGTATGTTTTATAAAGTGATTCATTTTTTTTGTTTAAAAACACGGTCAAGATATTATGTCCATGTTCAAAGTTAATATTATTAAGTGTTGGTTTGTTTATTTTTATAAGTAAGGCTTATAGTCAAACCTAATGAGCCAGACAAACCTACCAAGGTTTCACTTAGGCAGATCGTACCTATATATATATATATATATATATATATATATATATATATATATAATACCTCTCTTTCGCTCTCTCTCTCTCTCTCTTCCTCATGACCTGGAGGTTTCGAGGAGCGTCGAACCATATCTTAAATGCGGTTGTTCTCAGGTCCACACTGATACTACAGGCCTGCTCAATCGCAGAACATGTTGTGAAAATGTGTTATTACAATTCTTCCAAATGTTTCCTCATGCGTAAACCAGACTGAAGAGACAAACAATGGATCGGCAGTTTGTGCAATAAACCATCGGCATAAGTTCTCGCGGGGTGAATGATCAGAGGGCAAATGATACGGACACAAGATCTGCTCTTGAAGTTACCTCGATGCGTTACTATGAGATGTACGACATGCTCCGACCACTTGACGTGTGCAGAATGTGTTCGTGGTCAGGCGTACGAGTGGATCTCTGTCTTCCTCGATCCATTGTTTGTGGTGCCATGGATCCTGTCTCAGCAACGCGACGATAAACAGCAGCAAAGGTTGGATGACTCGGCTGCCTTCGGTCTGGAAACGCAATCTGATACAGCTGCTCACGATATGAATATCCTGCCATTTTTAAATGGAACAATTTTCTGTTAACTCACTAGTAAACACGTTAAACGTTGAAGACAAACATGCCACAAATGTACACGAATGACAAATATAACCTGGTCTACATGGAAACACAGCGCCATCTACCGTAAATTAATAACTAAAAAACAAGGAATTTGCGGACATATGTTTATATAGACTTTTGTCTGTGATTTGGGGTGAGGAACTCACCCACAAAATTTGTAAAAGTATTTTTGAAACACCCGATATATATATAAATTTTAAACACACACACACACACACACACACACACACACACACACACACACACATATATACATATATATATATATATATATATATATATATAATATGAATATATATATATGTATATATTATATATATATATAATGTCTATATATATTTTATATATGCGCGGTGCTTATATATAAGCATGTATGCAGTTATTTAAAAAGTTCTCGGCCCGACCAAAAAGGGATTTCGAAAAAATTCTCACGTTTGGTCATTTGGTCAAATTTTCCAAAGTGAGTCGGGTCGAGAAATTGTCAGCATCTTCACGTATATTTATGCGTAGTTCATACAATACAAATATGTACACAAGACATATACGCAAACATTTATCTCTGTTACACAAGCATGTGTCCCTATCTACATATACACATGTCATAGTGAGTCATGTAGACACACGCAAAATAAATTATTCATATACGTATTTATTGAGTATCTATCTATCTATCTATCTATCTATCTATCTAACACGGCAAATAAATAGCCTCGACAAATGGAGACTTTCATATCGATGTCATGCATGGCGCCGAACTCGTTCAGAAATATTTAAACTGTCAACTGCACAGTGGAGTAATGGATAACGGCTCGGACTGAGGAATCGAAGAGACGAGTTCGAATTCCAGTCGAATCCATTACATTCATTACGTGCTAATCCGCTTGGGAAAGGTATGAATCTTCTTCTTCCACCCTATCCCGGTCTGTCGGGATGGCAACCTACAGGGGAAAAAAATCTGCCTCGTGCGATCATGTATCGAAAGATAACTGACTTTCTCAGCTGAATAAAAATGACTTCGAGCGAATGAAGCCTGTAGGACTTAGCGAGAACAATCCTTCTTCGAACAACTTAGAATGGCGCCACAGAAGCATAGAACTGCAAAGCAAATAACCAGAACCACATCACTTGAAGTCTTTCATGAACATTAAATGTGAATCGAAGAGAAAATAAGGACCTAATGAAGATGTTGACATTCCACACTACGTCAAACAAATACATACTGTTTATTTTGTCGATTCATACCTATCTGTCTATCTGTGTCTGTTCATATCTATCTATCTCCATCTGCTCATTTCCCTCCCCCTCTCTCTCTCTTTCTCTCTCTCTCTCTATATATATATATATACATACATACATACATTCATATTATATACAGACACACACATATATATATATATATATATATATACATTAATATTACACACACACACACACGCACACACACACACATATATATATATATATATATATATATATATATATATGTATATACAATTATATATCTCCGTCTGTGCATATCTATCTATCTATCCGTGGATTTTAAAATGTAGTCAGTAACACATAGATAGAATTAAATAAAACCTAAAACCTTAAAATTTACATTTGAACGCGATAATATTATTCATCAACCCGATATAAATGGCATGGTAAAAACTTACACTGCCTTGTCAGCGGAGCGTAGAAAGCGCCGACTGCATCCCTTGAAGTTAAATTCTTCCCCTAAAAGCAGTCCGTTAACAAGTCAACGCTTACGGACTCAAATATAAGTGATCAATATTTACCTGATATTTTAAACGTACGAATAATAAACCATAAAAGTGTATTGATTTGACCACAATTTCGATGCAGCAAACTTCAGCTTGACCGAAAATGAGAAGAATTTACTATGAAAAAAAAAATATTGAAAGTGCACTGATCTCGCAATTCTTTACGGTCAGTCTTAGTCCGGACCATGAATTTTTGCCTATCACGGAGGCCCGGTGCCTTGAGCGCCTATTTGGACTTAAACTCAATCCAGGTCTCAAATGGAACTCTTAATGTACTCCATCGCTAAAGATTTTGGGAAAGATGCTCCACTAATTACCTGCCTCCTTCTGCTATTCTCTACCTTTACAAGAGACAGATCAGGACGAAAATGGAATACTGCTGCCATATATAGACAGGAGCTGTCCAGTCTTCACATTCCAGTCTCGATAGACTTCAAAAGCGTCTACGCAGTCATGTAGACGATGAATTATTTCAACCCTTTTCCGACAGTCGAAACCTTGAAAGCCTCTCGCTACTCTATCGCTATTTCTATGGAAGCTGTGCAGGCGATCTACATTCCTTAGTTTCCTCAGATCTAACTTTTACGGCTAAGACCCACTAAGCCACGCACGTTGTAATGAATCACCCTCATTCCTTTCATATTCCATTGTTGAGGTGTAAGTTCCACCCGAACAGTTTCTTCCCACCGATACTTTAAGGAACCGACTTCTTTACAGTCTTAACCTGTTCAAATCTAAAGTTAGCCGTTATCTTCTTCATATATCTTCATAAATTTTACCCATTACAACTTACTCTGTAAACCTACACCTCAAATTTCTCTTGAGCCTTGTATAGGGTGAAAATTAGTATGAGTAGGCTCAATTTCATATTCAGCAGATAACGGCGCCAGTAGAAATCTCTTTGAATGCATATATTAGCGAAAAGCGTACTTAAATAGCTTTTCCATTTTGTCTTATTAGCTCCACACAGACGTAAGCGAATAATATATAAGCTGAAATATAAAAGCACAATATTTACCTATATAATCAAATATAATAGGATGTGCTCTGTTTATTTCATTATTGTCTATTCGATTTATCTGTAATAATTTTAGCTGTTGCTGCCGTTGAAAGTCCTCAAGTGATATGGTTTCTGTTATTTGATACAGTTCTTTGTGATTCTGTAGCGCCAGTTCACAAGATTTGAATATGGATGCTCTTTATCAAGAGCCACAGGCTTCATTCACTCAAAGAATATTAGAAGCTGTATACAGCTGACAGTTTAGATATTTGGTGCTATGTATGGAAGCTTTGATCTGACGAGTCTATTTAAGAACATGAATCGTGTTTTCAGGTTAATTTTAGGGTTTTGTAGCAATTTAAAATTTTTTGTTAGTCATTTCACCCCAAGCAAGGCAATAGATTTTTAAAACGTACTCAGTATTCTTGAAAATGTTTGACCGTTGAGAACTCTTTTGCCCCACTGAAGACACACTCTTCACAGAGGTCTAGTTCTCTTTTCTTATTTTAAACACGAAAAACCAAGCTACCGCCAAGAAGGCTGCAATTTTCGAATCACTGTCCTTGGTGGCTGAATCAACGAGAACAACATGCCTTTGCATCGACGCTAGTTTCGAAGCTTCCATGGCGGGGCTGAGAAAAAAAGAGGTAAAAACTTTTAGTTAAAGTTGGTTACTTCTGGCCTTCTTAAGATTTGGTCGCAAATACCTGACGCACCTTGTATATATGAAGTTGCACACACTTATTTTGAGAGGCATGCGCAGGTGCAAATGCATTCACATTGCAAGGACCGATTGCTACGCAGGCACGCAATCAACGGCGAATACGCATAGAGGGATGCGTTTGACACCAAGTCACGGTAGAAACGCACGTACACGCAACATCCGAACTGGATATAGCTGTTACGGTAATCGGAAGGCCCACGCCTCATGAGATTAGTCCTTTGCTGGCTCTGGCCTGACGCAAAGAATTAAAATCCAACTGACATGGATGAAGCACACTGACAAAGGTGATGAGAAGATCGAGCAGGCGAACAATGAATTAAAGATCCAAGCATAGACTAACATTTTAAACAGACATTTATATATGGCAATGGTACTTGTAATGGTAATATTAGTCGCTTCCTTATAAGGAAACATTCATTGATGGAATAGCCAGGACAACTGTCAGTTGAAATTTATAAAATCTTTTTTCTAAAATAAATTTTTCAGTAAAATAGGTTTCTCAAGTCCAGTAGCTGTCATCTCTATTCCAAGTATTGATGGGTATTTCCTTCCTAATTTTTTGTTTGATGCAGAGTGGAATGTCCACATCTTGTTTATGTTGTTATTTTCTCTTCGATTTATATATGATAACCATTTTGCCGTTGGAGTCCTCGAGGGATGTGGTTTCCGTTATTTGGTACGGTTCTTTGTGATTCTGTAGCGCCAGTCCACAAGGTTCAAAGATGGATGCTCTTCGACAAGATTCACAGGCTTTATTCGCTCAAAGACATTTTAACAATTGATTTGGGAAAGCAGCTGCATATAGAATGTCATTCATGGCATCGGTTTGTTGAGTAACCCTCTACCTGTGAATGTCTCGATCTGATGGGGCTATTTAAGAAGACTCAAATTTTCAGTTTAATTTTTTGGCTTTGTATCATTTTCCCCTTTTTCTTCTTTTTTTTTCCTTAATTTTTATTCATTTAATCCCCAAGGAGGACAATAAAACTAAGATATAATGGGTTACTGAGTGTAAGAGAATATGAGAGAAAAACATTTATTAAGGAAATGGAACAATAAAAGACCGGGAATTTTCTTTGAATGGTGTTTATTCGCTCGAGATTATTCGCTTTACTTTAATGTTTTCCTTTAATGGGTTTACTTTAATGGGTTTACTTTAATGGGTTTACTTTAATGGGTTTTCTCGATGATGCAGACCGGTAGACGAAATAAATCTGATGATTCTTTTTTCTGACGATAATGATTGGCATTAAATTTACATTTTTGAATATCAAAGTTACTTCCCAAAAGCTAAGCAAAGTATTAACAAATACGAAAATTTCATTAGAAACAAAGAAAAGAATACTGAAGTGTTATTTAATATCAGTCTTCCTATATGGCAGCGAATGCTGGACAATCTCATCGCAGATAAAGAAAAGTATCGGGGTAACAGAAATGTGGTTGTACAGAAGGATACTGAGAATACCGTAGTCTGAACACGTGAGCAACGACGAAGTTTTACAGAAAATGGAAACAAAAAAGGACACCTATACGTAACCTCAGATAGAGGCAGCTGAAATTTCTCGGGCACATAATGAGAAAAGAGGGCTTGGAAATTTGATACTCACAGGACGGATTGAAGGTAAGAAGGACAGAGAAAAGCGACACAATCTACCAACACGAGCTTGTGTAAATGATTGGCAGAACAGTAAAAAGACAACTTTAGTAAGAGCTACAAAGGAAATTGTGGAGTGCCATGATCGCCAACGTTTAGAAAAGGACATGGCGCATAGAAGAAGACACGGATTCAGTAAAGATCTGCATATGTTCGCAGTGGCTGAAAAGGTTATAAATGGCGATTGTAACATATCCGACAAGGGTACACTCTCGTGGGTATTTGAAGCCAGCACTCCAGCAAGCAATGTCGGCCACCTGAGGATTGTGTACTAAAGTATATATTAAACTTTAAGTAGTGGCCGGCCGATGGAGATGCCTTTCTTGTAAATAATATTTGCTCTACTATAAAGCATTGAGTATTTCTCGCCTCCCCAATCTCTCTTACTCTAACACTGAGTGGGTATTCTATTTATTAAATAAAGGACACACACACACACACACACACACACACACACACACACACACACACACACACACACAAACATACATATATATATATATACACACACATCCATACACACACATACATATATATATATATTAGAATATTACACCGAAAACATGTAAAAATCGATGCACAGTTGCAGTCGTGTTTCAATGCATCTCATCAGACGATTGTAAATTACTGGCGAGTGAACGATTCATTTAGATTTAAAAGCAAAATACAACTTATTTTTTCGAAATAAAAGTAGGCGTTATAAGGTTTGTGGGCTTTACTCTGGTCAACCAATCAAATATGAACTACGGTAAATTTAAACTAAGCGAAGAAGCAAAAATTATTTTTATAAATTGGTCATGACCCGCAAATTGGCAACTAACGGCAGCCAGACAGACTAAAAGCAGATACATACATAAAGAATACAAATCAGACAATGCAGTTTCCTAAGAAATAAAAATGGGGTGGAGAGGTAATTTAACAAAATGCTAAACCTGTTATATGCTTTGTGAATTTCCAACATATTTTTTCGTAGTTGATAAATAAATGGTTTCTTTAAGAAACTAGTAAATAATTTAAATATATAGAATTATTTGGTAAATTAGTATGCAACTCTTAATTAAAGATCCTTCATATAAGATGTTAATAATACTGACCAATCAATGTAAAATGTCAAAAATCGCAACCAAATACCAATAAATCTGCACAAGATGTTACTAATACTACCAGGAAAAATACAAAATTATATTAATTCCAAACTAGTCTTACAAATAGAGAGATAAGCCATATATAGAGCAACACAGTACAACTAAAATATAAGCAAAAACATTATCAAATTCTAAAGTTTAACTAAATTGTAAGGTAAAAGTTAAACTGTGTTTATAATTTAGTGTTAATTCACTTCTTTGATTTAATAATGAATTTTTATTAAAAAAATCTGATGATTTCGAGAGTTTTATGTAAACACAGAAAACAGGGTTCATCTAAAGATCTACATGTCCTTACCGTTTTAAAAATTTTCCATTTCACCCTAGGAATCTTATTATCATCTTTTAAACACCAAAAATATTCAGAAAATGATGTATTATTTCTGTAAGTAGTATTGGTAAAAGACAAGATATCACCTAGTCTTAAAATAATTCTTAGTAGTACCAATATAGAACTTTTCAACTGTCGGATTCTCTATTGTAGCGATAGACCTAAGATAATTAGTTAAACCTTTGTTTAGCAATGAGCTTTGTAGTTTAAAAGCAGTAATTCGACATTGCTAACCAGATGCTTCCTCTGTAGCTAAATGGTACATCACGTCGGGCTATATGACAGTTTTGTGTAGGATACAGGTTCGATGCCTGTCGAAGGACACATATTTTCTATGAAATTTCTCGGACATTCAGATAAATGTTTCCAAATTTTTGCCGGAGTGAGTTGCGTCAAGGTTCTTTTTCTCACAGATGGTACCCAACTGACCCTACTATACTGTGAATCGACAAAATAAAATAAGAAACAAAGCGCATGCGCGAAATTAAAAACATAAAATGGCGACTATTTACCCATCGCACTATATATATATATATATATATATATATATATATATATATATATATATATATATATACCACTTCAAAATGCGCTGTCGATCCGCCCAAGGTGCCAATCTGCTATAACAAATAGAAGATTCAGGAAAGATTAAAATAATCCATCTCCCAATACGAGAAACTCCACAGCGAAATCATTTATAAGCAAACATGAGCAATACATGTTGCGAGCAAATGTAAAACTTTGGAACAGATCAAGGACACAGAGTAGAACACTTTAAGAGAAGTACTTATGACAACAGCAATAGAAGTCATCTTTAGGAAAGAAAGACAAGAAAAAAAGAAGTGGATGACAGGTGAAATTCTCGGCCTGATGAAAGAGATTTCAGATAATATCAAGAAATGGCACAGAATATAGGAGGTAAAAACAAACGACACAGATAAGAGAACGCAAACAGAAGATGGTTGCTTACAAAAAACAAATGTGGAAAAAGAAAGATGGAAAACTGCAGAACACAAATGCAGTAGATATGCAGAGAAATATCAAAGAAATAACAAAAGAGAAAACTAAAGAGCACGTTTTCTCTTTTGAGAGAGAGAAACATTATTTATTTTTCTCTTCTTTCCCAATAGGAGTAGATAGGTTCGCCAATCGCCCAGTTCACACTCTTCCCCACATTTTCTAACAGGTTTGGACACTATACTTTTATTGTCTCTGACTGAACTCTGAAATGTTATTCACTAATTAAATCTTGACATCTTCAAGTCTAGAGTTAGTCATTCAATCTCGTGCATAACACCAGGAACTTCAATTCTTGCCCCTTCTTACGCTAATAGCACACCACACAGTAACCCTCTACCTTGAGTGGCGCTTGAGCCTTGTATTGGGTGAAGATTAGCATATATATATATATATATATATATATATATATATATATATATATATATATATATATAATGATAATAAGTAGATGGAGACTTTAATTATCCATTTCGATTATAATTTATTTAATAAATACTGAGGTGTTCAACTCTTCAAACCGAAATCTCCTCCGTAAATGAAGAAAATACACCGGACGGATACATTAGATTGGTAGTGAGGAGGGAAGGTGAGAGAGAAGGGATTAGTGGTTGGTAGTAGTCGGTCCACCCAGCCGAGAATTTAATTTTGAGATTTTTATATCTGATTCTATTTTACATTAACCAATACAGTTTGTTGTTTTAGGCTAAAACTACTACTACTCCGCCTATTCCCGCTCTCCCTCTTAACCGCCGTCCATCCCACCCTTCACAAAGCATTCCACTCCTTCTATATCACTCTATTGCATTCCCTTCAACTTAATATCTCCACTAAAAAAACAAAATTCTTATGTATTACTATATTAATACCGACCTTTATTTGAATTAAGATCTCTTTCATTAAATTAATTCGAATCGACTTGGTTTGTCCTGCCTAAAAACAACAAACCGTATCGGTCAATATAAAATACAACCAAATATAAAAATCTCAAATTTCTTATATATATATATATATATATATATATATATATATATATATATATATATAAGAAATTTGAGATATAAGAAATTTTATATATATATATATATAAAATTTCTTATATCTCAAATTTCTTATATATATATATATATATATATATATATATATATATATATATATATATATATATAGAGAGAGAGAGAGAGAGAGAGAGAGAGAGAGAGAGAGAGAGAAAGAGAGAGAGAGAGCGAGCGAGCACGTTGGAGTAATGAATAGCGGCTCGTGTTGAGGAATCGGAGAGCCGAGTTCGAATTCCAGTCGAATCCATTACATTCCTTTACGTGCTTGGGAAGGTATGACTTCTTTTCTTCTACCCCCAGCCATGGGTAAATAGCAGGACAGACCGGGTTATATAGCCTCGGATGGCAACTGGTCTACCGCCGAAAGAAATGGCAACCCTACTGCGGGAAAAATCTTCCCTCGTCGTGTATCGAAACTACCACGCATGGCACATAACTGACTGATATATATATATATATATATATATATATATATATATATATATATATATTGAAAACTCCAAGGCCTTGTGGGAGAAGAATTATTTTCCCCCCTCCAACCTCTCCCTCTCACATGTGAGATGTGGCGAGCCTCTCATTGCTCTATCGCTACTTTCAGGAAAAGTGCTCGGACGACGTAAATTTCTTGGTTCCACCAAGTCTAACCTTCACGCCTAGGACCCACTATACCACTTACATAGTAGTAAACCACCCACATTCCCTCCATATTTCACCGGTGAGAAGTAAGTTCCACTCAAACAGATTCTTCCCACGAATCACTGCTCTGTGGAACAAATACCCAAAATGTTTCCCCGATCTCTACAATCTTAACTTGTTCAAGTCCAGAGTTAACGTCATCTTCCTCTCATATCTATATAAACTACCACTTAACGTAAACCTCTACCTCGAGTGGACCCCGGGCTTGTACAGAATGAACCTTACTGTAAAAAAAAAGACTACATAAATGGTCGAAAGCGCTTGAAACAATAGACAGAACGGACAATTTTTACACTCCCTTACACACGCTAAACGGAAAAATGTAAGAGTATTAGAAAAACTAATTAAAAAATTTATCAAATTTTCCTTGTCTGTCATATTCAACGAAACATGTTTGAAAGAATGGTTTCTGCCCAAATATACATTATATATATATATATATATATATATATATATATATATATATTGGGTTGTCGATCTAAAAATATTACTATCTCAATTTTACATCGGAGCAATATTGTAAAATTAATATTTTGAAAAAAAAAATCATGTTCGTATCTTTATTTTTATTTTTTGATTTCACGAACCAGAAGTTTGAACTAAAATTTCTGTGCCAAAATAAACACATGAACTAAATTTACAAATTGGATGATGTAAATCTAGGGAAGGGGAAGAATTCTGACCAAAGAGTAGAATAAATAATAAAGAAATTGCACGAAAAATCAACAAAGACTTGCCAATAATATGGCAACCAGCATCATTAAACCGAAGCAGAAGAACCCGAAACAACAATGATAGTAAGCAAAAAGAGAAATATTAAATGAATTCTCATGCCAGATTTAGCACAGCAAAACATAGAGTAAAACAACGAAAAAAAAAATACAAAACAAAAACAGCTTCAACAAATCAACCGTGAAAGCGAAGGGCGGAACATACACGCTGGATCATTTCCAGAACATTCTTTAAATGGAGCGGCCATTTTTATACGTTTGAGTAGATGAAAGTTGAACGTTCTACCATAAATCCGTACTTGTGATTGCGCGCATGCGCCTTTTGCTTCGTGCATTTGCGAGTTTATTCCTGTACATATACGTATCCGCTGTACATGAATGTGCGTCGTGTATCCGGGTATTTTTGCTATCTTCGGTAGTAGTCCCATTCCTGGTTGGTTTTGTAGTGATTACATTAAGCAGATAGGACATAAAATCTCGTTGTTGTTTTCCTGCTTCAGCTCATCGAACACAGCAGGCGAAAGTAAGATGACCTTTAACAGATTTTCTTTGCCTACAAATAAGAATGCGTGTATACGTAGAGACGACTAAATAAGCCCTGCGTAGACACATTGTAAGGCATACACATATAATGAACATCTATATATTTATATTTTAACGAACCCAGAGAAATAAAACAAAGAATAATGATTTCTCTATCTGCGTAATTGATAAACAAAATAAATTAACGTTAGAGAAATTAAAAGCAAACAATAATAAAACATTAAATTATTCTACATAACCCAACTACATTGTACCCACGAACTAAGCAAAAGTAATTATATGACATCTAATAAATAGATAAATATCACCGAACGAGAAAAAAAGTTAAGTTCATCAGTTAATGCAAAAACCTAAAAGCTTCCAATATGATCACCGCCAACAATACTTTCTTTTTATGTGCCATGTCCTTTCAGGACGTAGGCGATCATAGCTCTCCACCTCCCTCTATCCCTTGCAGCTTTCAACAAGTTCCTTCCCTCTGCTCCCTTCCTCAGACCACATTCTGTCATCCACTTGCTTAAGCCCGCCAGATATGTCACGCGTTGTTTTCCATTATTTCACTTTTCTTTCTATTCGACCCGTGAGTATCAGATTCTCCAGGGCCCCCTTCCTCATTCTGTGTCCCATCTGCCTCTTCCTGATGTTAAGTATAAGTCTCCCACTTGTTTGCATCCTCTCTAAGACCTTATCGTTGCTTACACGCTCGGTCGATGATATCCTTAGCATCCTTCTGTAGAACCACATCTCCGTCGCCTCGAGTCTCTTCTTCGTCTTTGAGAGAATCGTCCAACATTCGCTGCCGTAAAGAAGGGCAGATGTCACGTAAGAGCTCAGTATTCTTTTCTTTATTACCAAAGAACTTCTCCTGTCTGGCAATACTCTGCCCAGCTTTTGGAATGCGTCCTTGGTCATCCCAATACGTCTACGGATCTCGGTATCGCACTTACCGTACTCTGTCAAAACGCTTCCCAGATATTTAAACTTCCGCGTCTGCTTGATTCTAGTGTTACCGACCTGCAAATCGCATTTTGGGCTCATCTTTTTACTGATGACCATGCATTCTGTCTTCTTGCAGTTTATGCTTAGTCCCTTCTTCTCACTCTCCGTCGCTACATTCTGTAGGAGATTTTGTAATTTCTTTTGAGTGTCTGCTATCAGTACTGTGTCATCTGCGTATCTTATGTTGTTAAGATTGTGGCCGCCAATAAGGTTTCCTGGTAGGGTTTCCAATTCTCTGAGAAATGCCTTGCTGTATAGGTTGAACAGGTCGCACGCAAAAAAGTTTGGCAAACCAACATTGTCTATGAGTTCGTTTGTCCACTTGTAGAATGACTTTCTAATAACAATTCAAAGACACATAAATTGGTAATACAGCCACTACATTATCGCACCGACTTATGTGCAATTTTTCCGATAATAGTTCAATTAAACCGCATTTCATCGACACAAGAAATCGGAACAAATCTTTATCAGTAACATCATAATACTTCATCATATAAAGTATAAAAAAGATGAATATAAATACAACAGTCATGAAGCATACAAACAAACAAACAAACAAACAAACAAACCAAATATCAAGTTTAGGAGCAAAGATACTGAATATCTTATATTAAAAAGACAAACATGACAACGTGAAGATGCGATACATTAAAAAAAACAACGTCAAATGTGAAAATACGATATTCAGACAACAATGAAACCAATAATAAAGACAAAAACCCTTTGTTAATGACATGAAAGCCGAAAATACCAAGGCATTGGATAATTTATATTTTAATTCTCATCGGAAAACAGGAAAATAACCCAAGATATAGAAAAAATATACAAAATAAATACTTCCTTTGTATTCATCCAAATTATATATATATATATATATATGGTAAAATTACCAGAAATACATTCTTCTTGTGTGTGTGTGTGTGTGTGTGTGTGTGCGTGTGTGTGTGTGTATGTATGATTTTAATGAATTATATGGATTCTACTATTAAATGAATCCAAGAACCACTATTATAATACTGACAATACTGGTACAATACTTACTTTATACACACTTTTGCACTTTTTGATATATAGTTTTAAGGTATGCTATATTTACGGGTTAAAATGCTCAATAACAAGGATATAAAAGTGAACCTTGAAGTCAACACCCAGAGGCGACTGTCTGTTTCATGCTAAAGGCAGTCGTCAGATCCTCTGATTGCGTTTAGCATGAAACAAGCTGCCGCCTCTTGGTGTTGACTTCATTGTCCGCTATTATATTTACACACACACACACACACACACACACACACACACACACACACACACATGAACACACACACACGTGTGTGTTCATGTACAGAGAGAGAGAGAGAGAGAGAGAGAGAGGGAGAGAGAGTGAATCATTGTGGACATAGATATCACCATTGTATTTTGACTGCCGGTTTCAAGCCTTAAACTATCATTGGAACATTTTACTGCTCTTTGTGTGGATTTTATGCATAGCCAAATGGGGGCTTATGGAAACTGGGGACAAAATTCTCCCCGTTTTTTCTTTGTTCAGTATTTTAAATTATTTATAATTCCGATCTTTTCATTTATTCATGTATGATATAATTCTGATAAAAGCTTAATATCTGGCACATTTTTATTCGATTTAGGTAAAGTCTTTAGTCTTTTGAATCGTGATATATTTGTATGGTAGCGTAGTAGAAATTTGTTTTTGTGACTGTATTATAAATGACAACTGATCACTCACTTCACGTCACTTTTAAATCGTTATATATAAATACACACACACACACACACACACACACACACACACACACACACACACACACACACATATATATATATATTTCTTTTTTTGAATTCAGAGCGGAGGGTCGTTTGGGGACCTTGTGGCATTCGTTGCACCAGGTCCCTGTATTCGTCCCTCCAAAAAGTGTGGATGGCCCTGCACAAAGCCTTCACCACTATAATCAAATCTTGTGTGGGTGTCCGGCTTTTCAGTTTCTGGGAACTGATCTGTCTGGCCTTCATACGTCGAGTTCGACGGGAGAGTCCATCATATATATATATATATATGTGTGTGTGTGTGTGTGTGTGTGTGTGTGTGTGACCGATGTAATTATTTATGAATTCGGTTTAATCAGGAACACAGTTCATTAAGGGGGCATTTAAACTCATGTATAATGTTCGTTCGTTGTAATTTTTCTTTTGCTGGTGTGTTGTTATTTTTGAGGATAAGATTAGCCGTTTTAAATTGTGTGTAGTAGATAATTAATTTGATTTTTTTGTTCCGGTCAATTGGCGTATTGTATTTCTTTATAATATTTCTAAGTGAAGATTCATCTTGTTTGTAATTAATGTGCATTTGTTTTTTTGTAGAAAATATTTATGTTATTTTTGACTGTGTATTCACAATCATTGTTATTTACTTTGGGGAGAAATAGTCTAATTTGGTGGTCTATAAGGTGGTTAGGGAAGCCATTGTTGACTAGTGTCTGTTTTACATTATTGAGTGCTTTACGAAGAGTAGACGAGAGGATGCATTCTGGTGTGCTCTTTTTAGGAAGTTTTTATTACTGCTATTTTGTATCTGAGTGGGAATTTACTTTTAAAGTTAAAATGTCGAGAGTTTCTGCTAATGTTTTTTATATAATTAGGCGATAAAAATTTTGTACTATATGCTACGAGAACATCGTAGAATGGGAATTTATTTTTTGACTAATTTCGTAAGAACAGTGGTTTTTCAAATGTGATCTTGAGAGTATTTCATTCTTTTATGTTATTTGCTAAAATGAAAATATCATCTACGTTTATATACCTGTTTAAATATAATTTCTACATGGGACATGTAATAATTGGAAAAACATGGGCCAAGTGGATTTCTCATAATAACACGATTAGTTCGGGTGTAAATGTTGCCATTATGGCTCTAGAATGGGACTTTGGTTGTGCATGCGTGTAGTAATTATTTGAGTATAAATGATTTGATGGGTGGCGGGGGGATAGAATTATTAGTATATACAGTATTGTGGATAATGTCCATGGTTTGATCAATAGGACTTTTGTAAATAAATTTTCAACGTCAATTAGAATCCATTTAAACACACACACAAACTTAGTAAATTCCATCCGAAACATACTAGTAGAAAATACAAACATAATAACCTCATCCACATGTAAAAAAAGGTTAAAAATAATGGAAGCCTTAATAATAAAAAGAAAAAGCCAACACTTAACAATATTAAATAGGAACACGGCCACAATGTGGTGTGTTCAGAAAATAAAACATCAATATAACACTAAAAACAGACACACAACCCCCAAACACAATTAAATTGAAAAAATAAAATCATCCTTGATAATGGCTTGATTGAAAAATATATATGCCCATAAGCTGTGCCTCTTAATCTGCAACCCTCTACCTCGAGTTCTTGTAAAGTGTGATATATATATACGTAAGATCAATCTTATTAGGACCCTAAGTCACAGGGCCTTGATGATTTGTAGTGAGCAATTTCTCGAGGACGAATTAAATTTTATCCGCTGTACCTTATTAAAAAATGGTTATCCTAGCGATACCTTACACGCAGTCATGCGCGATAAAGTTATTAAATTCAGGAAGGAAAAAGTGGACGACGTGCAGAAATGTCCCGTCTATTTACGACTCCCATTTATAGGTTCACGTGGTGAGCTTTTGGCCAAGCGAATCCTGTCTGTAGTCCAAAATTGCTATTTCTCTGCTCAATTACGAGTTCATTTTGTGACTCGTACTGCCTTCCCGTCTATGCGTAAGGATCTTCTTCCTCCCCTTCATGTCTCCTCTGTTATTTATACATATAAATGCGGCTGCGGTAGTAGCTACATAGGAAGAACCACCCAACGTTTAGATTGTAGGATCAGGCAACATGTCCCTTTACGTGTCCTCAATCCGGAAGCTAGTAGTAGCCAATTGGTGAATATTCCGGTTCAGCCATCACTGAGCACCTGATAAATAGCAGGGTGTGCGCAATCAATTTTAGTGTGAACTTGTTCGCGGTGCTAGCTAGTTCGCACTCACTATTTCATTTAAGAGCGCTGGAATCGTTATATATAAGAGCGAGGGGACCGTCTCTTTGTAAGCAAAGGGACTGCCTCCTTGGTCTTCATGTAATCACGCTCTAGCATTTTCTATTTTTATTCCCCACCCTTTCCATCTCTATTTTCTGCTACATAAATTTTTTTTTTTTTTTCTGTGCAGAAAATTGTACTGTACGGGTTTATAATAAAGAAAGTGTCTTTCTTATTCATACAGATTGATCATTATCAATTTTAATGTTTTAATTGTGTGAATTTTGCTTGTGTCATTTAGCTATTTATTATAGAATTAAAAAAGTTCCCCGTAGACCTTGATAAGCTAGGGAACGAAACCGGTTGGTCTTTTGAGTGATTGTTTCATTTTTATTTTTTTACTTTCTCTCACATTATGCCCATTAGTAATAAATTTTATGTCTTTCTAGCTATTTGTAAGTTTTGTACCTCACACAATTTATTCAAATATATATATATATATATATATATATATATATATATATATATATATATATATATATATATATAATTAGATACATCAAACGGCTAGATATACACAAGGGTATACACCTGTGCTGGTGTGCATACACGGGCATCACATTTAACACACTCCTGTGCAATTTTATTTTTGCTATATGTAGCAGTAATGATCCCATAAGCCATTTATTTACTTTTAACATAGATTTTGTGCCTGATGAGCTGGTAATGCAGCGAAACTTTAGTCGCACACGAAAACGTAGGTACTCTAATATGTACTAATTAATATATATATATATATGTATGTATATATATATATATATATATATATATATATATATATATATATATATATATATATATATATATATGATTTATTTGCATACATTGCATATATTTTCAGATATTTTATTCGAGATTATTTCTTATTACTATAAATAATATTTTTACTAGGGACACGTGTTTGATTTTACTTCTTTTTTTTTCTTAAGCAGAGAAAGAATTCTTTCAGAAAATTAAGAAACCGGTATATCAACTCAAACTCGTGGACCCACTAAAAAGAACGTCTACAATAAAAAGAAATAATGTCGGATAAAAAATCCATTTAAAATGACTGCTTAAGTTTTGTGTATAATTTTTCTTTAGTAGGACTTCACGATTTAGGCCAGTTGATATTACGTTTACTCTTAAAAACCAAGAAACGGGGCTGTCGACTCAAACACCCACTAAAAAAACTTTTATTGTAATAAGAATTATCATTTTATGTAAGTATGAAAATATGTTCTTTACGCATAGAATTCTTTCTTGAAGAATCAGTGGCGCAAAACTGCGTGTTGTTTTAGCACTATTTAAATAAACGGGTCCACTCGTAAAAAGAAAAAAAACAGGGGTTTTTAATTTTTTTTTTCAGAGAAAAAACAGATATATAAATTTAAAAAATTACCACATTTTTAAGGAGGCCCGGTAGAATAATGGATAGCGGCCTCGGAATATGGAATTGGAAAGCCGAGTTCGAATTCCAATCGAATCCATTACAATCACTTGGGAAAGATATGAATCTTCTTCTACCAAATAGGTAAATAGCAGGACAGACCGAGTTCTGCAACTGGTCTATCACAGAAAGAAATGGCAACTTACTGCCGGAAAAATCTGCCTCGTCAGTCATGTATCTTTCGATACATGATCGCTTACGCGTGTATCTTGCATGGTACATAACTGACTGACCACATTTTTAATTAAAGAACAAATATGTACATAAATTTACAAAAGAATAAAAAGTATACCGATATCAATTCAAATTCGAATGATTTTTAAAAGAAGGGCCAATAAAGGAGAGCGTGGGGAAAGAGAAAAATAACGTTGAATGATGAAGAGATAAAATAGAAAGAAAAGAAAAAGACCGAAATGATTCTCATGTAAAAAGAATTTAAGAACAAAGTGAAAGAAAGAACAAAGGAAAGTAAAAAAGAAATAGTAAATAAAGATGGTAGGAAAAAAAAAAGAAAAAGAAAGGAATAAAATGAAAAAAAATGAAAATAAAGACAGAAATATGTGATAAATTTTTAAGCTGATAATCATGATTGATTAATCGATTGTTTCTTTTTTTACGGTTTATCAACCCATTGCAGGCTATTTAAAGCCAGAAAATATTTTTATATTGTAAGAATGTTTGAAGCTAATAATTATTTTACTGGTACAAACCCTACTAATTAACCCATAGCTAAGGGAGAAGATGTAGATACCTTTCTAAGAGTATTTGCGCGTAAGAAAATGTAGCAAACATCGATCTTCATTTCTTAGCCGTTATCCATTACTCCACCTACACATCCAAGCTAACTGCATATGATATTCCAAACGGTCACCCATCTAAGTACTGACAAGGCTTGATGTTGCTTAATTTCGATGATCATGCTGGTTTTTCAACGTGATGAGCCTTTTTAAACATGCAGCTAATTTTGTCTAATTCAGGAAAAATCAGAGGCCGATTTGCAGTTTTTATCTTATAAATAGGACTCTGTTCTAAATCGATAAAAAATATCAATAATTTTCAGCTTTGTCCCGGCCGAAGTAAGGTCTAAAGAATGCTACTGTACTAAAATTATTTCCCAGAAAAAAATTTCTCTCTTTTTTTTTTACACGTGGACCACTCTATTTAAGTAGTGCCTTCGTTTCATTTTGCCAAGCAATGAAATAAGGAATTATGTCTTTCGATTCGAATCTCCGTTTTTTTTTCTCCCTCGAACCAAATTGCCTTCCCCTATTGACCAGTTTTTCCAGAATTTTTTCTATTTCTATTTATCTATATTGTTGTTTTCATTCGTGTCATCTCTCACTTCTCTTTGTACCCCGAAGAAGACCGTTGAATGTAAATGTCAAAACAAGCGACAGGGGAAAGTTCGTTGGTGTAACCTATCGAAGCCTACCATGGAAACAGATCTCCCTAGGTGAGGAGATGCTGGAAGCCGATGATCCTTGTGGGCTCGGTGTGAGGTAGGTGTAGATCTGTAGGGTGAGAAGGGCTCAGAAATCGCAACGGGGGACAAAGAAGGCAAAGGTTTGCGAAAGAGCGGAATGGAAGGAGAGAAACAGAAGGAAAGAGAGGAAAAAGCGGATGGAAAATTTTGTACAATAGAAGAAAGTAAGAAAGAAAGAAAGAAAGAAAGAAAGAAAGAAAGAAAGAAAGAAAGCGTTAGCGAGCGGAATGGAATCTCATTGAGCAGAGGAAATAACAACGAATAAACATGAACGAGAGAGACAGAAAGAAAGAAAGAAAGAAAGAAAGAAATTGATAAGAGAAAGATTACGAGAGAAGAGATTAAGAAGAATTAATACTCAAAAAAATAATATGAAAGAATTTGGGAAATAAAAAGTAGTAGTTTGCGGAATAAAGAAGAAAGGGAAGCAGTTTGAAAATGGAGAAAGAAGAGAAAGATTTTGGGAAATAGAAAAGAAAGAGAAAGAGTCTGCGAAATAAAGAAAAACAGGTTAGAAATAGAAGAAAGAAAGATTTTGGAAAAAAGAAAAGAAGGAGAAAGAGTCTGGGAAGTAAGGAAAAAGAGTGAGAAATCTTCAAGAAAGAGAAAGAGTGGGAAATAGAGAAAAAAGTGAAAGAGTTTGCGAAATAGAGAAGAAAAGTAAAGATTTTGGGAAATAGAAAAGAAAAAGAAAGAACCTCGGATATAAAATGAAAGAGTGAGAAATTGAGAAGAAAGAGAATGAGTGGAAAATAGAGAAAAAAGTGAAAGAGTTTGTGAAATAGAAGAAAGGGAAAGATTTTGGGAAATAGAAAAGATAAGGAAAGAATCTGGGAAATAGAGAAAGAGTTAAACATCGAAAAGAAATAGAAAGAGTGGAAAATAGAGAAAAAAGCGAGAGTTTGTGAAATAGAGAAGAAAGGGAAAGAGTTTGGGAAATAGATTGGTTTGTTTGTTTTTGTTTAGCGGCATATCAATCTTTATAGGTTATTTAATGCCGAAATCTAAATATTTTCTACGCATTTTTATTTTATTTTTGGGAGAATTATAATGATCTTAGTGACACAAGTCTTACTAATTAATTGCGCGTAAGTGAATATAACGAATCCAACTGAAATTTAAACGGCCGTCCGATTAACAATTCCGAGCCATTATCGGTTACATTACCCACAATTCCAAGCTTAAAGCACCTGGTGTTCTCAACCGATCACCCATTTCGGTGCTGAACAACCTCGACGTTGCATAACTTTGGTGATCATACGCGAACGAGTTTTTCAACGTGATGTGACCGTAAGCCTTGGCAAATAGAGAAAATCGATTGATTGATTCGTTTTTTTATAGCTTATCAATTTTTTCGGTTATTTAAAGCCAGAAAATATTCTTAGATTATAAGAATTAATAATCTTTTAGTGATACAGGTCTTACTAATTAACCCATAGCTGGTGGGAAAGAGGTGGATTCATATACTTTTCATTTTAGTGGAAGTGAATAAAACGAACCCAACGGGAATTGGGGCTCGGCTCTCCCTGAGAAATCGAGAAGAAAGAGAGAGTTTGATAAATAAAGAGTCTGTGAAATGAAGAGAACGCGCGAGAAATACAGAGGAAAAGAGAAAAGGTATGGGAAACAGAAAAAAAAATAAGAAAAGAAAGATTTTGGGAAATAAAGAAAGAAAGAGAAATAATTTGGGAAATAGAAAAGAAAGAGAACGTATTTGGGAAATAAAGAAAAAAGAAACAGAATGAGTCTCGGAAATAGAGAAGAAAGAGAAAAAACTGGTAAATACAGATAAAGGAGAATGAGAAACAGATAAATGTGTAAGTGTCTGGAAAATAGAGAAGAAAGAGAAAGAGTCTAAGAATTAGAGAAGAATTTTCAATTATAAAGTAAGAGAATAAACGGAATAGTGATAATTATTATTGCATGCACATATATTATTATCACTATTGCATTTATCCTCTATTATTATAATTATATATAATTACAATCTCTATTATTATGATTATTATTATTATATGCATATACAGATAGTGGCCCGGATTGAGGAATCGGAGAGCCGAGTTCGAATTCCAGTACATTACATTCACTTACGTGCTAATACCCTTGGGAACGGTATGAATCTTCTTCTCTCCCACCTATGGGTAAATAGCAGGACGGGCCAGGTTCTATAGCCTTGGATGGCAAGTGGTCCACCGCAGAAAGAAATGGCAACCTACTGCGGGAAGAAATCCGCCTCGTCAATCATGTATTGAACGATACATGATCGCCTAAGTGTGTATCACGTATGGCACATAACTGAACTGATGCACATAATCTTTTTCTATCTGTTTGTCAGTGAATTCTAACATTATTGCACTTCCTTATTATTTAAAATGCATATGCATAATACACATATGACAGACATGCATTTTAGTATTTATGTGTGTGGGTTCAATATAAGGTAACAAAATCAGCACCTTATAGACCTTTCTTCTATGAGTTGCGCCCCTTTAGGACTTGGGCGATCATGGCTCTCCAAATATTTCAATCCCCTTGTGGCCTTTAGCAGTTTTTCTCCCTTAAATGAGCCGCCCGTTCCTGTGGCGATATCTATTCATACAAGCACGTCAGGTAGATTGATCGCTGCCTTCCCCTATCTTTTTGTTATGGGTCCTTACCTATAACTACAGAATGAACTCTATGTATACTACGCCTCTCAAGAGAGAGAGAGAGGGAGAGAGAGAGAGAAAGAGAGGGTGAGAGAGAGGGAGAGAGCGAGAGAGAGAAAGAGAGGGTGACAGAGAGGGAGAGAGAGAGAGAGACGAATCGAGTCGAGTTGATAGTAGTTCACTCCAAACCAGACTGACAGTCATACTAACACCTTCCACATCTTGTATTATTATTCCATGTAATATATCTTCGTTATTTCTACTCTTGTGTTCGTGTTGTTCTTCCTTGGTCCTAACTTGGACCATAACACTTTTTTACCCTAAATATGCCCTGTGAGAGTTAGGTTTTCCAAGGTCACTTTCCACATTATGGTGATTTTCTAAGCTTAGCTTAGATGTGGCACAAGGCCAAAAATATGGGGCACCCAGCGATGTTCGAACTCACTATTCAGTCGAAATAGAGAATTCGAACATCTAGAGAGACATCTTCCTGGGTAAGACGTTAAAGTACATCCACGTCCTGGGTAAGACGATAAACTACGTCCAGCAGCAAGGCATCTGATCAGGAGCTTTTCAGGAACGTGGAACCGCCTCTTAATTGCTGGTGTTCCAAGGTCCACCCTTACACGAGGTGGTAGCACCTGTTAGGGTCCCAGCTATGGGCAAATAGTTAACTATTACCAGCAATACTTTTTTGAAGAAAAAATATTACCAGAAACAGATTTTTGACAAAACAAAATATTACCAGCAATAAAAAATGTTGTCGGCATTAAATAATCCATTGAGGTTGATATGCCGTAAAACAAACCAAACCAAACCAATCTAAACCAAAGAATACATATTCTATTCATACAAATCTATCCTAAAAATCTTGTCGGAATTAAATAACCCCTTGAGGTTGATATGCCGTAAACCAAAATAAACCAAACGAAACCATCTAGAGAGACAAGCTTGCTAAGCATTACGCCACGTGGACGTGCCCCGCCTTTCTCGTTATGTGTCCAAGTAATTTAAACTGATTCATGATTCTAAGTATAAGTGTTCTTTTCGTTGACATTTTCTTTAAGACTTCCTCTGCTTAATCACTCCGACCATGGAATTCTCAGTATACTTCTATAGAACGACGTGTTTTTTTCTCTATTTGTCTCTTCATTCGTGAGGAGATCGTCGAGCTTTCATTTGCATATACGAGGATGGATATGATATCCAGCGCTTTTCGTTTCTAACGAAAATTGTCTGCATTCAGCCTAGCCTTTTCTGGAATGCACCTTTCACTATTTTCGGATTTTGGTGTTGCATTTTCCATCCTCTGTTCGGCCAGACTGCATTTGAATTCGTCCGATTGAATCCTTAGAACGGCCGAACATATTCTGTCCCATTATTTTAGCATAGGAAAGACTACTTTCGGTTAAGAAAAGGTTGGGGCATCTTTGCTAACGAAGTTATAACTCCTTGCGCTATAACTTTATAAAAACTTTATTACTCAACTTAATGACCGAACATTTTCACTGAGACAGCGTCCATTCTGAGTCCTGTAAGTTTACGGTTGCCAACTTCCCTAATTGATGACCGTTCTCGGATATCTAGATCTATTCTACTTCTTTGCGTCTTTTATTTCCAGGCGTAGGCGACCATAGCTCTCAGCAAATTCATGTCCATGTTAATCTTTACACAAGCTTCTTTGGTAGGTTATGCGACGCTTTCGTCTGTCCCTCTTGCCTTCAATAATGTCGGTGAGTGTTAATTTTTTTCAAAACCTTTTTCCTCACTATGTATTCTGTAGAACCACATTTCTGTTGTCTCAACTTGTTACCTCATCCTGAGCAAACCGTTCGTCCGATTGGCATGAAAATTCACACACAGATAGATTTACGGCATTCGTACATGACGTCTTCGGATTTTTCGATTGTTCCTGCAATTTTAGAAAAAAAATCGATAAAACCGATAGGGGGTCGAATATTGATTCGAAAAAAATTCATCAGTTTTTCAGTGATAGTTTTCACAAATTACAAGTGATATCCACCAAACTCACGTTGAGCAATGTCCTTACTTATAGTTTTGAGGTGCTCTTCTTTGTTTTTAAAAATTGATATCAGTTATCGGAAACAATCGATAAGATCGATCACTTTGGGACATCTGATTCAAATCCAATGTAGCTGATTTTTGGCTCTGTTTTTCGCAAACTGCAAGGAATTTTCACGAAAATCATGTTGAGCATTAGTTTTATCAACAGTTATTAGTTGCTGACCTTTTCTTCAATATCGGTAGCAATTATCGGAAAAAATCGGTAACATCATGCAACTTTTGACTTCCAATTCAAATCCAGTCAAGCGGATTTTTGGCTATATTTTTCGCAAATGGCGAAGACTTTCCATCAAAATTACGTTGAGCATTGTTTTTATCAACAGTCATGAGGTGCTGACATTCATTTTCAATATTGATATCAATTACTGGAAAAAATCGATACAATCGATCACTTTGGAATATCCGATTCAAGTTAAGTCTAGCTGATTTTTGGCTATATTTATCGCAAAAGGCGGAGAATTTTCAGCAAAATTCCCGTTGAGCACAGTATTGAGTATTGACTTTCGTTTTCAATATCGGTTTCAATTATCGGATAAAAATCGATGAAATCATACCCCTTTTGACTTCCCATTCAAATCGAGTTTGCCTGAATGTTTTTCACAACTTGCTTGGGATTTTGATTAACTTTATCGGCTTTAGTCATGACAATTAAAAACTTCTGCCCTGTGAGCTCCTTTGTGACCAACTAATACCTGAGGGAAGTCGATACAATCATGTCTTCATCGGAATTTGCGAATACACCAATCAAACGTATGTTCAACTGAGACGTCTACACTACACTCTACAGCTGATTGTTATTCACACACGCGTGACCATGCTTCACATAGCGGTATCTCATTGGTTGAGTGCAGTACGCGGTCGCTGATTGGTGTTCGAGACCTTAGAACGCTCGCTGATTGGCACAACCGATTGGCCAGTAATACTTCGCATTTGAACCTGCTATGCACAGCTGTGGGACGAAGGTTTCACTTCTGCTCCTGTTACGCCGCCATTCGGTTGATATGATAGGCTCCTTCCCGATTCTGGCTCACGCTTTGCGATACTAAGTTAGACTTTGTACTCCTGCAATTGAGCAACCTTAATCAACCATTACTAGCATCACTTTTCCCCATGCCACCAAAAAGGAGCGTCCTCTATGAGGGCAAGAAGGGCCCGCAAGTCCCAGAAGCAGACTACAATGCGACTATCACAGGTCGCTATTGAAGCGCCCTCACGCTGACCTCGCAGTCACAAGAGGAGAGTGCCACCTGCTTGGCTGGGGAAGCTGCCTACAGAGCTTCATTGCGATCAAGGCTAAAGAATGCACAACTGTCGAGAATGAACGCACAGGCTGCAGCAACCGCCTCTGCAACTCGGGATTCCGAGACTCATCATCAAAGGCTTCTTCGTAACGTAAGAAACGCTGCTGCCACTGCGAAATCAAGGGCAATAGAGACACTTGACCGCAGGTGCGCCCGTCAATCCAGGGATGCTTCTGCAACAGCGACCGCTCGGGCTGCTGAGACACCGCTACGTAGGCCTGTTCGAAATGTTAGGAATGCTGCCATCACTGCCAGGTCGAGGGCAGCTGAAACATTTGACCGCAGGCGCGTCCGTCAATCCAGGGACGCTGCTGCAACAGCTAGCTCGAGGGAGTCCGAGACAGAACTGCAGCGAGCAACCCTCAATGCCCGCAACGCTGCAGCGACTTCTGCTGCCAGAATCTACGAAGGCCCACAGACAAGGGCAAACAGACTTTTAAGGGCTGCTACAAACATGGCCGCTTTGCGCTTATCTCAAACTCCCCAAGCTCGCCACATACGCCTCATCGGCGACATTCAGCTGCCCATGGTGTTACCCCTCCCAGTAGCTCTTTTTGGTCTTTCTTGGCTTTCATTTACGACCCCGGCATTAACATTACGCGTGACGTCATCAATGTAGGGTCAATGACCCGCGTTTGCCAATTATGCAACGCCCGCAAATGGGTCGGGGAGCCTGTCTACTCCTCCGGCAAAGTTCAACTGCTACCTCTGCATGAACCACCTACCCCGTTGAGGGGACTAACAGCCGGCTCCCATCCCGACTCCAACCACTTCCTTAAAACAATTAGGCAATACAACAACTTTCAAATGACCTCATTTGGGGCTCAGGTGGTTCGAGAAGAGTGTTGGATGCCCACTTTCAAAGTACAGGGGCAGGTATACCACCGCATTGGGTCTCTGCTGCCTGAGGAGACCTCTACGCCTAAATTCCTTCAACTGTACTTTATTGCAGACTACAACCTACAGGCCGAAAACCGGATTGGTATTTTGCCGCTGTCGGGAAGAGTTCCTCGCAGGGACGTCATACTACTACTTCAGGCCATGCTACACGAGATTAACAGCTACATTCGCAGTTTCAAATATGCTTTGGAAAATGCTCCCTTTCCTTCCTTCAGCATTGTAATTGACGCCGACAAACGGCCTGATGATAAACACGAAAGCCGCTACAATGCTCCTGCGTGCAACGAAGTGGCCGCTATTATACATGGGGAGCAAGACCGCACTCGCGATATTGTCCTCAAATCAAGAGGCGGCGCTCTTCGCAGGATTTCAGAGACCCATCGATCATATGACGCATTGCAGTGCCCTTTACTTTTCCCTTATGGTGACGATGGCTACCACTTCGGCATTCCCCTTCATACTCCGGGTGGCCAACCTACAACGTCTTCCAAAGCCTTATCGTGCAAGGCCTTCTACTCATACCGTTTCATGGTTAGGGATGGAGACTTCAACCTGCTTCATAGATGCAGGGAGCTTTTCCACCAGTTTGCGGTTGACATGGCCACTAAGATGGATTCGGTGTAGCTTTGTTTTATACGGAATCATCAGAAACAGCTGCGCTCAGACTCCTACGTACACTTACGCGACAGCCTTCGAAATGAAGTCAATCCCCGCGACCTAGGGAAGCTGTGCATTCTTCCCTCTACCTACACTGGGAGGGGGTTTACATGCATGAACGCAGGAAGGACGCTATGACATACGTTAGGCAATATGTGCGGCCAGACTTATTTATAACGTTTACCTGCAACCCTAAATGGGTTCAGATAACGCGTGAACTCCAGGATTACACTCACAGACATGAAATTATCGCCCGCGTATTCCGCTTAAAACTGGGAAAACTTATGGACTTAATAGTGAAGGGGCGAGCCCTACAGTGAAAACGCAACCACTATTTTACATTTCTAGAATTAAAAATCTTCACCGATTATGAACGGGTGGCAGTCTTCGGGTAAGCACGGAGCAGCAACACAGCAGCCACCTATTGCCACTGGTTGCACTTGATCTCATTGATTTTGTTCCCAGTGAGATTGCCGGCCTATCAGTGACCTCAACAACTGCGGATACATGCGTAAGTTCAATAATTCAAACCCCAAAGCAATTTAACTACATAAAACCCCAAGCAACGCCGGGCTTTACTGCTAGTATTTTTATCATCTTTTATATAATTATTATTATTGTTATTATTATTATTATTAAATAATAGTTTATATGAATATTCTTATTATATAAATATTACTATTATTAAATAAATTTATAATAAACATTGCCGGGAGAGTCAAAAGTGTATACAGTAATAGCATTATCAAGGGAATAACCATACACACCATTTTTTGCAGGCACAAAGGTTAAACATTGCCCGAGGTTATCAATGACAATATATACGATAACGACTACATTAATTTGAATATACAAATATATAGATAAAATAATCATTGAACAAAAAAAATGAGATGTGTGATAGGATTTCGAATGTGTGGTTGTAAGTCAGAGGAACATCCCAAGGTAGAAACTATGAAACTGTGATGGCAACATCAATCAAGCACGAAAATTTAAATATCAGGGGAATGTTTTAGAGGACTGACAATGTGACACAGACTCACTGGAATAACGAAAGACGCCTTACAAAAAATAAGCAAAGTATCAAGTAAACAAGAATGTTTAGCTAGAAACAAAGGAACGAGTACTGAATTATATGCAATATGGGATCTTCTCTGTAGCTTCTATGGACGTGAATGCTGGCAATGTCCTCACAAATGATTTGGTTTGGTTTGTTTTACGGCACATCAACCTCTACGGGTTATTCAATGACGACAATTTTTATTGCTGGTAATATTTTTTTTTCAAAAATTTATTGCAGGTAATAATTTTTTTACAAAGTATTTCCAGTATTAAAACTTATTTTTACACTTTCATAGTGTTTTGACCCCAGTTTGTGAGTTAACTATTTGCCCATAGCTGGGACCCTAACAGGTGCTACCACCCCGGGTAAGAGGTGGTTCCATGCTCCTCAAAACCTCCTGATGAGAGGCCTTGCTGTTGTACGTAGTTTATTGTCTAATCCAGGATGCGGATGTCATACCCAGGACACTTCACAAATGAAGAAGAGGATTGAGGTAACAGAAACGTGGTTCTGCAAAAAGGATACCGAGAAAGCCATGACGCGTCACGAGGAAATTTTAAAGAAAATGGAAACTAAGAGATATATATAATGAGAAAAGAGGGCTTCGAGAATTTGACATACACAGGGCAAGGGGAAGGAAAGAGTAACATAGTGGAGCAGAGAGACACAATCTTGTATAAACAGATGGTAGAACAGGGGCTGGGATAGACGGCGAAAAATAAACGTTTACCAGATCTACAAAGAACAGGGAGTTGAGGAGAGACATGATTGTCCATCTCCAGAAGAAGCAGAGAACGAAGAAGAAAAAGAAAAAGAATAAAAAGGAACAGGCAGAAAACGTAAGTAGATAATATTCGATACACGAATATTTAAAATAGAATTATGGGTTTTCTACAAAAAATGCCAGGATGAAGATAATAAATATTTCACCTACAGGAATAGATAGCATTAACGTTCTTGATAATGATTATAAATTGTTGAAAGTACTCGCCATAAACATTATAAACTATGAACTGTGACCTGTTTCTCCATAAATTTAATTCGGGTGTACAACTGCGCTGCAAACTGTAAGAAAAAATTAAACAGACTGACCTTGTCGGTCGATTTCAATAAACCATGTTTGAATGTATTCTTGAAACCAAAGCATACGTTATATATATATATATATATATATATATATATATATATATATATATATATATATATATATATATATATATGTGTGTGTGTGTGTCTGTGTGTCTGTGTGTGTGTAGTATGACTTGAAAAAGGGATATTTTAAAAGGTTTATTTTCAGAAAATGTATACAAAACAAAGAGTGAAGAAAGAGCAAGGATAAAAAAATGCATACAGTAAAGAGGTGAATCGAGAAATAGAACACGCAACAATATTTTGCATATATATATATATATATATATATATATATATATATATATATATATATGTGTGTGTGTGTGTGTGTGTGTGTATTTATATATATATATATATATGTATAGATAGAGAGAGATAGATAGCTAGATAGATAGATAGATGGATAGATAGATAGATAGATAGATAATTACGGCCATATTACGTTGAAACACGCGTAGGATCACAGAAGTTGAGCCTGGTCAATACCTAGATGGCTGACTGTGAATACTAAGTACTGTAAACTTGCATAAAGGCTCAGAATTGTTCATCGGAGAGCCGAGTTCCAATTACCGTTGGGTTTGTTATATTCACTTACGCGCAAATCATCTCTTCCCAACCAGCCAATGGTTAATTAGCGAGACTTATTTCCCTAGAACATTATTGTCTAAAAAAGACAAATAATTCTTACAATCTAACCTATTTTCTAACTTTAAATAACCTACAAAGTGTTAATAAGCTGTAGAAAACAAATCAACCATATATATATATATATATATATATATATATATATATATATATATATATATATATATAATATATATATATATATATATATAATATATATATATATATATATATATATATATATATATATATATATATATATATATTTCGAACCTAGCTAGAGGCATCCGGACGTCTAGACGCAGTGATGAGCTGTAATACAGCGAAACATTCTGTCTGTGGATGATAATATGTATGCCCCTGAAAAATTTATTTCGGTTGAGCTCCCTAGGGGGGTAGTGTGAGTTTGTAAACAGTGTCTATTACTGCTAATAATGGAAGACTCCTCGGTAAAGCGAATCGAGTTCTCTCAGTCACTGTGTGTTTATTTAAAAATAAATACGCTTAAATTCACTTTCATACCTTCTGCGCGCCAACGGCTTAGGGGTAGAATTGACGCTAATTCAGTCGGGTTTCGATTCTAGCTTGAGGCAACCGCATGTCTAGCCACGCTGATGAGCTGTGATATAACAAAATATTCTGAATGTGGATGACAATATATATATATATATATATAAATTCGCTTGAGGATGAAATGGAACTAATGTTTTTAATTTAAATACAAAACTAAATTCGAAGCTTTTAGCTTCCATTTTTGAAACATGGTTATTACTGTGTAGCAAAAAAAACCATACTTTAAATCAGTTAATTTATAATATTAATGCTCTGTAAATTTACATTGAGCACTATTTTGAAAAAAATAAAAATATCAATAAGAACAGCGGATTATATATACATCTTACTGTTCTTTATATATATATATATATATATATATATATATATATATATATATATATATATATATATATATATATATATATGTAAATATATAGAAAAATAAGAAAGAACACCTTAGGTAAAAAATCCGAAGTTTTTTAGTAGTTTTGTTTTTATTTAAAAAAACAGTGCTCAATACAAAAGTAGAGCTTAAATTATAATTATATATATATATATATATATATATATATATATATATATATATATATATATATATATATATATATATGATTGCTTAAGTAAATTATTTATTCAGGCCGATAAATTTAATGAATACTGTTTAATTAAAAAACAGACCATATACGTAAATCAATTATATCTATAAAAATGACGTATAAACAGAAAACATATTAAAATAATTATCGGACTTCATCCATTTCATAATATGTTGTCATTGTTTAGATTTTTTGTCAGCATAAATAATCGATGGAAAAAAATCGTCGAATGTGGGTGTTTATAAACAGTAATTCGGATTTTACAAACCAGTCGCTTCTTTGTGGCTGAATGGTTAACAACACGTCAGATCAA
>OZ038477.1:85683880-85688880 GCA_964036315.1 Acanthosepion esculentum
TAAGTACTTATACCATGACTTAGATTCATAGCTTTTAACAATTTTTGACCATTTTGTTTCAAAGATCGCCTGAAAAAATGTACAGCAATACCTAATTTCCACAGGGTTTTGCTTACAAACTCACTTCAACATTTTACTCTTTCAAGAATAAATCCAAATAAAGTTAATATCTTTTGTATTAGATACATTTAATGGAAAATATATTAAAACCAGAATTCTAATTATAAATCCCCTAACAAAATATGCATTTTTTACTGTATTTGATGAGTAAAACGGTGTAAAAAAAGGTTAAAAGATTACCAAAAAGGCTTCTCAGTGAAAAAGATTTGTTCGATCATTTGTTAGCTCATAATTAATGAAGACAAAAAATAAATAAACGTGTATATATTACAATAATACTGCTGGGCTCAAATTTAAAAAGAAAGTTTTAAAGTAGCGTTGTTTATTGAAAGTGGCACTAAAACTGCACAGTATAATATATTATTTCATAATGGAGCTAAATTGTTCAGAATAGTTTCCCCTTGAAGCAAATGAAGGTCTTACTTGATGGCACAATAATTTCATAATAACGTGCTTGTGCTATGCATCTTGTCCATATACAATTTGTAAAGCTTCAGAAAATTATAAATTTTATAAGGCTGTTCTATAAGGCTTTCGCTGATCACTGGAACGAAATTGCAACACTACGATTTTGAATATAAACTTAATTTTCAAAGGGGTTTCCTCAACAAACGCTAAGGATTTGTAAAAATCTGTTTAGTATCATTATTTATCATCTCACACCCCAACTTATAAATTGAATGCAATACCACGATTACAAAATTGACCTGTCCGACTGGCCAGTAACTAGACAAGTGACTGCTTGGGAATACCAGGTGCTGTAAGCTCGGATGTGCGTCTGGTTTAATGGATAACGTCTCGGAATTGGAAATCGGAAAGTCGAGTTTCAATTCTAGTCGGGTTCGTTATATTCCCTTACACGCAAATCCTCTTTGGAAAGGTATAAATCCAACTCTTCTTCCCCGCAGCTATGGCTTAATTCTGTCAGTTATGTGCCATGCGTGATACATGAATGACGAGGAAGATTTTTTTCCGCAGTAGGTTGCCATTTCTTTCTGTGGTAGACTAATTGCCATCCAAGGCTATAGAACCCTTTGTGTCCTGCTATTTACCCATAGCTAGGGGGAGAAGAAGAGGATTCATACCTTTCCTAAATATATTAGCACGTAAGTGAATGTAATGGATTCGACTGGAATTCGAACTCCGATTCCTCAATCCGAGCCGCTATCCATTACTCCAGCGTGCCTCTAATTTTAACTAATGGCTTAATTAGTAAGACATAATCAGAAAATCTTTAATCTCTAAGAAATTATTACAATCTAAGCACATTTTCTGGCTTCAAGTAACCTGAAAAAGGTTGATAAACCGTAAAAAAAGTAAATCAATCAATCAATGACTCCCAACAGAAATATACTCATGTGTTACAAATAAAATATCTCCACCAACTTGTTAACTATTGGATTTTTTCAGGTGACTTATTAGACTCGACACCTTTTAAGTTTTACTTTTTGAAACATTTATTTATTGTGTAACGTTGTTATGACTTAATGAGAATGTTTTTGAATTTGCCAAAGCATTTTAACTGAAGACGTTATTCATTTTTTCCTTTTATATCTTCGAGGACTTGTTTTAGTTTCCCAAAAATCTAATTTATTGAAACGCCTCCTTTTATTAGATTTAAAAAAAATAAATTATTTTCGCCCCCATTCATTATCCCTTCTAATGTTTATAATTTTTTTCATTGTTCCCAACACTTCGCCCATTTATTACGGTCCCTATTTTTTTTTTACACCCGAAAGTATTGGAAATTCTCATATTATTACGGTTATAGGTTAAAAATCCATCAACATTTTCAACTGCTATATGATATGCAAAACTACTGTATAAAAAATTGTCCGTGTAAATGTATATGTACTAATATAGAGAAGAATGGAGATTTTTAATAATAGAGGGTTATTCAAAAAGATTTCGAAAACTTAATAAAAATAAATGTTAAAAGATAGAAACACATTCAACCCATTACGAGATAGAAAAAGTTTCAAAGTTATCAAAATAAATGAATTTTTTTTCCAATCTTCTTTAAATGCTTCTTTTTGTTGCTAATCTATCGAATATGTTTTTGTCTTTTAGTGTTTGCTTTTAGTAAATTTTCGAAATCTGTTATTTCTGTTCGAATAACATTGTAAATGCGTATTATTAAATTTAGAATGTGTCACTTCAGTCGGACAATCTTGGAAAGAAAGCAATGACATTCTAACTTATGTAGGAAAAGGGTGAATAGGACAAAAAATAGAACCATCGATCTAGAGTAAAATCCAATATGTATCAGTGTTGTAAAAGCTCAAATGATGCAAATAAAAAAAAAAACAATAATACAATTCATTTAGACTTTGACTATGAGACTGACCATTCCATATAATCGAAAAGTTTGGATCTGAAATTGCAAACTCGGAATAAATAACCAGCCAAATTCTGGATTTTCTTTCAATTCTCCTTTCCGCGTCTTTCTTGTGTAACTTCCCGACATTAAACCGCGAATCAAGCATCCTTCATTCTAATGCTCAAAGCACTGAGCTATCTCTTTGCAGCACCCTTATATATAAACGCCTACGTAGTAATACCTTTTTAACAAATATCATGAAATTTCATAGTTTACTACCTATAAAATGATGAAATTTACCATTTTAAGGCTCAGATATCAAAAACGTTACCGGGGCTGCCTACCTCGGATAAAGTTCAAGCTTTTAGATGATCTAAGAAGAAAATGTAATCGTCAAATTTACTTGACAGAAAAATCGATGCCAATGAAATTCAAGGAGAGAGGCGAGACCCGTCAAATTGCAAACGCTTACAGGAAGTAATGACTGCAGTTAAGTGCACAAAACTTGTGCTTTTGTAGATATCATGAACATATACACGCAGGTTGGGACTTGCAGAATGCCCAAGGAACTGGATGAGAGACATTCTGGTTTAAATTTAAATATGAAGGAACGTTTTGGCTTAAGAAAAAGAAAACCAAATACAATGATACATAGCGTCTGAGATATTACACAAATATAAAGAATGGTTAAAAAAAATGAAAACTTTGCTGACGAAATCTCCCTGTCAAATAATGTCAATCGCTATTTACTGTCCTCCTGATTACTCGTTTTTGCTGCTTAGCAATGTTTCTGCTCCTAACTTTTCTATTCCTAGTAACCCCTGCTGTCTCAGTGGCTTTACTACCTTGCTTGGGGTGAAATCGATTAAGAAAGGTCGGTGGACAATAGTTCAAGATACCTCGGATTAATAGTTCAAAAGTAATATTTAACGACAATATGATCAGTTATAAGACATCTATCAAACCAATATAAAATATCTTCTTTTCAGTGGTAAATGTTGAAATTACCGATTTCTATAAAGGAAACATTCGACAGTCATTGACCGAACTTTTAGCGTTGTTGTTCTTAGTTGAAATCTATATATCTTTTTTTCTTAAAATGTCTTTTTTTTTTCAAGAAAAAAAAAACTTCCATCCATATCTTTTATTGTTATTTATTGTGAAAATACACAATTATGGTACGAGGCCGAAAAAGGGGGAATGGGTTGAGGCTGGTCATCACTGACTATCATATACCTAGCTAATCCGATTCACGACCCATTCACTCATTACACTTTCCACATTCACCATAAAAACTCGTCCGTCACCAATCAATCCTCCATACACCATAATTCCGCATCCTCTCAGGGGGGACCTACAAAACGCGCCCCATGCCATAAAAAATTAATGATAATAAATTATTATATATAAAAATCTTATGATGAAGAATGAGAGGAGAGGGAGATGAACCCAATAACAAACTAAATATTAACACAAAACAAACTAAACATAACTGATGTTAGTAGGTCCGTTCAACATCCATATCTTTTATATTTGATAGGGTGGAATGCTATGTCATTTATATATTTTATATATTAATTTATTTTAATTTGATCATTTACATATTTTATATATGTCATATAGGACATAAATGAATGGAATCGACTTTGTCATAGATATTTTGATATCTCTTGATACTTTGCTTAGTTTCTGTCATATAGGACATAAATGAATAGAATCGCCCGTTTATATAAATAAGCGGAGTTAAACGGACTTGAGGAGAGATGACATTAGGTCTGAGAGAGCCTCTTGATTTTGTCAAATGGGCAGAATACAGCGACCTCTCTGTTTTGAGGGTTCGACGGGCCCTACTAACATAAGTTATGTTTAATTTGATTTATGTTAATATTTTAGTTTGTTATTGGGTTCATCTCCCTCCACTCTCATTTTTTCATCATAGATTTTTATGTATCTGTCGTATCATTAAATTTTTATGGCATGGGGCGCGTTTTGTAGGTCCCCCTAGAGAGGATGTGGTATTATGGTGCACGGAGGATTGAGTGGTGATGGGCGAGTTCTTATGGTGAGTGGATAAATTGTAATGAGTGAATGGGTCGTGAATCGGATTAGCTAGGTATAAGATAGTGTGGACCAGCCTCAACCCCCCCCCCACTTTTCGGCCTTGTGCCACAATTATGTACTTGTTACATAATAAATATTGAGTTGACATTAGGTCTTAGCCGCGGGTTAAGCCCTTAATGCTTGTCGAAGTCTTTGCCTTCGAGCAGAGAGGAACCCAGACGAGGCTATACCGAAGGGAGGAGTCTCGTTTGGGGAGGTAGACAAACGCGACCCCGTTATTACGGGATCTACGGGGAATTTTTTCCCCGGGCCGAAGGGCTCGGAAAAACCCACGTTAAACTGGCCTTGTGACACATCCCACTCTGTGGGGAGCTCGGGTAAATACCGAATTAGCATTAGGTCAGTTGCTAATTGTAACTTCTTGTAGCAAACTTTCTATTTCATTACTTACCTACGAGTTTGTTTTCCTTATTTATTTCACTCTGTTATCTCGAAAACA
>OZ038477.1:85691380-85721380 GCA_964036315.1 Acanthosepion esculentum
ATAGATAGATAGAAGGAGAGAGAGAGAGAGAGAGAGAGCTACGGACAGTGATAGATAGATAGATAGATAGATAGATAGATAGATAGATAGATAGATAGATAGAAGGAGAGAGAGAGAGCTACGGACAGTGATAGATAGATAGATAGATAGATAGATAGATAGATAGATAGATAGATAGATAGATAGATAGATCAGAGTTGTTCATATATACGGTATTTCGTTTATTTTTTGTTTATTTTTTACTGTAAAGTTCACCCTGTACAAGGCTCGGAGGCCACTCGAGGTAGAGGGTTAACTTAAGGGGTAGTTTATATGGATAGGAGGGTAAGATAACGGTAACCACTAGACATGAACAGGTTAAGATTGTCATAATCGGAGAAAATTCCTCTTGGGAGTCTCTTGCACAGAGCAGTGATTCTCGGGAAGAAGCTATTTGAGTGGAACATACTTCTCACCGATGGGATACCGAGGTAATGTAGGTGGTTTGCTACACCGTAAGTGGCATGATGGGTCATAGCCGTGCAGGTTAGACCTGGCGGAACCAAGGAATATCGTTTGCCCGAACACTTTCCATGGAAGTGGCGATAGAGCAGAAAGAGGCTCGTCACATCCCACCTGTAAGAGAGAGGTTGGAAGGTGGAAAATATGTCTTTTCCAACAAGAGATAATAGGAAGGAATAAATATTAGTGGTTATAGGAAATAACTAATATCAGAAATGGTGAGAAGACAGAACTAATATGATAAATGATAGGAAAAACTATTAGAGAATATAGGAAAGAACGAATATCAAAATGATAGGAATGAACATCTATTAGGGAAGGTAGGAAAGAACATCTAAAATGATAGGAAAGAACAGCTTTAAGAAGTGATTTGGAACAATGAACCAATATGGCGGATAAAAAGAATGAATAACGATTAGTGATTATTGAAAAGAAAGGACTAATATAAAGTGTGTTTCATTAAGACGGATCAAAGTCAGCAGTAAATAAATCATTGTTCTTGGTCAAGATTTATTTATTTTTCTGTTGGATCATGTTATTTAAGTTATGGCAATTATGTGGGGAAAATAATATCGCTCAAAATGTCCGCCAAGGCTTCGGCAGCACACCTCCACTCGATGGTCAAAATTTTTGATGACGTCTCTGCATAGTTGCTCCTCGATCTCACCAATATGCCTTATTATCTCTTCCTTCAGCTGTTGAATTGTTGTTGGCTTGTTGAGATAGATAGATAGATAGATAGATACTTTTGAGATGACCCCAAATAAGAAATCTAAAGGTGTCAAGTCGCACGATCGTGGTGGCCAATTGACTTCGCTGTTTCAAGAGATGATGCGACCTTGGAACGTCTCATTGCATTTCTGTTTGGACGTCCATTTTCATAATAGGCTTCGATAACTTTAACACGTTGTTTGGTTGTTAATCTTTCCATGGTTGAAATTGCCAAGGACTCAAGTTGTTAAATCTGGAATAAAAAGAAAAAAATTATTAGAGGCTTAAACTTAAATCCACATTTAAAATCGGTCCAACACCCTTTAAAAGATGATAGAGAATAATATCTATTTGAAGTTATAGAGATGAAATAAATAATAATATGATAAGAAATGAAAGGGAGGAAGAACTATTAGAGATTGTAAGAAATTAATATAACTATTTCAGGCAATAGGAAAGAAAGAACCTTATATCTAAATTGAAATGATAGGGAATACTAATATCAGAGATGACAGGAAGGAAACCGTGTTAAAAGTGATAGGAAAGAATTAATATAACAGAAAGCCACAAATATTAGAAGTGATGAGAAAGAGCAAATATCAGAGATGATGAGGAGTACCATGATTAGACATTATAAGAATGAAAGAGCAAATATAAGAGATGACAGAAACAACTATTAGAAAATATAGGAAAGAAATAATATCAGATCTGATAGCAAAGAACAACTATTCGAGGTGATAGGAAAGAAAGAACCTTATATCTAAAATGGTAGGAATGTACAAATATTACAGATTATACGAAAGAAAGGATTATTATTAAAGGTGATAGGAAAGGAACAATTATTAAATGCGATAGGAAGAAAGAACCATATATAAAAAATGATAGAAGGAAACTAATATCATTCATGATAGGGTGCATTGACTTATTTTTTAATGCTTATCAATCTTTTGCAGACTATTTAAAGTCAGAAAATCTTTTTAGATTGTAAGAATTTTTTGTGGTGTTGGGGGGGATAATAATGATTTAATAATACAAGTCTTACTAATTAACCCATAACTGGAGGGGGAGGAGAAGTGGATTTAAAACTTTCCCATAGGAAGTTGACATGCCGTTAAACAGAAAAAAATCAATTTATGCTATCATCTCTAGGCTTATGGTCACATCAAGTTGCAACATCGGTTCTCCTACGAACACAGAAGTTAACTAAAGTCGAGCCTGGTCAGTACCTTGATGGGTGACCGCTCTGAAATTTCAGGAGTTGTAAATTTCGTCGTTCAGGTGGTGTAATGAATAACCGCTCAGAATTGGAAATCGGAGAGTCAAGTTTCAATCCTAGTCGGGTCACCCATCAAGTTACTGACCAGGCTCGACTTTAGTTAATTTCGGTGTTCGTACGAGAACCGATGTTTCATAGTGATGTGGCTGTAAGCCTAGAGATGATAGGATTGATTGAGTGATTTGTCTGTTTAAAGGCATATCAATGCCTTATGGGTCATTTAATCTTATTGGGAGCTTTGAAGTAATAAAAATATGATATATGTTATTCTGCTTTCACAAGTGAATTCATGGTAGATGATACTCTGCTTTTGTGCATATACATTTTTGTATGGACATGGTTAATAGATGCGGCGATATGTGTGCTTTATGTTGTAGTTTTGTTGAAGTTATATTTTGGAATACAGTTTCATTTAAGAAATGTAGTATATTATATGGACTAATTCTATGAAAGTGTTCTTTCATGTTGGTCGCTTGACTGGTTGATTTTGTTTGGCGGTATATTAACCTCTATGGCTTATTTAGTGCCGAAATCTGAATATTTGTACGTAATTTTATGCTTTCAACAACAGATAGTTTGTATATAATTTTATACTTTCAGGGTAAAGTTATGTTTTTAGATATATAGTTTGTAGATTAAACTGTAAAAAGAGGAGTCCGAAATGTGACTTGCAGGTCGGGAATCAAGCAGACGCGGAAGTTTAAATACCTGGGAAGTGCCTTGGCAGAGGACGGTAAGTGCGATACTGAGATCCGTAGACGTATTGGGATGGCAAGGACGCAATCCAAAAGTTGGGCGAGATAGGAAGATTTCTTTGGTAACAAAGAAAAGATTACTGAGCTGTTACGTGACATATGTTCTTCTTTACGGCAGCGAATGTTGGACAATTTCTTCAAAGATGAAGAAGAGACTCGAGGCGACAGATATGTGGTTCGACAGAAGGATGGTAAGGATAACATGGACCGAGTCTGTGACCAACGATGAGGTCTTAAAGAGGATGCAAACAAGGGGAGGCTTATACTTAACCTCAGGAAGAGTCACATAATGAGAAAGGAGGACCTGGAGAATCTGATACTCACAGGTCGAGTAGAGGGAAAAAGAGACAAGGGGAAAAATGCGTGACATTCCTGGCGGGCTTAAGCAAGTGGATGACAAAACGTTGTCTGGCGGAGGTAGCAGATGAAAGGGACATATTGAGATCAGGAAGGGATGTCGTGGGGAGCCATGATCGCCCCTGTCCTGAAAGAACATGGTACATAAAAAGAAAAGTTTGTAGATCATAAATTGTATTGTTGGTAATTTTACTATAAAAATGTATTTTTGATATTTTTTTTTATTGTTGAATTGAATTTCATTTTGCTATAAAAATATATTGTTGATCATTTTATTATAAAAATATACTGTTGATTTTTGTTTGGGGGTTCGCTATTTGCCCATAGCTGAGACCTTAACAGGTGCTACCACCACAGGCCAGGATGGTTCTGGAAACAATAAATATTAAGAGGTGGGTCCACGCTCCTGAAAACTTCCAATCTCATGATCAGAGGTCTTGCTGGTGGATGTAATTTATCGTCATATCAAGGACTAGAGAGATGACAGGAAGAAACAGCTATTAAATGTGATAAGGAAGAAAGAACCTCATATTTAAAATGATAGAAAAAAACAAATATTACATATACGAAATAAACGATTATCATTAGAGTTAATAACTAATATCTATTGCAATTAATAATAATGTAATAAAAGCAAGTGAAATTAAAATGTAATAAATGCTAGAAAAAATTAATAATAGTTGGCATCACCTCATCTATTAATAACATTCATTATAATAGTACGCTTAATACTATTAATAAAGGGTGTTTCATTAAGATGCAATATATTTAAGAGTGTTTCTATTAAGACGGATCAAAGTCAGCAGTAAATAAATCAGTGTTATTAATGAAAATGTATTTATTCCTCTATTGGATCGCGTTATTTAAGTCATGGCAAATATGTTTGAAAAATAATATTGCCCAAATGTCCGCCACATCTGAAGGAAAAGAAAAAAAGTCATTAGACGCTTAAACTTAATTCACATTAAAATTCGGCCCAAGTTATTGGAACATCCTTTATAATAAAAAGTTAAAGAAATTAGGATAAAAAAATACAAAAAAATACTAGTAAAAAATACTAGTAAAAAAATACTAGTAAAAAATACTAGTAAAAAATACTAGTAAAAAATACTAGTAAAAATACTAGTAAAAAATACTAGTAAAAAATACTAGTAAAAATACTAGTAAAAAATACTAGTAAAAAATTAATAAAGTTTGATGTCGCTTTAACTCGTGTTAAAAAATATAATAAAAGTTCCAAGAAATTTTGTGATTCTCATATGAAATACAATAATTAATTTCTGTTAATTATTCTGATTAATTTATTCATATAATGACCAGTTTCATAATCTTTATTGTCTTTATTTCAACGTTTCGACCGCTACGCCATCCTCAGATTATTCCATTTTTGAACCATTCGCCGATGTTTTCGCGCCCTATAGCTACATTTTTTTTCTAAGTTTATTGTACCTCTCAACTCGTGACCATTGCTTTCCTACAGTTGCCGATCTTTGTTACAACTCAGTTAGTAGATACTAATGACACTCACTGTTTCAGTGAGTCACCCAGTGACGCTTTACAGCTGTCGAACTCTCTGTCTCGGCGGAGAGAAACTCGGACGAGGCTTTGCCGCAGGGCAAAGTTTCGTCCGGGTAGGTAGACAGTCCCTAAACCCGTTTATACCGGTTGTAAATGGGCATATTTTGGGCCGAGCCTACGGGCTCGGTGATCCCACATTAAGCCGGCCTTGTGCCACATGCAACCCGTGTATGTGTGTGTGTGGTGGGGGGTTGTTAAATATTCACTCACTGGCTCAGGATATAGAAAAATAAAAATAAAAAACAGTACACTAAATCGTTTAGAACGTAGTCAAAATAATACGAGGTGTTATCGGAAAGTTCCCGGACTGTGATCGTAGAGTTTAATGGAAATGCACCCGAAATGAAAGCTCATTGGTATCCAACATGCATAAAACTGGCCAAAGTTTACCTGTAGATTCAAGAGTACTAAAAGTAAATAACGCAACAAGGGTTGACGTGTCGTAAAATCCACCAACCCTTTATTAATCTTTGATTTCTTCTTCTTTGCGCCGTGTTCCTTCAGGACATTGGCGATCATGGCCCTCCACAATTTCATGTTTTTTGTAGTTCTTTGTAAACTTTTTCTTATCCCTCCTACACCCAGTTCTGGCACCCATTTTCACAAGCTCGTTAGGTAAATTATGCGATATTTTTCTCTATCTCTCTTTACATCAAACTGTCCCGTGAGCGTCAAAATTTCCAAGTCTTCTTTTCTCATTATGGTGCGCTAGAAATTTCAACTCTCTTTCTGATGTTAAATATATATGTACTTTTTGTTTCCATTTTTTTCTAAATCTTCGTAGCTGCTCACATATTTAGTTCATGGTATTCTCAGCATCCTTCTGTAGAACCACATTTCTGTTGATTCTTCATCCGTGAGAAGACTGTCCAGCATTCACTGTCATATAGGAGGGCTGATATTATATAACAGTTCAGTATTCTTTTATTTCTTTTAAACAAAATATCTCTATTTCTTAATACATTGCTTAGCTTTTGGAAGGCATAATTCTCTATATAATGCGCCTTCGGATTTCAGTGTCGCACATTCTATCTTCTGTTAAAACGCTTCACAGATATTTAAATTGTTGTATATATGGGGAGGGCTGATATTACGTTACCGTTCAGTAATCTTTTTTTTGTTATAATCTAATCTTTTATGAGGATATTTTTTTCATCTTAATTTCCCTTTATTTATTTTTATTTTGTCTAAAAGTAACTGAATTTTAAATCTCGCTGATCAGTAACAGAGAATAAGCTTATGTCGATACTCGAAATTCCTTTAGTTCCTTTTCATCATCGGAATTGTCTTTAGATGTTTATTTGTTTGCTTAGCGGCATATCGAAATCTTATGGGTCATTTAATACCAAAATTTAATTTTCTTGGGAGCGTTAATAATTTCTTTTACAAAAATGTATTGTTGCTAATTTTTTTACTATGAAAATATATTACTGGTATTTTTACTATAAAATTTGCAATACTTTCATAGTGTTTTGACACCAGTTTTGGGGGTTCACAATTTGACCGTAGCTGGGACCATAACAGATGCTACCACTTCTGGCCAGGGTGGACCCGGGAACACCGGCAATTAGGAGGTGATTCTACACGCCTCAACCCCCCCCCCCAATCAGAGCTCTTGCTGCCGGATGTATTTTATCGTCATACCCAGAACGGGTCTCGAGATGTGAACAGTTACTTTGCTTCTTGTGCCACGTGAGCCAAAGGTACAAAATATCTAATCTGAACATATTTTAGTAACGTAAACGATCTAATTGCAGATATTTGTGGCATGGATCGGTCCGTGTGTGCTATGATAAAAATAAAGAGAATAAAAAAAATATCTTTACGAAATCCAGAAGTACATCTAAAAGTTAACAACTTCAGAGAACAATGTTTTTAAAATGAATTTGAATCATCTGTCGTGAGTAAAACATATTTTATAATGCAACACATATGATGGCAGGAAAAGACACTTCGACGAAGTGTAATGGTTAACAAGCCAGTCCCGCTAGATCAATCACATTTGAATAGTGAGTTTGATTCTCACTGATTGCTACACCTAAGCTACGCTTAGAAAACCATAGGGCACTTCGTCGTGGTGTAACGATTACAATCTTGTCTCGGTAGATCAATTAAGACTGAGTTGTGAGCTCGGTCTTAACTGGGCGCTCTACATTTTCAGCCTTGTGCCACATTTAAGCTACACGTAGAAAATCATTTGGACACTTTGATGTGGTGTAATGTTTAGCAAGCTTGTCTCGCTAGATCAATTATGACTGCATCGTAAGTTCGATCTTCACTGAGTGCCTCTTACTTTCGGTTTTGTGCCATATCTAAGCTACGCTTAGAAAAATCGCCATATGATGGCAGGAAAAGAATATAAAAATTGAAATAATTTGTTAAGAAAGAAAACAAGAGAAACTAACTCTGGACACAGAACCTGTGACCTTTAACCTGAGTCATTTCTTTATCAGAAATCGGAAACGTGTGGGATCAGTGGTTTGTAAATCTTATGGCACCGCCCACTGGTTAGTAACCACATCGAGTCACGTGGTATTTGCCAAAGCCTTCAGCGCTCACTTCCGGCGATTCTGCTCTTGCCCAGGGGAAGGAGATAGCGGCCAGTTGTTCAAGCGACGACGTTACTTGTCATATTGTCCATCATTTTCGCGGCCGGGAGCCGACGACCCTCGGTGAAACGCATTCGATGTTTTCGATCCTTTTTTTATTTTTCTTCTTTTTGCTCCTACCTCTTTGTTTCCTTTTCCTTTGTGTAAATTTTGCTTGCCTGATTGATGTGAAGCCAGCAAGAACCGAGCAACTCCTCTGGGTCGATGGAATCGCTGGCATTTTCAAAAGACTTCAGTTCTTATAAAGCATGAAAAAAAAGCAGGGAATTTTCCTAGGGTTCGGTATAGCAGGTCACGTCGGTGATTTCATTGCATTCCTAATTCACTCTCATTTAAGAGAGTCACTTCGAAAACACGTGTTAAAAGCAATATTATTATGATTATTAATAACAATAACTAACTGGACACATGGAATTTCCGTGTGCCGACAACAAATATTTTCCATTATTGCTTGTCGCTGTTTTTTTCACATCCTTTTCCTGTATCTTCTCATTCTTATCCTTATACATTTCAATCTTGATTGTCAAATGCTACAGAAACATAGATTAGTTTCAAATGCGAAAAGTGAATAAATATCGAATAAACATATTTTAAAACAGGGAATGACGCCAACTTTACATATGTAAACATGCTAGTAAATGACTGAAATATACTATTTTGAAGGAATTTTTCGCTTATTTTTGAAAGTTTGTAAACAGCAATTTTACATGCGTAAACCCGCTCGTAAGTTGCTGAAACGATATTGAAATGAATAGTTTCAAAGGAAAATGATGCTTTGATAGCGTTTTAAATCGTTTTTGAAATTCTGCAAACAACCATTTTGAAAGGCTATTTTGAATGCCTTTTAAACGATTATTGAAAATCTCCAAACAACAATTTGACATATGTAAACATGATCGTAAGTTACTGAAACACGTTGAAAAGAATAGTTTCAAAATGAAATGCTACTTTGAATACATTTTAAATGTTATTTAATGTCTGTAGACAACAATTATCCATATGTAAACATGGACGTAAATTTCTGAAACATGTTGAAACCAATAGTTTGAAAGTGAAATACTACTTTGAATGCATTTTTAATGGTTTTTGAAAGTCTATAAACAAAAGTTTTGAATTTGCTACTGCGAATGCATTTTAAATGGTTTTTAAAAGTCATTAAATAATTTTGAAATGATTCTTTGAATATATTTTAAATGGCGTCTGAAAGTCTATAAACAACAATTCTGAAATGCTACTTTGAATATATTTTATATGGTTTTTGAAAGCCTTCAAGCAACGCATTTAAGTTACATAACCATGCTAGTATGTTACTGAAACATGTTAAAAATTAGTTTCCATGCAAAATGCATTGAATGTATTTTAACTGGCTAGTGAAAGTCTGAAAGCAGCAAATTTATATCGGCAAACATGCTGATAAGCAAATAAAATATGTTGAAAGGTATTGTTTTACAGTTTCTTCACTTGTTTTAGAAGGTTTGCAAACACCAATTTTATATATACGTTAATAAGCATGTATATTATTGAAACATGTTGAAAAGTATAGTTTGATATGCAGTATGTTTTTTTTTCATCTTTCTTTAGTTCTGTCACCCCATAAAGAATTTTAACATGATACATGTTTTATTCATGCTTGCTGCACGTTCGTTCAATGTGTCTTGATATCCAGTAAGCGTAGATAAGATGTGTTTCAAAGCCGAGAGTAAGGCGCACCCGGTGAGGATCGAACTCACTACTCGGTCGTAATTAATCTAGCGAGACAAGCTTGCTGAAGTGTCTCGTCTCTTTGTCTCTCTGTTTGGCTGTCTTTGTCTCTGTCTGTCTGTCTGTCAGTCTCTCTCTCTCTATATATATATATTGTGTATTTAGGCAGCAATCCTTTTTTCATGCAAGCTTCATTAAATATGACAGACAAGGTACTTTGATTAAGTTTTTTACATAATTTCTCATATATTCTTACAATTTCATATGAGAAATGATATAAGAAAACTTAATCAAAGCACCTTGTCTGTCATATTTAATGAAACTTGCATATATATATATACATATATATATATATATATATATATATATATATTGTTTCTAGCTTTCGAAATTTATTCCAAAAAACCTGAATTCCTCTCCTTCTTATCCAACACCCAAATCGTCCTGCATCTTATAAGCAAAATTGAGGCCTCCCTGAGGCTATATTTATCACCAATGCTTTGTACCGTATGATACAGACCAATTGTACCTCACCTGACCTCGTGACAATATTTAGTCAAACATTATTATTATTATTATTATTATTATTATTATTATTATTATCGTTGTTGTTTTTATTTGATTTCTGTTGTATACACATTTCTTTCCGTGTCCCAACCAGAGATCTAAAGTCAGAAATGGCTTCATGGTATTTTCATCTAATCAGTTTCGTAAGAAACAGAAAGAATCACACATTTTACATAAATAAATCTCTTCGTAATCTGTGAGCTGTACTTGTGAGTACAACTTTTTGTATTTCTTTAAGGCATGGCTACCAGGAATCTGTTCAATCCGAGGGCTCCAACCACAAGTGGTATTATTGATGTTTTTTGAAGATCTTCAAAGATTCATCAGAATCTAAAGGAACTGTCATATCAATTATAAAGCACATTCTATTTTTATGGTCTTTAATCATCATGTCTGGGCGATCCGCTTTGATTGTTCTGTCAGTGTGTATTGTAAAAACCCATAACATTGTTACAGGTCCTATGCCTGTAATCGGGTCTGGGTGATGTTCATATCAAGTCTGCCCTGATTAAGTATGTTTCCAAATATTTAGACACCCGAGTCTCCATGGTGCATTATCGTTCAACCTAAAAAAAAAACCCCAAACAATCTAGACACCTGGTCATAATATTCCTACTACACCTGATCATGAACGGATCTGCACCGTGCCTCAGACCCGAGTGGACATGCACAACTGATTATCATCAGACAGATGACAAGCAAATCTATAGTATTAAACGGGATATTTACTGTAGCCAGTCTTAATTCACCTAGACAAAATATGTTCATGTTAAAACCTGTAATCAGTTAAGGTCAGGAACCAAAAAAAGCCATGTATGGTATAGCATCGGCTATTTGTCAGTTTTATTTTTGCTGTAAAAAGAATTATCGTAACAAAATAGCAGCTGATCAATCATAACAAATTTTCTTCTTAGACTACTAAAGAAAGAAACGTAAGTTAAAGGAAACTGGAAAATGTAGAATTGTGTTTTACTTTGTGATAAAATATAGTGACATATTGTTTATTTTTATAAAAGGTTTCCTGTTTTGATTCCATTTGCGAAATTTTATTATAATCATATAAGATATTGTCACTATTGTGATTTCTTTTTTTATGTTCAGCTAGCTTGCGTTTTATATACAGTAATGTTTTCCGAATAGCTATAGTGCTTTTTATAATATTCTTTAATATACCGATCGCTTGCTTTTTATATACAGTAATGTTTTCTGACTAGCTAAAGTGATTTTCATAATGTACTTTAATATATTGCTAGCTGGCTTTTTTTTATATACAATAACGTTTTCTGAATAGGTAAATTTCTTTTTATAATGTTCTGTAATGTACTGATCGCTTGCTTTTTATATACAGTAATGCTTGCGAAAGTGTTTTTATAATGTTCTTTAGTGTCCTGATCGCTTGCGTTTTTATATAGAGTAATGTTTTTTTGAAGAGCTAAACTAATTTTTATAATGTTCTGCTAGCTTTCATTTTGTATATAGTAAGGTTTTCGCAATAGCTCAAGTGAACTTATTTTATTACGTAATATATGACTAGCTTGCCTTTTATATCCATTAATGCTTTCTACTATAGCTAATGGGCTTTTTGAATGTTTTGCAAGGAACTGATAAGTCGTTTTAAACATTAAATGGTTAAAATGCTAAAAGTATTTTTTCATGAGTATAACTATCTGCAGTAGGCTGTGCCTCACATACCCGTTCATCTAACATGCATTCAAATACGGTACATACATAATACATAATACATACGTGATATATATATTATATTCTAATATACCTATATAGATGAGAATAAAAACTTATGATTATACAAAATTAATCGTTGTGCATTTTCTTTAACTTTGTCATAAATATTTCACGTGAACCCACCAAGCACTATGGATGTTGTCAAGAGATCAAATCTCGTTTTGAGAAAAGCTACGAAATGACACATGCGTTCCAGTTGATGAAAACTGACAACGTGTAAAAGACTCCAGTTATTTTCACACAGTGTTATCTGCAAGTGTACCCACTGATATATAAGGGCATAAAATACAGAAAAAGATGTCTATTCTATATTTGTCATATTTCTAGTCAGTTATTCTTTCTATTGGAAAGGTATGAATACACTTCTCTCCCCCAGCTATGGGTTAATTAGTAGGAATTGTATAAGTAAATCATTATTATGTCCCCGACCCCGACAAGAATTCTTGCAACCAGAAAACACAAAAAATAAATCAATAAAACTTAAAAATGGGAGTATATCATTTTTACATGGATGAATCGTCTAACTGTCGTGATATGAAATTTATAAAAAATATCTGAGTTTTCTCTCAAGTTTTTTTATAAATTTTCAACACCGGTTTTATTACGATCAACGAAGTTAAGCAACATTGATTCTAGTCAGTACCAAATGGGTAACCGTTTGGGAATACCACGTGCTGTAATCTTGAATGTGCAGGTAGTGTAATGGATAACGACTCGGAATTGAAAATCGGAGAGCCGAATTCGAATTCCAGTTGGGTTCGTTATATTCACTTTTCTGCAAATACCTTTGGGAAAGGCATGACTCCAGCTCCTATCTCCCATGGTATGGATTCATTAGCAAGACATGTATCACCAAATCATCATTATCTCCAAAAAATTAATCCAATTCTTCACTCTTCCCAGCTATGGGTTAACTAGTAGGACTCGTATCAGTAAATCATAATCTCTAAAGAATTCTTTAAAAAATTCTAAAAACATTTTCTGACTTTAAATAACCTTCAAAAAGTTGATAAGTCTTAAAACACAAATCAATCAATAAATTTTCAAGCATCGACAAATGATCACGGGAAAATAAAGTACGAGAAAAGCCTTCATACGATTCAAGCTTGAGTCAATTTCCCAGAAAGATAATAAGTATTATTGAACACAGAATTAGGTTGTGTCAGGGGTAACAATATGGCGGAGCATTTTAAACTGTGGCCGAATTTCTATCTTTGGTGAATGCGATAAATAAATTTTTGGAAGGTTTTTACAAAATATTTAATCAATCTCTCATGGCAGATTTCATATTTACAAGATTTAAATTCAATTCCTTTTGATATCCATTATGTCTATCAGTGAAAAGGGGTTGCTTTGAGTATCGCTGCTGCGGCGGACACAGCTGCAGTTGACTTTGAGACGCTGGTTGGATTACATGGCCGTGTCATCTACATATGGTGTTGGAATGTAAATAATCCGAATCAAAATTAAAAATCTTCAATCGGTCATATTTAGAATTCTTCGCCACTGTTTTTAACCAAATCTAAAGAAGAAGAAAAAAAGAAAAAGATATCATTTAAGAATTCGTTGTGAAACATACAAAACGGAAAACTTATATACACGTACACTTGTATACACAAAAAAATGTCCAGAATACACGCTTATGAACGTATAAGACTTATGTGGAAAAATAAATTAGATTATAGATATTTACATAGATTAGCATAGTTTGGCTCAAGGCTAAAAATGTAGGGCACACAGTAAATATCATGTCCGTTGTAATGGTTTGCAAAATATGCCTTTTGATTTTTACTCTATAGCAAGAGGTTTAGAAAATATATTATACACGCAGACACACACAAACACACGTGTATGTATGTATGTATGAATATATATATATATATATATATATATATATATATATATATATATGTGTGTATATATATATATATATATATATATATATATATATATATATACTTGCTAATACACTTGGAAAAGGTATGAATCCTCTTCTCCTTACAGTTATGGATAATTAGCAGGACAAACTGGGTTCTACAGCCTTTGATGGTAACTGGTCTAGGAGAAGGAAAACTCTGATTTCAAAACCTGCGTAGTGTTGCTTGAGGACCTTGTGGCACTTAGTGCACCAGGTCTCTGTATTCGGCCCTTCAAAAAGTGTGGTTGGTTCTGTACAAAGCCTCCACCACTATAATCAAATTATATGTGCTGGTGTCTGGGCTGTCAGTTCCTAGGAACTCAGTTGTTTACCCTTATACGTCGAATACTACAGGAGAGGCCACTATATATATATATATATATATATATATTAATTTAAAACACACACACACATTATTTAATTTCGTTTACCGACATGAATATTCGAGAAGCCTTATTAAAGAAAAGAGAGAAAATCTTTTAAAAAATAACGTGATAATATATATATATATATATATATATATATATATATATATATATGGAGAAAAGATGTAAAACAATATGGGAAGAGTTTTCGTGTGACGCGTTTCGTCCCTTCGGACTTCATCAGACTAGCCTAAACCTAAGGAAGGAAACGCGTCACACGTAAACTTTTTGCACTTTGTCATACATCTTTCCTACAAAACTTTTCTTGATGCATAAAAAATTATATTTCATTATTATATATATATATATATATATATATATATATATATATATATATATAATCTGTGAATTGTATATTGTTGCCATATCTGGTCTGGTACCCCTGTTGTTCATCTCGATATTCTTGCCAAAATCCAAAGTTTCTGCAATCTTGACATCTTGGCTTCAGTCACTTTCTCACAGACGCGATGTGGCTTCCCTCTGTCCTTTCTACAAATATTTTCATGGCAACTTCTCTGACAAGCTTTTTCCCCCTGGTGCCCCGACTTCCTGAATTTAAGCGTGCTACTTGATTGACATCTAGATCTAGATTCACTGTTGAAATAGTTAAATGTAACCGCCACTTCTACTCCAACAGTTTCTTTTCTTGTACTTCCCGACAGTGGAACTCCCTTCCGTTTACTTGCTTGCCTGATTAATACAATCTTCTGAAATTTAAATGCAACATCAATCGCTATCTTCTGCCGTGACCTCCGTTTATCTTTTATATTTTCCTAAATCCACCTAAATCCAGTCTGTTTTCTCAATTTCTCTGTAACAGTCTGCGTGCTAGTAGCACTCCTGCCATTTTGGGGGTGAAATTCTTAACACACACACACACACACACACACACACACACACACACACACACACACATATATATATATATATATATATATATATATATATATATATATATACATATATATATATATATATATATATATATGTAATACTAATTGGTAATTGGTAGGGATAATTCCAAGAAGGACATTAATCCAAAGAGAGTAAATTACACAGAAATATAATAATAATAATAATAATAATAATAATAATAATAATAATAAGTCAAGAAATCCTTAAAAATCCATCTTGGTTATAATTTATTTCATGAATATATTTATATATTCATCTCTTTAGACAGAAAGTCTTTTTAGAAATCTAATAAGTTCTTGGCCTAACAATATCAAGCGGTTATATTTCGCCAGAGTCGGTCAACAAGGCTATTTTTAATGAAAACAATTTTCTAATGATAGTGCTCAATATCAAGAGATAGAGCATTCATCTAAATAACAAATTCTGTCTGTCCGTCCGTGTGTTTGAAAACCCTTTAACTCGGGCCACATTTGCTCTATAAGACATCACTTTTTGGAAACGGTGATTCCGAGATTGAAAATCTGCCCTTCATTTGGTACTTAATCAACGAGCATGTTATTTGTGTCAATATGAGGAGGAGACAGTTAAAAATTCAAATTTTAAATTAACTAAAAAAAAAAATAGTGATTTTAAAAGTTTTTAATTTATATTAAGTTTAAAGTAACACAAAAACTTTGTGAATTTAAAAACCTTTTCTAAAATTCAGTTTTAAACATCTCCAAAATTTTGTAAATTGAGGAAATCAATTTTATTTCTTCAAAATGCCAAGGAATCAGAGTTAAAGTGAAAGGTTTCGTGAACTGAGGTTTTGAAGTTCAGTAGAGTTTTTGATTTGAAGAACTCAACACAACTGTAGTTCCACGGAGTTTGTGATTTGAATAACTCAATTTTCGGCCTAAATTGATATTTCGGCCCAAATCGGTCTTTTGGCCAGAATTGGACTTATAGCCCGAATCAGAATTTAAGTGAGGCTTTGAAATTCCAGGAAGTGAATTGAGGAATTCAAAGTTATTTCTTTAAAATTGTCATTGCTGTTTTCTAAGCGGAACCAGAAGTCCCTTTAGTTATAGGTTGGAGGCCCAGTTAGCCATCCGTAGAAGATAGTTTAAACGTTCACAGTGAGTACGGTTTATAAGATAGTAATAAATAAAATTAAATGGGCATTTCCCTTGACTCTAGTATATTCACACTTTAGGAGATTTTAACAAACCCGCTTTTATGAAGAGTGGATGTTTTTCCGTGAAACTCATAGAAAAAACAAGATAAGTGAACATTTAATTTTATTTATTATTATTATATACGTGCGTATACAGGCGCGCTTTTATTCTTTTATTTTTTTCTGTCTATTTAGCTATCTATGAAGACTGTAATTTTGAAGGTGGCAATAGTCGTAGTTTGATTTTCAAGGCAAATTTTTGACCATACCTTACAAAACAAGCACCATATATACTCACGGATAGATCGCACTTTTTTTTACCAAAAATTTCACAAAATATTAGGGGTGTGACCTATCCACTCAACATAAATGTAAAACAGCACTACCTTGTCATCATGATTTTTGAGAAATCGGAAATGATACCCATAAACACTAAAGCTGTGGATTTTCTCTGTATAGAAACAATTTATCTATCATATATACTGACTCACTGCTTTAAACTTAACTCATGCTGCTAGATTCACATATCCATCACAATAAATAAATAATATTATAAAATATTCATTGATTCATCAGTCACCGTTCGGTTGGGGCCCTCAAACTAGACTGATATAGAAACCCTGAACATGCATACATAAGTTAAGGAATCACGTGTAGATATTTATTGAAAAAGAAAAAAAAATAGTTCCACGATTCATTCTGCAAAATATATATATCTTGTCAAAAATACGTTGGAAAATATGACTTAAAGAAATTAAATATATTCTTAATGAAATAATTTTCTTTAATGGTTGTTTCATATAATATTAAAAAGTGTTCTTAAGTGTTATTTATAAATAATAAAGCGAATAAATCCCCTACCCAAAACGAATGAACTATTTTGAATTGCGCAGCGATATAGTTGGTAGCTAAATTTATAGTTTATAATTTTAATTTTTGCAAACTCTAATCATGAGTAAAAGAAAGAGTTATGAAGCAGTTTTTGAATTAGAAGTACTAAATTATAAAGAAGAAGATGGAAACCGATCTGCAAAAATGTATTAATAATTGTAAATTTTGAAATAAAGGTAGGAATAAAAGTAGATATCTGATAATTCTCATGCTTAAAAAGGGCCGTATCACTCCCCAGATTATAGTGAGACCTGCCTGCGAGTCAACGGTAAATCATTAATTATTAAGCCATAAAGTAGGGGTGCGACCTATCAGGTAGGGGTGACCTATCCGCGAGTAGATAAAGTTCCGCTTTAATCTTCACAAATCTTAGCTGCTCAGAAGACAGTGTTATACCAGTATTTAGCTTATCGCCTGCAAAGGTTCTCATTCAAAACGTATAATAGCAGGATCTTTCATCCTGGGACCTGAAATAGATAAATAAACAAAAATAAAATTATTCTTACGTTTACTATCCTCTTAGAATAAAAGGGATATTTGTCTGATTAAATTTCAATGGCTGATTCCCGAGCATATCTTTTGCCAAGGGGGCTAGCTAATCCCTATTAGTGACACCTTCTTAACGCAACCTCTGCTTATATTCGTCAACAATAACGAGCAGAAATTAGGCATTAGAAATCTGGCATTTTCATTTTTTTTTAACACGGCCAATACGCTCAGTTCCTCGATGGCGACGATTTTTGACTTCGTGCTAGAAGAAGCATCGACAGTTTTCAACGAGTTTCGTCTACACAATTTTACTCACAATGCTTGGGACAAATCGTGATATGGTATTCAGACACTTTTCAAAGTTAAGAAAGAAAGTAAAGCGCCGGTGATTATTTTTTAAAATTTAAAGATAAGGGTCCATGTACCAGTAGCGTTTCAAGATGTAAAATTATTATGTTTCCGCTCTACCAATATATATATATATATATATATATATATATATATATATATATATATATGTATATATATATATATATATATATATATATATATATGTATATATATATATGTATATATATATATATATATATATATTACATTAAAAGGAATCATTCATACAAAAAGTAAATTAGTAAAGTTAATGATATAAAATGGCGAAACCCCTTCGCTAACAATATTTTAAAGATTTATTAACCTACTAATCCACTGATGTATATTATGATCCATGTTTTTTAAAATTATAAGCTGTATAAGGTCTTTCTTAAATACGCAAGTACTTTCGACTGTACATTCAGTCATCTTCAGGCATGCAAATTATTTTGCTTTTGATAAAATTCAGGTAGCATCCGAGATGAAAAAATATAATGCGAATCGAATTATGTTTTTTTAAAAATATATAATTAATAACGGTGACAAACTTTTGGAGCGTGCAGTCCCAACGCTAAGGTTGAATTTTTTTGAAAATTTAAGTGAGTGCGTTTTTAACTAATATGGCAATTTGATCATTTTTAATATATATATATATATATATATATATATATATATATATATATATATATATATATATATATATATATATATGTATATATATATATATATATATATATATATATATATATATGTATTTAAAAATTCTTATATATATATATATATATATATATAAGGCTACATATATAAAATCGATTTAACCTGAAGAAATATGTTTGAGCTTTGAAAGCACATCTTTTCTTTAATAAGATTTCTCGAATATTCAAGTCGGTAGACGAAGAAAATAAATAAACTGTTTACTAAATAAATGGAACGTCTACTCAAATATGTTTATCCACTAAAATAACGTTTAAGTGATTATATATATATATATATATAACGTAAATCATTCATACGAAAAACAAATAATGATTTACGTTATATAAATTGATACACACACCACATAATTGATATATATATATATATATATATATATTCATCCACATATAGATTGTTTCCCTGTATCACAGCTCATCAGTAGCAGTAATAGTCATTGTTTACAAACTCACACTATCTTCCTAGAGAGCTCAACCGAAATAATCTTTCAGGGGCATATATATTGTCATCCACAGACAGACTGTTTCGCTGTATCACAGCTCATCAGTGTGGCTAGACGTCCAGTTGCCTCTAGCTAGAACCGAAACCCGGCTGAATTGGCGTCAGTCGGAGAACCTACCACTTTTATACTTACATACTTATATATATATATATATATATATATATATATATATATATATATATATATATATATATATATATATATATATATATACTGGGGGCAATGTATGATAAGATTAAAAACATAGTTTGTTTTATTTTATTTTGTGATTTAGTTACTCATATGAATATATATCAAACATTGGATTTGGAAATATTAGCAAATTCTTCCTTATATACGAGGTTTGATCAAAATGTATCTGGAACGTTACTATGGTAACGGAGATAAAGTACGCAGTGTGAAACCGTTTGGCACAAAGTGACCTTGAAATTAGTCACGCATACACATTAAGTTAGAACGTTCTCACTCATTTTGTTCTTATAGCAGTACTTGGAAGGAAAGTGTGTAGAGTGTGGTTGTCTTACCCCTCCACAGAAGTTCCATAAGTTTTCATGACTTGTGCAGCAGTTTTCGGCTAAGCACAATATTCACCAGGTCCGACAACCCCCATATTCCCTAGATCTCGCCCCATTGCTACGTTTTCATCTTTAAAAATCAAATCCCACTTAAAAGGAAAAAAATATTTCAAGACGTCGAGGAAATACAAGAGAATGTGACGAGACAACAGCTCGCTATTCCAAAAAGGAGTTCCGGAAATGCTTCCATCAATGGAAATGACGTTGGCTAAAGTGTGTGGCAATTTTGGATCGGACCTCATATTATCATATATGCGAATACATTTGACATCCAAGCATATAAAATAACGTTTGTAGTAATAAGTGACTTATACACCTGTTGACACATTTCTCTATATTTTAAATTATTTTGCGTAGTGAAGACATCTTAGCGTGGTAAAATAACTTTTTTCTCTTCACGTAGACTTTAACCCCGTTAGACTTGGCAGGTGAAAGCTGACGTTTTCCTAATTAATCAAGACATATACGTAAATTTTGCTTCATGGTGCCATTTAGCACCTCACGTTTACTTCTGACGACATTTCTTTGACAATTAAAATCCTTGACAGTTAAATACTTGTGGCTTGTTTGCGTTCCTTCGTGTTGCTTGAAAGGTCATAGAAAGAGACATTCGTTTCGTGTTTTCACTTGTTTCAAAAATCGAGTATTACTCAACGAGTTTTAAAAGAGAACTGTACATTTTTTTCTTAGGGTTGCTCTCATTTAACCCTTAAACAGCAGGAAGTGGCTACACGAGCGTACACGCGAAACGGATGAAAAAACGATGAACTTATTTTTTGAATAGCTTCGTTTCGGTATTAATTATATACAAATACTAACAAATAAAATTTTAAAATTTTAATTATATAGAAATTATATAGAAATACAATAAAATGATAATTCTAATAGATTTAATTATATGCAGATATTATAAAATGAAATTTTAATACTTTTGAAATTTTAATATTTTAATTATATACAAATACTATAAAATGAAATTCTAATACTTTTATTTATATACAAATACTATAAAATGAAATTTTAATATTTTTAATTATATACAAATACTATAAAATGAAATTTTGATACTTTTAAATATATATAAATATTATAAAATGAAATTCTAATACTTTTAATTATATGCAAATATTATAAAATAAAATTCTAATACTTTTAATTGTATACAAATACTATATAATGAAATTCTAATGCTTTTAATTATATACAAATACTAAAAAATGAAATTTTCAATATTTTTAATTATATACAAATACTATGAAATGCGATTCTAATACTTTAAATTCTATACAAATACTATAAAATGAAATTTTAATACTTTTAATTATATACAAATACTATAAAATGAGATTCTAATACTTTAAATTCTATAAAAATAAAATAAAATAAAATTTTAATACTTTAAATTATAAAAATACAAAAGTTTTAATAAAGAAAAAATGGAAATAAGATATATGTTCTTTTCCTGAATTTAATATTTTTAACATTATGTGTTAAATTGCAATGTCGTCAAGGCTCTGAAGCCTTGGATGGAAACTAGCTTCAGAAATGGAAAACACAGAAGTAAAAACCGTGGAGAAATCAAAAGAAAAACCGTTCCACGATCTTGCCCAGGAAGTCCTGATAATTCACCGATAGTAAGAAAAACGAAATCTCTGGAGAGCCATGATCACCTACGTCCTGAAGGAAAATGACATAAAAAAGACAATAATCTTCCATTTTTGATCATTTGTGACCAGACATGAAATATAAGTCTAGTCACTGATGATCAGTCTCTCATGCAGTATCTCCCTATTGTACCCAAGGAGGTTGGTTCAGTAGTACTTCTTGAAAGTTGCAGCTTACGTTGATGGAGCGAGATCATTTTATACCCTCACCCCCTCAGGTAGAAATGTAATTCAGCTTTAAAAACGGTTTTTGCAATCCGGATCATTCAAGACCCCAAAATGTGTAACTCTGTATTATTTATCTGATGTGTTAAAGTTCTCTGTTCCTATTACCAAATATCTGATTATCCATGTCCAGAGATGTTCAATGAAGTATTAGCCTAACTCCTGGACATCTGTCTCTTTAGCAGTGTCTCACTTTGAAAACGTGTTTTTATCACCCCCACCAAGCAAGGCGATAAAGCCACTAAGACACCAGGGATTACTGAGCGTGAAAGAAGACTGAGAACACGTTACTGAGTAAAAACGACAATAGAAAAGCAGGATTTAAAAAGACAAAAGATGAAGATTGATAACTACTTATACTATTTAAATTGTTCGGACTGTTTTCTTCATCTTTATTGTCATATTGTTTCGGACGTTGTATGCTTCGGCCTCCTTCAAAATGAACCCTTTATTTAGTACATGGCCCACTGTCTAAAAGCATTTGTTGAAGTAATCCAGTGACTGACCAAATGAGTTGTAAGTTTAATACTGGCCATAGCAGAGGTGAACCAAAACTTGAGTTGAGTTCAGTCATTTATGCCCCATGCGTGATACACGCTTAGGCGATCATGTATCTTTTGATACATGACTGAAGAGGCAGATTTTTCCCCGCAGCAGGTTGCCATTTCTTTCTGCGTTAGACCAGTTGCCATACAAGGCTATAAACCCGGTATATCCTGTTATTTACCTTTAGCTGGGGGGAGAGGATTCATACTTTTCCCAAGGGTATTAGCACGTAAGTGAATGTAATGGATTCGACTGGAATTCGAAGTCGGCTCTCCGATTCCTCAATCCGAGCCGCTATCCATTACTCCACTATGCCGTCTTTGGAACGTAGACGTGAAGTATTTTGTGGGTGGGGGCATGTCTACCAAGCATATTGATGGGCATAAAAATTTAAAAAAAATTATTTCTATAATTCTCTCTTTGTACAAGATTCAGCGTAATGAACTTGTGGGTGTGACAGTACCTTAGGGAAAGACATGTTTGGCCACAGGGTCTAATTTGGCGCTAAGGAGCTTTTAGAAAAATATGAATAACTCAAGGGAGAAACATTAAAAAACAAACAAAAAACTCTATATAATGATCAAAACGCTATACAATGATCAATTTAGATCTAGCGCTCGATTACAACCATTTCCATCTTTATACAAAGGGAAAAAGCTTTGCTTTGTGGGTTTCTTTTAAAAAACTATTATGAATAAATATGCCTTTCATCCGTACTTTTCATTCTCGCTTCTCCCTCTTCTTGTAATTGAGTGATTTTTTTTTTTAATGGCCGAGTTGATAAAAGCGTTGGTTGAAGTAATCCAGTAACTTGATCCAAATTGTTTTGTGTTCGATGCCTGGCCACAGCAGAGTTCAATTAGTAAAGGGAATTAAGTGAAACTGAGATAACCAGAAAAGGCATGGCACGTGGAACTAGAAAAATCTACACCAGTGGGCTAAATAAAGGGTTCGATTCGAAATTTCGGTGTATATTACTGAAGAAAGCCGGAACGTGTAACCAACGAAACGTCGTGAATATGACAATAAAAAAAAAGGACAACAGCCCGAACGATGTAAATAGTGTGAATAGCTACAATACTTCATCTCAGAAATATAGACATGACGATTAATGTTGCAGTTAGATTTTCGAAGATCGTAGTTGAGAGGATAGAAAAAACCGGAAGAGGGTTGTACGGGCGAAACGCGAGAGAAGAAATTATTAGAATGATTAGGATTTAACAGCGATTTATTAAGCATCGCTTAGATATGGCACAAAGTCGAAAATAAGAAGCACCGAGTGAGGACCGATCTCACTCGAAACAAGCTTGCTAACCATTACACCACGTCGAAGCGCCCCGATAATATTTAATATGATAAAATATGTAAGTTTGTACTAATTTATCTGAAGGTTTTGACTGTATGTGTATAATCTGCCCAATATCTTCTTTACAGTGTTGTTATTTAAGACAAAAAATTTTGAATTGTAAAAGGAAAATAAATTATTTTATCTGAGTTTGTGATGTAAAATTAAAAGCTTTTTACGGGAGATTTCATAAAATGTGACGCGGTTGGGCTACCATATAATTTCATTATATTTCAAACTCCGAACATCGGCTTAAATAAAAAATCGGTAACCACTATAGCCACAGAAAGAGAGAGAGAGAAAAAAATAACGCTTCGGATTTGTTTCGGCATTGAAAAAGCTGTGGTAGACAAAGCGTACGCGTGAGGGCTAATCTTTTCCGGCAAAAGGAACGCGCAGTTTGTTCAGGAACAAGGGTAGAGGCTTGGCTTGACCCACCGACATCATGTTATGTGCATCCGGACGACATAAATTTGTTCAATGAGCAAGTTGAAAAACGCGCCGCCAATAACACTACTCTCTGTTCTGTATGCTCTGAAAGAAAGGGGTCATTGAAATTGGGATTGAATCATTTGTTCGTGTTAGGTGGCTCACACAAACTAGCGCGTCTCTTTATTATATTTGTGAGTACGCAATCATATATTCACGCACACACACAGACACACACGCACACACATACACATACATATATATAGTATTATATATATATATATATATATATATGTTTGCATGTGTGTGTGTCGGGTGAGGGTGGGTTAGCACAGATATATGTTTATTTGCGCTTGTTATGCGATTCAACGTGGTAATTTTGAATGGTCCAATATATTGCCTAGCCTACTCGCGTTCAGGTTGTTGCTGATAATATTGTGAAAGGCATGAAGCCATATTTTATTCACCCAGCTATCGGGCTATGAGCATGGTAGACTCGGATTTCCATATTTCGTTGGCAACCAGTCTAAGACAAGCAAAAAAAAAAAAATTCTTAATTCAAAATCGTGATGAATGCAAAAGGAAAATATATTATTATTATTTTTTATATTGACAATTAAAATATACTGAAGAAAAGTAATAATAATAATAATAATAATAATAATAATAATAATAATTACATTTTACAATTCTATTGTAAATTGTTACAATTCTATGGGACTACACAATACACACTGACAGAACAATCAAAGCCAACCGCCCAGACATTGTTATTAAAGACCACAAACAAAATAAGTGCCTCCTTATTGATATGGCAGTCCCTGCAGACTGCAATGTATCTTTGAAGATATTCGAAAAACTGTCAAAATACAAGGACCTTGAAATAGAAATCTCAAAAATGTGGCACATGGGAACATTAACAATCCCTGTTGTAGTTGGAGCCCTTGGACTGGTTGGAAAAAATTCCAGTAGGTTGATTGAAGGGATCCCTGGAAGTCCATGCCTCAAAGAGATACAAAAAATTGTTCTGACAAGTACAGCCCACACTTTACGAAGGGCTTTATCTATGTAATTATTTTTTATTTTATTTTATTTTTTTTTGCAGTGGAAAGTGTCATGATACCATTTCTAACCTTAGGTCCCTGGGCGGGACCCGGAAAGAAATGTGTAAACGCCAGATATCAAAGAAAATAAAAATAATAATAATAATAATGATAATAATAATTAGAAGACTGGATGATGATCTGTGTCAAAGAACATGAAAGAAATAGGAAACTGTATACAGCAATAAAGGTAGCCAACAAATTCAAAATAGAATTCCAAGTGGGTGAAGAAGTGCAAGTAAACCATAATACATCTACTGAAGCGAGAAATTGCCTAAAAAGAAAGCAAATGTAATGGACCAAATGCTGAAACGATGACAAGATAAGCCTCTTCGTGGTCAAAATAAGCCTGTAGCAAGTTGATGTGGACAAAGTCCGCACCTAACAGTGGTTACGTAGTGCAGAGTTAAAAGCTGAAACCGAATGTTTCATTCTTGCAACACTGGGCCAATGCTTTCTAGCTAGAAATTACTAAGCACAAATAGTGAAAAATTGTGTTAACCCAGAATGCAGATTCTGTAAAAAATATCCAGAAACAATTGACCATCTTGTATCAGGTTGCACTATATTAGCATCCACTGAACATAAAACTCGGCATGACAGAGTGCGCCAAAATCTGGAAAGGGAAACTGCAAGAAACTGCTATGAACACCGCCAAGACCCAGTTACAGACAGTACTTGTAACAATTTTATAGGACTTTAAAATACACGCAGAACAGCCAAAGCTAAAACGCCCCAGACATCGTGATCACATACCACAAAAACAGAATGTGCTTTCTTAATGACATGGTAGTTCCTGCAGTTTGTAATATATCTTTGGAGATCTTCAAAAACTATCAAAATACAATTATCTTGAAGTGAAAATTTAAAAACAAATGTGGCACATGAGGACATCAATGATTCCAGTTGTAATTGGATTACGCGGTTTAATAGGAAAAGGTTCCGATAGACGAACTGATTTCTGGTAGCCAGTGCCTTAAAGAAATAGAAAAAAATTGTACTCATCAGCACAGCTCACACTATATGAATGTCTTTACCTATGTAAATATATTTGATCATAGGCTGCCTCTTGGAGTTACTGAGATTGAAAGAATATGAGAAAAAGAAAAACATTATTAAAGAGAGAGAGAACAATAAAAGAATAGGAATTAATAATGCAAAAGATAACGATTGACACTGCATATAAAATTGTTCAAGATCAACATTGACTGGAAAGAGAGAAGCTGGAAAAAGTTCCATAAACGAGAAGTCCGAGAGAAGAAAATGTTAGCATAGAACTTAAGGTTTCATTTAGCCATTTAAATCGTAAAATTATGAGACCTAGCTGCCAATCTAGTATTGTCCTTAAAGTCGCAGTACGGAAGGGGAAATCTGATCAGAACAATCACCATAAAAATATTTATAGAAAAGACAAGCTACATTACGACGGTAGGAAAGTGACTAAAAGCGAGATTACAGGTTAGGGCCGATAACATTGCAGATTATTCATTGAATTTTATCAAGAATGTCTAAATAAATAACAGAATCACCAGACGAGATTTTTGTTTTTAAGCAATTCACCCCAAGCAAGGCGGGATGCCAATAGTACGCAAGGGGTTACAGAATGGGTGAGTGCGCCTCTCTGTGCCTGCTTGGTCTCACGCTGTCCACTTACCATGAGGTGGAACAAATACATTGAATCAATAGCTTCCTCTACCTCAAGAAAAATTGGTTGCACCAGAAACTTTTTCTCGCCTGAGTCCATCCTTCAAATCTACAAATCAACCATTCGTCCTTGCATGGAACACAACTACCATATATGGTCTGGTACACTTGCTGTTCGTCTCGAGGTCCTCGATAAAATCTAGAGACGAATATGCAATGTGATGCGTCCTGATCTGGCATCTCGTCTACAGTCACTTTCTCACAGATGTGCTGTAGCTTCCCTCTGTCTTTTCTACAAGTATTTTGACGGCAACTGCTCCGACAAGTTACCTTTACTGGTTCCCAAACTGCATGAATTTAAGCGTGCTACCAGGTTGGCATCTCGGTTCCACCGTTTTACTGTCGAAACGGTTAAATGTAGCTGTCTCCAATAGCTTCTTATCTCACACTTCCCGTCTGTGGAGCTCACTTCCTCTTACTTGCTTCCCTGATAGCTATAATCTTCAAATATTCAAATGTAATGTCGATCGACATCTTCTGATGCCTTGATATTTTTATCCGTCCTTCTCTTTATCCTTTCCTCAAATACCACTCTTTACACTTGCTCTCACTCTCTGTAACCCCTTGCGTGCTAGTGACAGACCCGCCTTGCTTAGGGTGAAATGCTTAAATAAATAAATAAATAAACCCCTAAAAACCTAAAAGAAGATAGAAATAGTAATATTAATGGTAGTATGATTTGTTGGCTTATAAGGAAACATTCGGCAGTCATTAACTAAGCAGCCACTGCTACTGTCGTTTGAAACTTATAAAATCATTCTCTTAAAAACCTTCCAGCAAAATATGTTTCTCTAGTCGCTTGTTATCGCTCTTTTCAGTATTGATGAGAACTTCCATAAGTAATAAAATAAAACCCAATGGAGAAACTGCAATATTATCAGTCCTGACGTATCATCTCGGATTCAGTCACTTCCCACCGGCGTATTGCGCCTTTTCTATAAACAACTTCACGCTAATTGTTCTGATGAGTTTTTCTCTTTGGTAGCGAGATTTTAAGAATTTAAGTACGGTACTAGATTGGCAGATAGGTCTCGTAATTTTGCAGTTGAATTGGTTATATATAATCTTAACTTCTACGCTAACAATTTCTACTTTCGCACTTCACGCTTGTGGAATTCTTTCTAGCTTCTTGCTTTCAAGTCAAATTTGATCTTCAAAAATTCAAATCCAATGCCAATCGTTATCTTCTGTCTTCTTAATTTCTGTTCTTTTATTATTCTTAATAATGTTTTTCCTCATATTCTTTCACACTCAGTAACCTCCATGCGTCTTAGTGGCTTTATTGCCTTGCGTGGTTTGAAATGATTAAAAAAAAGTTGTGGAATGTCAACATCTTAATTATGTCATTATTTTCTCTTCGAGTGACAGGTTCAATCCATTTAATTGGTGTTGTTATTAAAAGCCCACAAGTGATGTGGTTTCTGTTATTTGGCACAGTTTTGTGTTTGTGATTCTGCAGTGTCACTCCACGAATGACGAAGAATGATGGTCCTCCTTAACAGCTTCATTCTTTGTTTTGATACAGTTTACCACAAGGAAGGCGATAATGCCACTAAGACACAAAGAGATAATGAAGGTGAAAGGGAATATGAAGAGAAAAGAAACCGGAAGAGAACTCCACAGGCGAGAAGTGTGAGATAATAAACTATTAGAATAGAACTTACGGTTACATCTCGCTATTTCAATAGCAAAACGATAAGACCTATTTACCAATCTAGTAGTACGCTTAAAAAACATGCGATGGAGGTACCAAGGGGGAGATTTTATTAGAACATTTGCCATGGAAATATTTATAGAAAAGACAGAGGGAAGCCACGTCACGGCAATGGGAAATTGACTGAAGTCGAGATGCCAGGTTAAGACCGATAACATTACAGACCTAACATTTGATATTGTCGAGAATCTCCAGTTCTTCCCTATGGTACCTAGACTTTATGAATTTAAGTACAGCACTAGATTGGCGACAAGGTCCCATCATTTTACATCGTTGTTCTCACTCCTTAGTAATGCTTCTGTTGTCTAATTCTTCCACACCCAGTAATCCCTCCGTGTCTTGGTGTCTTTACTGCCTTGTTTGGAGTGAACACAATTAAAAATATATATATATATAACAGGGGCACCAGACAAGATATGGCAGCAATATTCAATACACGGACGAATGGTAGAACTATAAATATGCAAAAATGGATTCTGTCGAGAAAATTTGTCTTGCAGGATACAGTGAACCATTTTTCCTAATAGCAGACCTAGTAATTGATTCAGCACCATCTTTTCACTTCAGGTCAGCGGAAAACGTGAGGCCAAAAAGGTGCAATAAACTGCTCTCCTGAAGGTTAGCATCAACCATACTGATAGAAGGAAAAATGGTTCTGTATGATGGTTAAAAGATTTTTAAGGTGTTTTGTTTTGAAAGCGTTAACATTTACAAGCCAGTTCTTCTATCAGTTAAAAAAAAACTGATTTTCGAGAACAACTGCCGGTTGTTTTTGGGGGGGGGTGTCGACTTTTCGTATGTACTATTAAAGAGAAGTAAATAGTTGTGACATCAGTATAAATATAGAGTTGAGAATTGATGATATCAGGAAGGCTGTTGAAGAAGGTAAAGCAACGTAGGTCCAAAGATAAAGTCATAGAGGACCCCTGCATTAATGTGAAATGATTTAGATGTGTGACTCTTCAACATGACTATTACATATTTTTAAGAAAATTTGGACAGAGACAGTATAAACTTTGAGATTGTGAAGAAGGACATAATGCCAATTACTGTGAAACACCGTCGACATACTTAAAGCCACAGCTGGGCTCCTCGACGTGCTGTAATGGTTAGAAAGTTTGTCTTGCTAGATCAATTACGACTGAGTAGTGAGTTCGATCCTCACTGTGTGCCCCATACTTTCGGCCTTGTTCCACATCTAAGCTGCGCTTGGAAAATCTCTACTTAAAGCCATAGTTGGAGCCTCGTCGTTCTCATCTAAAGCTTGATAGACAAATTCAGTAATAAGCGTTATTCGCTAGAGGACGCTTTAACCATTGATCCGAGAATTGGTAGCAAGTCGTAGGAGTTCAATTGTTTCAGGACTAAGTCTACAAGATGTTCCAATCACTGAATTATAGAACTGAAACTTATGTGAATGGTCAATGTTGCCTTCCTGAGTTATTTTTGCGTTGTTTTTAAGATGGAATGTGATCCCCACCCTGTTTCGACTGGCCTTATCTAATAATTATTACCATA
>OZ038477.1:85731380-85743880 GCA_964036315.1 Acanthosepion esculentum
GTAATTGTGTGATGTCTTCTAAGATTCGCTTAGTATAGCTCAGAACGATGGTAATGGTAGTTACAATGAAGACAGGAATATTATGTAGCCAGTGATATCTGTCTATATTTCTGAGATAAGGTACTATGTAAACTATTTACATTATTCGGACTATTGTTCTCATCTTTGTTGCCATATTTATCACAACGTTTCGGCCGTTGTACGCTCCGGCCTCTTTCAGGTGGTTGGAACGTCGAACTGAACCTTTTATTTCGCTATCTGGGGTAGACTGTTCTAGTTCCACGTGCCATGTCTAATGGATATCAGTTCTCAGTTATCTCCCGTTAATTCACCTCTCCAAGTTCTCCACTGGGTTAACCAGATATGTATGTCCTTCAGGACACATGACACAGTGGATAAAGGCCTTTGTTAGATCCAGTGACAGAGTGAGTTCAATACCTGGTTAAGGCAGTGGAGGACTTGGAAAGGTGAATTTAGAGGCGATAACTGATATCCATTAGGGGGGGGGGTAGCATGTAAGTGAATCTAATGGACTCGACTGGAATTCGAACTGTATTCGAACTCGGCTCTCAATACGAGCCTCTATCTTTTACCCCACCGTGCCTCCTCCATGCACCAGTCTTAAATTCAGAATCGTTTATTATTGCCTGAACTTCAACACCGCCCGCTGTAAATGTGCAACTACGACGAAGTACCTATATTACTTAGGTTTACTTATTACTTAGTTTAATCTAGCAAAAGACCAAAATGGTGTCGCGCCTGTACGAGTCGCAATCGTTATGCGAACTATAAAACTGCTACATTAGAGAAATGGCAGCAAAATTTTAACAGGAGCAGCAGCGGTGATAGAAGAAAAGCCACGATGAATGCAGTCAAGCGTGACAAGCCGCAACGACCGTGTCGGCAACCGAAAGATTAGATTCAAGCATCATGTTCCAGAATTAGGAGAGTCTAGTCGATTGAAGCGTTGATGCATGAATTTGGTGAAAGAGAGTCCAATATTTTTGGTATGTTTATGGATGGCGGAACAGCGTTTAGGAGAAATAACAAAACAAAAACAAAATTATTAAGAGCTACAAGAGACAGGAAAGTTGTGGAGCGCAATGATCGCCTACATCCTGAGGGGACATGGTACATAAAAAAGAATAGGGCGAACAATAACTGAGAAGTATTAATTAAATAAAACAAGACGGTTTATTAACCCTTTGTAGTTTATTAAAAGCCAGAAAAATTTTTTTAGATTATAAGAAATTTTTTAACGATAATAATGATTTAGCGATATAAATCTTACTATTTAATCCATAGAACGGGATATAAGAGGTGAAGTCATAACTTTCCCGAGGGAATATAACGAACCAAACTGGAATTGAGATTCGATTCTCTGATTAACAATTCCGAGCCATTATCTCTTACACAACCCACTCCTCCAAGCTTACAGTACATGGTATTCGCAAGCGGTCACCCATCTAGGTACTGACCAGATTCAACATTGCTTAACTTCAGTAATCATACGGAAACCGCTGTTTCCACGGGATGTGGCCGTAAATAACAGGATGAGCTATCTGAGGTATATACAACGGACTGAGAACAACCAACACCCGTTGATTAAATTCAAATTAAAGGTGAATTCTTTGAAGGTTATTCGAGTCGATAAGTACCTGGTGAAGGCTGAAGACGTCAACGGCCGAAATATTGGGATAATAGCAACAAAATGACGGTAGTAGTTTGCATTTTAACAGAAATCGAACAAGATTGTGGTTATTATAAAATGTGAAACCGACGCCAACGCCATAACCAACATTCCATCCAGAGAATAGCTTGCTTTGTGTCTGGTGGAATATAAATTATATAATTCATTACAGGCTACTGGGACATGGAAGGACCATCAGACTTTGCCAGCAAGTTGACCAGTTTAACGAAACATCAGATCGAAAGAGTGTACTGCTTTGGCAAACAATAAAGGTGTTATTCTCCAGTATGGAAGCACAAAGGTATATTCTGCAAAGCAAGCCAAAGAAAAAATAAATTTGTTAGATTGTGAGGCTCCCGATTCATCATAGCTTGAATGGCTATATTCTAAGCGTAGCTTAGATGAAACACAACACCGAAAGTTTGAGGCACCCAGTGAGGATTGAGAAAAGATTTTCTAAGCGTAGTTTAGATGTGGCACAAGTATGGGGCACCCACAGCGAGCATCGAACTCACTATTCAGTCGTAACTGATCTAGCGAGACAAGCTTGCTAAACATTACACCCCGCCGAAGTGCCCAAATCATTATCTCTTGAATGGTTACCAATCAAACCTATAGAACCGGACCACTCCAGTAATTTAAACCATAGCAAGGAGAAGAAGAGATAAATTCATACCTTCCCCAAGAGTATTTGCGTGTAAGTGAATGTAACGAACTCGACTGGAAATCGAACTTCTCATTCTGAGACGCAATTCCTTACACCACACGCACTTTAAAAAATAAATAGCTCTTACCAGTACAACGGCAGTTACCGACATAAGTTATAGCTGCAACAACTATCACGATTTACCGCGTGTAGAAACACCAGGAAAATAAAGAGTGGAAATTGAAGACTATAAGATAAATGTAAGCATTTATAATCTGTATTTTCTCTCCTTCACGAGGTCTTTATATAAAGAAAAGAAGGCTTTCTTCAGCGAAGCTAGCAACAATATGAAATTTAACAATAAAAGTAAGACGAAAAAATAGAGAACGCAGTTATATTATAGAGATACGCTTAATAAAAACTATAACTTCCGGCGTTTTTTTTTTTTCTGTTATGGATTGCTTCATTCGTCATTCTAAAGAAAATTTCTATGCTTTATTTTTTAAAATATTTTACTCATTTTTTTCTTTGCTTTCGTTTATTATTAAATTCAAGTATTGTTAAAGATATACGTTATTTTCTTTACCTGCATTTTTTATATATAAAATCATTACATACATTTTTTTTTTTTTTTACTTATTTGTAAAAAAATTAGGTCGCCTGAAGAGTAAGATTACAGACCGAAGTATTTCAGTGCATATAAATTTGTTATCGGTATTTATTCATGAAAATCTTTAAATGCTGAAAATACTTTTGTAAAGAGTTTTAAAAAAGTATGATATGTTAAAAAAGTAAGTAAAATAAATCGGTTGAAATCCGTCAATAGTCAGACGAATGTTGGTATTGAGGAAGACAACCCTCAGAAAATAGAACTCCAGTACTTCGTTATCGTTAGCCTGTAGATGCTATATTCATTAATAGCTATGACAAAATTGCGTCAATAAAAATGCAAATGATTTTTACTTATAGTTACTTATAGCGATTTTTTAAGTATAGCTTCGATGTGGCAGAAAGAAGGGTGCATCCAGTGAGAATCGAACTCACAACTCATCGGTAATTGATTCTAGAGAGACAAAATTGCTAAACATTACACGACGTCGTATTGTCCAAAGCGTAGCTTAGATGTGGTACAAGGCGGAATGTGTTGGGTACCCAGTGAGGATCGAACTCACTACTCAGTCATAATTGATCTTGCAGGGCAAGCTTACTAACCATTACATCACGTCGAAGTGCACAAGATAACTTTCTAAGCGAAGTTTAGATGTGACTCAAGGTCGAAAGTGTGAAACCCTCAGTGAGCATTAAACTCATTATTCAGTCGCAATTGATCTAGCGAGACAAGGTTGTTAACCATTACACAACATCGAAGTGATGCCTGATTATTACTTATATATGAAGGATTAAAATAAAGTGAGGTTAGAATTAATGAAGCGGAAAGTGTTTGGTACCCAGTGAGAATCGAACTCACTATTCAGTTAATGGCTTCTCTGCCATTACATCACGAGTTACTGTCATTAATTAAAATTTTGTGCTAATCTCTTTACTTTCACATTAATACGAGGCATGATACCAATACTTCTCATATCCCCTATCTATGGATAAAATAACAGGGTAGCGTGGTTTCCCTAGATTTAGTTGGCAACCAACCTGAGAGAATGACAGTTATGAATTCAGAACCGCGGAGAAAACGACGGGAAACCGCTCTCCTATCATGGCAATTCACAGATATTAAAGAAAAAGAAATTGTGGAGAGTCGTGATTGCTTACGCGCTGAAGAGACATGGAATAAACAAATCAAGTAAAAAATGAAAAATTCAGGTTACATAAGCTAAACTACGTAAAATCACATTATCTGGGAGATCCACCGTGCGGAATTATTTTTTAATATTATTCACCCAGTACTAGAACAAAGAACTACTGAAGGTACAGGGTTACCGATCGTAAATGGAGAAAGTAAAGACTGAATATTATGAAGATATTTAGGCTAGATAACGACTGACTCCAGAATTGAAGCGTTAAAAATTGTAGTGATCGCGGAAGTATCCTCTTGGGAGTCTTTTCCACAAAGTAACGGTCATTGGTGAAGAAGATGTCTGAGTGGAATTTCCACTTAACAAGGTAATATGAAGGCTATTGGGATGATTCGACTTTGTGTACGCAGCATGGTGTGTGCTAGCCGCGATGGTCTGAACTCGAGGAACTAAAGTTTCTAGCTCGTCTAAACATCTGCCATATTTCAGTATCAACTTGGCAATCCGCATAAACCTGTTTTCTTCTCTTGAATTACGCAGAAAGATATAGAGTGAGTAGCCATGGTCAAATGTAAAATAAATAATAGAACTCTCCAACAAACAAAATTGATAAAGTTTTCTTTAAGCATTAAAAAGAAAAAGAACAGGGCAAAAAATACTATAAAGCAGGCAAAGAATATATGCAAGGCAAATTAACAGTAATATAGCAAAAACTAAGAATTGGCGTCGACACACAAAAGTAAGTTCGGACAAGCGAACGGATCGCTCTGACTTCAAGACAAGACAGATCGGAACTGGGTCAGATGAAACTGTCAACTGGCCTATTTTATAGGCTAGGAAACAAATCTCAGCATGCACTTGTGTACATCAGCCTATAAAAAGGGAAAGCGTTTTATATTCCTGCCGATTGAAATCAACAGATATTTATTCCAATTTATAATTAGAAAAAAATGAAATACGTGTCAACGTTTCATGTGAAAGACAATAGAGATTCTTTTAACGAAACGCTATGAAAACGTAATTATCGGTATTATTAGCAACAATAAAAATACATTTTAAAACTACTTACCAGATGCCGCTACTATATATATATATATATATATATATATATATATAGTAGCGGCATCTGGTAAGTAGTTTTAAAATACATACATACATATATATATAAAATACATACATAGTAAATAGTTTTAAAATACATACATACATATATATATATATATATATATATATATATATATATATATATATATATATATATATGTATGTATGTATGTATGCATGTATATTGTTTAATAATTAGTATGGCTAATTCCAAATAGGATATAAATCCAAAGAGAGCTCAATGTAAGAACAGAGCAAATAATAATGATGAAAGCGGATACTTTAGAAATCCATGAAAATATTTTATTTTGCGGGAACAAAACGATCTAATCTCAGCAGACCAAACAATTTTACATCAATAAATGAATTTTCAATTTATCCAGGCACAAACGAAAAAAGAAAAAAAAAGAAAAAAAATTTTTTTTTCAAGAATAAGATGGGAAGATATAGATTTTAAAGTTTTAATATGGGGGAAGGGAAAGAGAGAGGAAGGGAGAGAAAGATATGGAAATATATGCCTAGATAGATGGGGGAGGGAGAGTAAGATGGGAAAATATGGATTTTAAAATAGTTTTTAATACGGGTAAGGGAAAGAGAAAGAAAAGGTGGAAGGAGAAAGAGATGGAGATATATACGTCTAGAGAGAGCTAGATTGGAGAAGGAGAGTAAGATAATGAAAGGAAGGGAAGAAATAAAGAAAATGTCGACAGGTTGACCAATTTTCGCCGGATGTGACAAGTAAAAAGAGCGAGAATATATTTAAAAGGGACATAGGAAGAGAGAAAAGAAAAAGAAAAAGAAAGAGAAAGAGAAAGAAAGAGAAAAGTGGTGACTCAGACATGACAGGCAACATGGAGCACATTTATAAGTTGTCTATTGAATTCATGTAGTGAGTTCCGTTGTAATTTCAAAAAAGCTTAGGTGATTATGAAAATAAAGTAGTAATAAAAGAATAAAATTAAAAACAATTTTTCTAACAAAGATTATTTCTATAAAGGAACATTTTTTCAAAAACATCTTCAAAATATATATAACAAATTATATGAAAAAGATTTTTCTTCTTTTTCTCTTTCTTCCTTTTTTTTTAAATGCATGTGAATGTATGTTTTCATACATGTTAGTATCACATTTTTTAAATGCATGTGAATGTATGTTTTCATACATGTTAGTATCACATTTTTTTAAATGCATGTGAATGTATGTTTTCATACATGTTAGTATCACATTTTTTTAAATGCACGTGAATGTATGTTTTCATACATGTTAGTATCACATTTTTTAAATGCATGTGAATGTATGTTTTCATACATGTTAGTATCACATTTTTTTAAATGCATGTGAATGTATGTTTTCATTCATGTTAGTATCACATTTTTTTTAAAAGCATGTGAATGTATGTTTTCATTCATGTTAGTATCACATTTTTTTTAAATGCATGTGAATGTATGTTTTCATACATGTTAGTATCACACCAAACATCCAATATTTCAAGTGTAATGTTCTCCAAACTAAATGTTATTTGAGAATTTTGAAAGGTTACACTTGAATGTCTACACTTGAAGACAAGTTCACTACGTTGGTTTAGTAAATTATCGGTGTTTCCATATTTAATTATAATAATCTTTTCTTTTATGCAAAGATTGCATCTGTCCCTGACGTTGTTGGTAGTTCGAATTTTACAGAGAATCCTCCATTTTATTTGCGGGATGAAGCCTCCATCTTTGAGATTCCAGTAATGTTGAGATGGAGCTGTTTGGTATCTCAAAGACTCTTTGGTGAAGGAATGCCGGTGATTGTTAACACGTTGTTTCTAACATCCAGCAGAAATTCCTATATAAACTTTTTTCTGGTTGGTATTTTCCTTTCGAAAACTAGTAGCTTCATACACTACATTTTCCGAAGTGCAAAACCCCCCAACTGGGCAGTCAGTTTTAACCCTACAATAACAATTGGTTTATTTGCCGGTGTTTCACTGCCATGAATTTTTCTAAACTGGGAACTAATTTTTTAAATATATATAAAGATTACTTAACTTTAATATCAGTTTTTGTTGTTGTTTTAACTTTAATATCAATTTTTTTTTTGTTGTTTTTCCTGACTTCGAAGTTTCTTGGTAATGGCCATTCTTTCAGAGGTTCTGTGTTTTTATGTTTTATATATATATATATATATATATATATATATATATATATATATATATATATATATATATAATTGTATATTTAGGTAGCAATCTCTCTTTTATATAAGTTTCATTAAAGACGACTGACAAAGTACTGTGATTAAGCTTTTTATTTAATTTTTCTTATGTTCGTATGAATGCTTTCTTTCCTGGACATAAAGTGCGTAAAAGTTGTCCAAATGTTCTGCATATCCGAGTGCTTTCGGCTATTCGTTTAACCATTATCGAGTATGGTTTTTATTTTTCATTTTTCGTTGAATGTATGAAATTGTTATGTATGTATCTAGAGTTATAAGAATGTTTTATTTTCCAACACATCAGCACATTGTGACCGTGCTCATCGTTGACGCTATTGAGTGTTGTATTATTATTATTATTATTATTATTATTAGTGCTTCTATTATTTTTGTATTTTTTATATGTGTATGGGGCTATTATAGTTGTATTTTTATACGTATGTTGCGCATGGAGTTTGGTAGGTTTCTGTGTGTGTTTAAATGGATCCTAATTGAGCTATGGTCAGAGAGGTGTAACATGAGTCTTCTCAATAGGCATGTAGTGGTATGTCCAACATAATTATTCATGATAATGAACGCAACAACTGAAGGGGCATGTGAATTCTTAAATAATATTAGTTCTTTGAAATTTAAATCTGGCTGGTGTGTTGTTATTGCTAATAAGGTATGCTGTTTTTAATTTTTTTATAGTAGATAATTAATTTTTTTGTTCTGGTCGATTGGGTTTGTGTATTTATTTATAATGTTTCTAAGAGAAAATTCATGTTGCTTATAGTTAATTCTTTGGCTTTTATAGAAAATATTAATCTCATTGTTTTTATCTCTATGTTCATTATTACTATTAGTTATTTTACAGAGAAATAGTTTGATCTGGTGATCGATGAAGTAGTTCGGAAAACTGTTGTTAAATAGCGTCTGATTCGCATTATTGAGTTCTTTAAGGAAAAGGTGACGAGAGGATGAATTCTCGTGTGCGCTACATGTTAATTTTTTATATTTTTATATGTATATTATTGAGCACTTTTTTAAATACTACTGTTTCCTGGTCTAATTCAACTCACTATTAACTTTTTATTATATATATATATATATATATATATATATATATATATATATATATATATATATATATGTATATGAGTGGACATTAGGGCCCACACCATGCGGTGGCAATCAGTTTTATGCTTGAACGCAATCTTCAGGCCATGTGTGTTATGTTTTGGCTCAACTGTTTATATATGCTTGTTAATGGTGCATTTTGGGTAGTAAGGTCTATTTTATAATCCTAACGGTTATTGACTAGGTGGTAACGGTTAGGTTTCAAATTATTCTATAGGCTATTGAGTAGGAATAAGTGTGCGTCCGAATGAGGTTATTCGTTGCTATTTTATAGCGTTTTTACTCGTTATTTATTATTGATTACTTAATTATTTCTTGATAATTATCAGTATTATTACATTTACTTTTATTTATGTGTGCATTCGTGGTTTGTTAAGTTGTTTATTAAAAGCCGAGACAAAATACAACACACATGGCCTGAAGATTGCGTGCAAGCATGAAACAAACTGTCACCGCTTGTTGTTCACTTACTTATTTAGTTTATATATATATATATATATATATATATATATATATATATATATATATATGTGTGTGTGTGTGTGTGTGTGTGTGTGTGCGTGCGGGGGGCACTAAATATCAAGAAATCTTTATTCTTCCATATTTTATGACCATTTTCCTTAACGTACTTATGTTAATGGTGTATTGTCTGTAGTGGCGTCTATTGTATTATCTTAATGATTACTGGATTGGCGGTAACGGTTAGGTTTCAAATTATTCTATAGGCTACTGAGTAGGAATAATTGTGTTTCCGAATGCCGTAGTTTGTAGCTATTTTTTAGTATTATTATTAATTTTTTACTCGTTATATATTAACAATTTCCTAATTATTTTTTTATTGATTATTATTTTTATTGATTATTATTATTATTATTATGTTTACTTGAGTTTATGTATGCATTCGTAATTTGTTAATTTGTTTATTATTTGCTTATTTATTTAAAATTTCTTTTTATTTTATTTATTCTCGTGGGTTGTTATCTTATTTGTTTAAATTAAGCAACAGGCTTTTTCTAAAGTATGTTACATGTTTGCATTTATCATGATGATATTTTAGAAGGTATTCGTTTTTAATTTTCAATTTTTAAGTGACGTAGTAAATTTTTGTCAGCAAAAGAAACTGTCCAACATGCAACTTGGAAAAACCAAAATAAAGTATGTAAAACCGTTTAAATATCTGGGAAGTGTTTTAACAGAGGACAGAATGTACGATATTAGGATATCGAAATATACATCTCCAAAGGTATGCAAACTATTAAGTAAAAGAAAAATTGCTAGAAACAAAGAAAATAATACTGAATTTAAAATTGAGTTCTTCTATGTCGCAGTGAATTCTGGAAAATTGCCTCACAGATGAAGACAATATTTGAAATAAGAGAAATTTGGTTCTACAGAAGGATGCTGAGGATATCATGAATATCACATCTGAGCAACGACGAAATTTTAGAGAAAATTGACACAAAAAAATGACATGTTTAACATCAGAAAGAGACAGTTTAAATTCGCAGGACACATTACGAGGAAAGAGTGTTTGGAAAATTAAATACTTACAGGACAGATTGAAGGCAAGAAAAACAGAGGAAAACAAAGCATAATCTACCGAGCGAGCTTCAGTAAATGGGTGAAGGAACAAGGTTTAGAAGAGATAACAAAAAGACAATATATATTACAAAGAACAGGAAATTGTGGAGAGCCATGATCCTGAAGGGACACGACACAGAAGAAAAAGAAGAATTAGAGTAACAGCACCGATGACTTTGTCAGATTATGTTAATTCCTATTCCTTTGATTTCGCGATTTCGTGGTACTTTTCTTTCTTCGTACCCACCTTCCTCTCCCTGTTTCGCTTCTAAGTCACCTCCACCACTCTTTTTCGGTTTTCCTTAACTTGATGGATTACGTCAAATCATGTGTAGGTCTTTCTGCATTTAGCAATCCCAGAGCTGGAACATTATCAGCCAACGTCACCACAATCACTTGTCTACCCCAACCTATTCTGGCCTCCCACATAACCCTGAAGCCAATCCCGTTCAGTCGACCGTTCATCGTGTGACCTCATCGTCTTATAGCTCGCTACGCCCGCATGGCCCGTGGCCAACTGAGGCTTGTGGCCTTTCCAAGTCAGATTAAAAAAATACCATTCTTAGTTACTGTCCATTTATATGGAATGCAGAACCCTGATTTTAGGGCCAAGCTTCTTAGAACATTGCCAGCCAACGCTGTTTACAGATGTTGTTGTTGATCATAATCTTTTCAAGGACCAATCTTCTTCTTCTATGTACCGTGGCCCTTCACAACATGGACGATGATGGCGTTTCTCAGCTTCCTATCATTTGTAGCTCTTAGCAATGTTTGTCGTTTCACTATCCCTGTTCTGTCATCCATTTGCAGAAGCTCGTCAGGTAGGTGGAACGCAACCTCCATCTTTCCATTTTGGTTTCGATGTCCTATGAATATGAAAATTGCCTGTGAATATCCTGCGATGTCCTATGAATATGAAAATTGCCTGTGAATATCCTGCGATGTCCTGTGAATATTAACATTTCTAAGCCAAAATTTCGTTGTTATTCATCTCAGAAATTCCGACTTTCTCTTTCTGATTCTAAGTATAAATTAAAAATATGCTAAAGTATATTAAAATTTCTTCTCTGTTCTCATGCTCTATCCATGGTATTCTCAGCATCCTTCTGTAGAACGCCATATCTTTTGCCTCAAGTTTACTCTTAATTTGCGTAGAAATTATCCAACATTCACTGGCATATGGGAAGATTGATATTATATACCAGTTCAACACTCTTTTCTTTGTTTCTAACGGGCATTTTCCTATTTTCTGTATTTTGTTTAAATTTTAGAATGCATTTGTGTCTTCCAATGTGCGTTCGGATTTCGGTGTCACCTTTTCCATCCTCTGTTAAAATATTTCCTAGATATTTAAACTTCTATTCTTGATTGGTTTTGACTATATTTAATGTCTTTTGTTTTATAGGTCATCGCACGCGCACACACACACACACACACACACACACACACACACACACACACACACACACATATATATATATATATATATATATATAAAAGTGGACATGGAAGTCAGCACTTAGAGGCGACAGTCTGTTTCATGCTAGTGCAATCGTCAGGCGACTCTCCACACATTTGCTTACACACATATATATATATATATATATATATATATATATATATATATACATATATACGTGTGTGTGTATGTATTCAGTATATAGGGCAGCAGATGATTATTCAAGAATATATTGTTAAATATAACAGACAACGAATGTATATTATGTTTGATCATGATCCGTTCCAAGCTTCGTATAATGGCTTTAGTTTAAACAACATTTCTTCGAAAAACATAGCTATGTACATAATATTAAACAGACATTAGTTGATAACACAACAATACTCCACTCCTTAAGATATTGGAAGCCATCTACATTAAAACAAAGCAACCCACCCTCAACAAAATTACATTTCAAACCAGTCACAACATATTACATATGCATTTAAACACATGGTTCTGTTGATAACATTTCTTTCTCTGACGTTGTCAGGTACATCATAGAACCGCATTACGAATTTACGACCTGTGTCTGGTATTCCGCGACTGTTATCGTCGCATAGCAAACTACTATGTAAATATAACAGAATATCATCTTTGATGGTGTATATTTTTCTTGAAATGTCCATATAACAACTCTGATGAAGGTTCATGTGAGCCGAAAGTTTAGATCGATGCACAGCATAAAAAAATATCCAAATGTTGGATAGCTTTTGTTTTTTCTCCCGAAACTAAAGCCACTGTACGAAGCTTTGAACGCCTATTTTGAATAATCCTTTTATTAGATTGTTATATATATTCGTTCGTTTTTTTTTCTGATATTCTGTGAATGATCTCGAAGAATAATCTTTCGCAGCATTTTTTGCTTCTTACTAATCCTGGTCACCCCGTGAAACTGTTGAAATTGTATTT
>OZ038477.1:85748880-85783880 GCA_964036315.1 Acanthosepion esculentum
TAAATTAACATATGGTTTCTTCGCTACACAGTAATAACCATGTCTCAAAAACCGAAGCTAAAAACTTCAAATTATGTGCGTTTAAATCTCAGTAAATTTAAAATAAGTTATTCCAAAATTCGCTTGAAGATGAAACAGAACTAATTCTTTTAATTTAATTATATAATTAAATTTGAAGTTTTTAGCTTCCGTTTTTGAAACATGGTTATTACTGTGTAGCGAAGAAACCATATTTTAAATCAGTTAATTTATAATATTTATGCTCTGTAAATTTACATTGAACACTGTTTTGTAAAAAAATAAAATTATCAATCAGAACACCAGAATATATATCTTACTGTTCTTTCTATATATATATATATATATATATATATATATATATATATATATATATACAGACCAACCTCTCATGTACAGACCCCTATGAACGGACTTTGCGTGCAAAGGACAAAATCTGCAGACAAAATAAAAAAAATCTGCAGGAAAAAACTCCCAAATCATTACGGAAGTAAATCAAAATTTGCAGGCTTAGCGAAACGAGTCGTATTAGTTCTCAAAGTGACCGTATGGCGGCGGTGATGAGCCTTTCAATTCTAAACAAAGACGGGTGTACAGTATATAAAGTACGATATATTAGCGTGTGTGTGGGAAAGTGGCTGTGAGAAACCTATTATTTTTGTTATTTTGATTAAAATATCTATATTAAGTGTATATTTACTTATGCCATATATACTTGTTTATAGTATTTACATTATGATCATATCTACTATTCCCTTTCCCTTTCCATCTACGTATAATCGGCTTTAACGGACTAACACTTCACCCTATTAGCTTTTTGATGAGAGGTTTGTCTGTATATATATATATATATATATATATATATATATATATATATATATATATATATATATATATATATATATATATATATATGGGTCTCCATGTTCAAATCAGTGACTTCGTCTATATCGGAGACAACATTTGAATTACAATAATTATATTGAAGGCAATTTCTTATTCCGAGTTTGCCTAAAGGACATACAAAGTAAAATCGACCTGAACGTTACTATAAAATGCAACACAAATTAGATTAAATATAAGCTAGAATTAAATTAATATCAACAAAGCTCTTGTTGTCTACTCCCATCTCAGACTCGCTTCATATTTAATGCTTAAACATTATAGATAGATTTAAAACGAATAACGAACTAGCAAGGCTTCTTGTTACCAACTTGCATTCTGCGATAGAGCGTAGGAGTCTAGATAATAAAACAAAAACATTGAAGTGTTATTACTGGTGCTGGTTTAAGTACTGAAGTTATCACTATTTCACATCGACGAAGTAAAGCAACGTTTAGACAAAAGAAAAAAGAAAAGAAAATAATGGAAAAGAAGAAGAAAAAACTGGCTTTTACAGACAGCGTGAATGTCAACTCTTCCTCCTTCTCTAATCTACAAAAGTCAGGTATTGTGTATTTGCTTTAACAGTGTTGCTTCAACAACTATCATTAGAGATAGAAACGCGCTGGCTGATAACAGAAGCAAGAATCAAACGCTGTATATGATTGGATGCTCGATAACAGTTTACATGACGCAAGGAAGTTAAGATGTATATCATAGTAACAATAGGAGTCCTTGGATAATTGTAGGGTAGCGGGCCGATGGGAAAAAAAGGCTTTGTCTCGAGAAAGCGGCTAGTTTGTGAAAATAAAGTAGAAGTTAGTTCCGTGTTTTATTTGGACGATATAAAACACCCGAGAAGTATAAAAAAATAAGAAAAAAACAAATATTTTATTCCTATAAATATATACAGGTATACCTCGAGTTACGTCGTTTCGAGTTACGTCGTTCTCGATTATACGTCGTTTGTCAAGAAATATATGAAAAAATAAAAGTAAAGTCATTTTATTCGACTTTACGTCTGTCCGCCACAAATAGTGAAGTCGTAATATCAGTAGAAAAGCGTTAAAAAGCACATAAAATTATGTTACTGTACAATAAATAAGAATAAAAGTAGATAAAATCATATTAAAATACGTACATTTACAGTAAATGTTAATATATAATCATCATAAATCCTGGTAAATTTATAAATATTGGTAAATTTAACATAAATTAATTTATCTTCTACTATCGCAAAATAATTTTAACATTTTACAATAAATAATATTTGTTATTTAACCTTACAAAAACATTTTATTATATAATGTCTTAGAGCAAACCACATTAACAAATAAAGACTTCTGGAACAAATTACCGGCGTAAGCTGAGGTATACCTGTAAATACTTTTTATCCCTATGAATATATAAATACTTTTTATTCATAGAAATATATAAATACTTTTTATTCATATAATTATATAAATACTTTTTATTCATATAAATATATATTCATATAAATAGAACTAATGTAAGTAAAAGGTTTGTCACTTAACTGATTGATGTTACCTTCAGCATCCCGACTCCAGAGTTTCGTAGACGGACCCTCCAGGAATCACACCGTTCACTCGTTAGGGTATATCAGCAATTGATTTTCCGTACTTCTCGATTTTTCTTTTTTATCTGCACGTTTCCTTGGTGCAATAGACTTTATAATTCTAGATTGTCTTTATTTATATAGACTTTTCATTAATACAAGTTTTTTTCATAGTGTATATGTGCGCTCATGCACGTGGACCCACTATCCGCCCGTCTGCATGTATGAACGTACGTGTAAAATGTTGTGGTTATTTGTCCTTTTTGTTGTTTTTCTTCACTTTACACTTACTCCTTTACCTTTTCTCTCTTTTTCTCTTCTTCTACGTTTCTCTCAGTTATACCATTTTGAATTCCACATACAGATATATGTAAGATATTTTCTCTCGTTTGGCTAAAATTTGAAGCCAATATTCATCTAAATTTATACATTACAACATAAAATAACAATTCTGGTTGTGGTACGACGAATTCTCCAACGATACAATTTGCCATGTTTGGACAAGCTGACCGAACAATGAGTACTGCAAAACTTTTTCATGGAGGGCCGAATAATTGTTGGCTGTATCAGAATGACAACTAGAGTTTCACGATAAGAATATAAAGAACAATCATATATGCACATGTTATTTATATATTTATTCGCATAAAAATTAGCTCAATATATAATACATTTGCTAGTATTAATGAGCTTTGTACATCTAAGAAAAAATATTTTGCAATAATAAGCAATTCTCGAATAAATCTCTTGAGACATTTGTAGCAAATCACAGAAATGACATTCGATGCCTCGAGGCTTTCATCAGTTTACACTCTGCCGATGTTTGAGCTTTTGTATGGATAACGCGTGGGGCGCAAAGATTCAAGTCCCCATGCGGTAGTACATAACGGGATACATTGACTGCGTCCTTTTCGTCCTTTTCGCCCTTTTGCTATCCGAAAAAATGTTTCGATTTTAAATAAAGTGAATTTCACGAGAGTAGGGTTTGGCAATTAAATAAGGACCTTCACAAAAAAGGGCAATAAGTTTAAGATGAAAAATCGTTTTTGAAGCTTTTATTTTAGTTTTAATTTCAACCTAATAGATTAAATTTAATATTTGCAGTAAGCAAAAAGAAAAAAAAATGTATTTCAAAAACTAACTTACATTGACTGGAAGGAGTATTTTCTTTTGCTAAAATAGCGGATTAGCGCCCGTTTTAATTTTGCTTATCAGAGCAGTTGCCATGAAAGTATTTGTAGAAAAGACAAAGGGAAGCCACATCACGCCTGCGAGAAAGTGATTGAAGTCGAGATGCCAAGTCAGGATCGAATATATTGCAGATCCCAAGCGATCAACGCGCGCGTCTCCCAAGACACGCTTCTCTATTTTTACTTTATATAAATGGTCTACTTAAGTGTATAGTCCGATCATTTGCAAATATCTATGCTGATGATACAACGGTGTACCTCCAAATTTTTAGTTGATCAGAGCCTGGCAGCTGATGTCTCTTCTGGTCTAGCTTTAACAGCTCAGTGGCGGTGGGCGTAAACTGGCTGCTCACATTCATTGTCTCGAAAACCAAACTTATCTTCCATCATAGCCAAGTAGGCCCTGAAGTTCTCTCAAGGAGCACCCCCTACCTTGAGCACATACTGGAACTTAAGTTCAATCCGAAGCTTAAGTGGAACTCGTACATACGATCCATTGATACTGGAAAATGGTGGGTTCCCTGTACCGCTCCAGTAAGTATCTGTCTTCTTCTGCTACTTTCTACCTTCACAATGCTCAGATCCGACTTAAAATGCAATACTGCTGCCATTTATGGTCAGAAGCTACCCACTCTCTAACTTTCCAATCCCGACAGAGTCCAAAAGTGTCTCCACGTCCTTGTGGGTGATTAATTATTTTCTACCCTACAACTCAATTTACACAGACGAAACATCGCAAGCCACTCACTGTTCTATCGCTATTTCCGTCGAAAGTGTTCAGACGTACTGCATTCCTTACTTCCACCAGTTTTAAGCTTTACAGCTAGGGCCTGCCATGCCACGGCCATTGTAGGGAACCACTCTCATTCACTTCGTATTCCAAAAGTGAGATGAAAGTTACCCTAGAGCAACTTCTTCTCACGAACCGTTTATTTTTGGAACCGACGCCCAATAGGGTGGATTCCAGATCACTACAATCTTAACCTGTTCGAGTCTCGGTTTAAACGACATCACATATCCTCATAAATTTTACCTCTTACTCTGTAACTATCTACATCGAGTGGCTCTTGGCCTTTGTACAACGTGAACATCATTGTTAAAAAAAATGTAAATAATTTAACTACCTACGATCCTACGATCTCCTTAAAGTGAAAAATGTTGACACATGTTGAAGTAGATGATCACGTATTATTTCTTGTTTGTTACCTGTTGCCACTTCTACTCTGAATTATCATGGCTATGTGTTTTCTAGTAGTATTACCAAAATTGTTATCAATAAAGCATTGTTGAAGTTGGTAGTCAGGTATAAAACAGGTCTGCTGCCCGTTTTGTCTGATGTTGTTATCTTTGCATCCTCTATACCCCTACCGTTTTTCAAGATAGTGTTTCTGTTGTGATCATAGCGAAAATGCCAAAAAATCGTACTTTGAAGGCAGCAGCCGACAGTGGATAAGGATACGAAAATATTCCTTTTTAAAGAAACAAAAATCCAGACTTACGGATAACTGTTAAATATTTTCTCTCTGATCCAAAGCGAATGCACCATTGATTTCTTTGTGGTAATTTCCATTGTACACAGGAAGTGATGTGCGCGCATGCGTGGAGTGCATTGGGAATAAAAAATATTTCCATGCAGGAGAATATGTTCGGGAATAAATTAAATGAAGTTCAGAGAACGTGATTGAAATATTGAACGGTCTCTCTTGAAAAAAAATTCTATAAAATAAGAGTAAAGGAAAAATTTAAAAAGCAATATTGAATATTGAATAGAGGGAAGGGCCATTAGATGTCCTCTGTCGCCTGTTATAAGTGATGCGAAACGATATTATTCTCTGTAGCCTCTATGGTTATTTACTCGCAACTATAGTCTTTCTTTCTTTCTTTTTTCTTTCTTTTTTTACATTTCTTTATTTCTTTCGCTCATTCTTTTTCTTTCTTTTTTTCTTCTTGCTTTCTTTTTATTTCTTTTATTTCTTTCGTTTGTTTTTTCCTTTCTTTATATTTCGTTTCTCTTCTATCGTCCTTTCTTTTATTTTCTTTCTCTCTTTTCATTTCTTTCTTTCTTTTCTTTATTTTCTCACTTTTCTTTCTTTCTTTACATTTCTTTTCATTTTCGTTCGTCTTTTATCTCTTTTCTTTCTTTTCATTTCTTTTCTGTGTTTCGCTCGTTCATTCTTTTCTTTCTCTCTTATTTTATCTTTTCTTTCTCACTTTTATTTCAACTTTTCTTTCTTTCTGATCATTTCTTTCCTTTCTTTCTTTCGTTTTTTTCTTTCTGTCTTTCCTTTATTTCTTTCTTTCTTGTTACTTCACTTTTTCGGCTGTCTTTCTTCTTTTTGTATTTATTTTCTAATTCTACTGATATTTCTGCAAAATTAGTGTTCTTTCATATTTCTTTTGAAAATCTTTTCTCGACGCCGTAACGTAGCCTCACTGTTTCCATTTTACATATAGTGTTATAGGAATTGTTGTGATGCACTTTCATTTCTGGTGTCCCGACTTGATGCATTTTATCGCAGTAACAGATTGGCAGTTAGGTCTCATCATTTTAATGTTGAAATGGCAAATTGAATCCGTAAATTCTATTATAACCCTTTACACAGATTGTTAAGTAGGTTATACGCTGCTTTCTGTTTCGCTTGCCCTAAAAAATGCCCCATGAGTGTTAAATTTCTGAAGTCTTCTTTCCATATTACATGTCTGTTGTCTCTTTGCGATTCTAAGTCTAAGTATCCTTTTTGTTTTGTTTTCAGTTGAGGTGGACGAGGTTACAGTTGATCTCCAGTTTGAAGAGAGATGAGTTCCCACTTGTTTCGCTTGAGGAGGGTATTTTTAAAAATTAAATGCATTCAACAGGCTCATAAGAAATGGATTATTTTATACATATATTTATATACAAAGATATTTATATAATAAGAGATAATTATATTTAAATGAGTACAGGAGCATAAAAAAAGAGAAAACATTTATGTGCTTAGTCTTAGTGAGTAGGTGGGGGGGATATCCACGTGGTTTGTAGCGATTTTAGAGAGTCGGCATCCTGGGTAAAAATATATCCCCGGAGAGGTAGAGGTATGTCACTACTACGGATAAATAAATGGAAGCGTGTTTAATTAAGTTCCTTGCTTTTTATAGTCCTGTATAAAGCAACACCAAGCAGACGTCGTGTTAAACAAAGTGGGGATAATCCCACAAATTTATTATCTCAAAATACTTCCACTTCACACATGTTATAGCATAAGATATATATAATATAATGTAATATATATAATATATTATATATAATATATTATATATAATATATTATATATATATATTATAATATATATATTATATATATATATTATATCATATATATATATTATAATATATTATATATAATATATTATATAATATATTATATATATATATATGTATTATAATATACGAAGAAAATAGATTATTGGGATAAAGTGCTCATATCAGAGATAGAGCGTATGGAAAAATAAAAGTGCTACACGCAATCGTTAGACCGCGTGGCCTGACGATTGCGTCTAGCATAAAACAGCATGTCGCCTCTGAATGTTGATCTCAATGTTCACTTTTATATTTATATTATCATATATATATATATATATATATATTATAATATATGTATTAAATATATTATATATTGTTATGGTCCAGATTAGGACCAAGGAAGAACAACACGAACACAAGAGTAGAAATAACGATCATATATTACACGGAATAATAATACAAGATGTGGAAGGTGTTAGTATGACTGTGAGTCTGGTTTGGAGTGAACTATTATCGGCTCAACTCGATTCGTCCCTCTCTCTTGAGAGGCGTAGTATACATAGTGTTAGGAAGAGTTCATTCTGTAGTTATAGGTAAGGATCCATAACACCCCACTCCCAAGCTTTTACCTCGCAGGAGTCTTTAATATTTCTCCTCTTTGGATTAATCATCAAAGGCTCTGTAAATTTTCTTTTTCTTCTTGATTTCCGAAGTTCTGAAATTGCTTGAGGCCTTTGCATATTGAATGCGTCAAATATTGTGTCCATTACTTCCTCCTCTTCCTGAGGTAGACCGTTAGAATCCTCTAACAGCCTCTTTCTCATCTGATTTAAGTGCCTTTTATGCGAGAACTTCGGACCCTGAATTATGTAAATCACGTTCCCGATTCGTTTCTCTGTTGTACCTGGCTCCCATTAGGTTGTGTTGTTTTTGAACATTTAAATAAAAAATCTTTCTCCCGTGGGTTAAATTTTCTTTTTGGTACAAACGACGTTGGTTATTGCTTTGTCTGTTTTGACACTAATTTGTCGAATACCGATCTAATTTTTCGGGCAAATATTACTTCCGCCGGCGATAATGCCAATGGTGTAGTACTGTTCGGTGTAATTCTATACACTTGCAAGAATTGTTGTAAAGCCTTTTCTGTTTGTACGTCATAAGCTTTCCTTAGTGCTCTTTTTAATGTATCTACAAACCTATCCGCTTGACCGTTGATCTTGGGTGATATGGCGGGGATTTGATGTGTTTCACCTGAAAAGTTTCACAAAACTCTTGAAAATCCGCAGATGTAGATTGTGTCCCATTATCGGTGACTAAACAATCAACCACTCCGAAACGAGCAAACAGCTCGTGAAGGCAATTTATTGTAGTCTCAGAAGTAAGTTTTCTACAACGAAATACTTCTGGCCATTTGCTGTAAATATCTACTACAATCAAGTAGTAGAAACCCTCTAATGGACCTGCGAAATCTACATGGATTCTCGACCACGGTTGATCTGTCTTAGGCCATGGCTTATGAGTGATTGGAGGTGCCTTGGCTGCTAAGGAACAGCCCTTGCATTTGTCCACCATATGTATAATATCTTGATCCATGTTTGGCCAGTACACGTATCTTCGCATTAAGGATTTCATCCTGTTCTTTCCTGGGTGGCCCATGTGAAAATCCTTGAGGATTCGCCTTTGTAGCGTTTTCGGGGCTACTACTCTTTCATTATATAGCAGAACATTATCACATAACGAAAAACTGTCTGATATATGCTTATCTTTTCCTACAATTTTTGTTTTCGTTTCCTTTATAAATTCGTCATTCACGGCTTCGTTTCTTATTTCCTGTAATGTGACGGGGAGGTCTCGAATTGTACTACATAATGATGTTCTAATATCTTCCTCATATCGTAGAGCTTGCAATTACGGAATCTTCTAATGGCTCCGTTTTCTTTGGTATTAGTCTCAAATGACCATCTGCATGCCCGATTTTGTTTGATGGAAGATACTCCAATTTAAAGTTATAGTTTAATAAAATCGTCCCCCATCTTAGCAATTTATTAGCAGTGTAGACAGGAAGACCTTTCTTTGATCCAAATATTATCAATAACGGCTTGTGGTCCGTCTGTAAGCTGAAAAATCTACCGTAAATATATCTGTGGAATCTCGTAACCGCAAAAATAATCCCCAGCTCTTTTTTTTCGATTTGTGAGTAATTTTGTTCGGCTGGTAGCAACATTCTTGACGCATGGACGATGGGTTTTAGTGTCCCGTCCGGCATTTTATGAAGTATACATGCCCCAACAGATTAGGCACTCGCGTCACTCGCGACTATTATTTCCAATTTTGGATCATAATGCGCTAAAAATAAATCTGCTGTTACAGTCTTAATGATTTTGTCGAAATTTTTATGACCCTTCCCAAACTTTTTCCTTCTTCAACAGTTCGTTTAGGTGTGCGCGTAATTTGTGCATGTTAGGAATTAATACTTGATAATAATTTACTAAGCCCAAGAAGCTTTGTAACTCGGCTAAATTTTTTGGAGACGGCATTTTTTTTAATTGCCGTGGCTCTTTCTGGGTCTTATAGCGGTATGGTCAATCTTTGTACCAATTCAAAGTCCCACAGCGATAGCATGGACTGGGCGGTGGGTTCTTCTGAGGTTTCATTTGACTTTTTGTAGTAAAATAATTTATTTGGTTTGTTTTTGAGGAGAGAGAAAAACGTGTTTGTCGTTGTACTTTTCGTATGTAAGCGACGCCAGACTCTTCTATATCTTTCGAGTCCTTTTTTACGCTTATACATCTCTGACAGTCCTCAGCCAATTTTTATAGCGTCAATTCTGGTTCACTCTCAAGTTTTGTTAGAATTTTCCGTCTAATCTCCGCATCTTTAGTCGAAACCAGGCCTTTGACGAATATCAAACGTTTAAATTTGTCAGGGCTGAGTTCAGATAACTTAAAGTCATCGCAGTGTTTGTTTACTACGGAAGCGAATGTTATATAGTCTTCGCTATCCTTTTTTGTTAAATTTAAACTTTTCCACCTTTTGTGGAATAGTGAAGTGTTCGGACTAAATAATTCCGTTAAAAGTTTCACGGCTTCCTTGAAAGTCAACTCATTCGTTTTCTTCGGTAGGATGTAGTCTACGAATTTAATGTATTCGCTTGACTCTAGTTTCCTCAGTAGTAGACGTACTGTTTTCGCGTCTGACCAATTCCCGCAATCAAACTCATATGAATCTTCATATCTTCTGAAGTAAGCCGCGAATGTTTTGTCTTCGTCCGGTGCATAAGTGAAGTCTTTGATAGAGCTCCATATAGAATTTTACGAGAATGCCGCTTCATTTCCAGAATTTTGTCCTTTATTTGTTACTGCCCGTAGTAGTAATTCTTGTAGTTCGAGTCGCTTCTCTTCGTTTTTCTGTTGAATTTCTAATTGTTTTTCTTCGAGCCTAGTCTGTCATTCCTCATTTTTTTGTTGCCGCTCGAATTGTATTTTCATTAGTTCCAATATGGTTGCCTTAAATTCTTCCATGTTTACACCGTAATTTTGTGTAACGATTTTTCCTTTTTTTCTCGGTGTAGACTTCAGGTCTTTGTCGCCTGTTGTTCTGGAACCTTAGTACGAAAAAGTTTTCCTGCGTAGAATTCGATTCTGTTCTGGCTGACAGGTAAAATTCGTGTCTTCGTTACCACTGTTAAGGTTGGTATCCAAAAAATGTTTTTCCTTTTTTTTCGCGTAGAACTTGTTTTTTTCTCAATACCTCTTTCGCCTCTGTTATGGACGACAGATAGCAAAAAAACTTTAAAAAATTTTTTTTTTAGTTTCTCCGCGTAGAATTCGTTTCTTCAGTATCCTCGTCGCCACTGTTATGGTCCAGGTTAGAACCAAGGTAGAACAACACGAACACAAGAGTAGAAATGACGAAGATATATTACACGGAATAATAATACAAGATGTGGAAGGTGTCAGTATGACTGTCAGTCTGGTTTGGAGTGAACTACTATCGGCTCGACTCGATTCGTCTCTCTCTCTCTCTTGAGAGGCGTAGTATACATAGTGTTAGGAAGAGTTCATTCTGTAGTTATAGGTAAGGACCCATAACATATATATATATATTATATATAATATATTATACAGTGTAACCCGGATATAAGATAAACCCGGATATAAGAGAGATTTTCTCTGGTCCAAAATTAGAGCCTGTGTTAATGTATATATAATAGACCAAACCCGGATATAAGAGAAACCCTGATATAAGATACTTCTTCTCCGGTCCCGACAACTCTCTTATATCCGGATTACACTGTATATATATAATATATTATATATAATATATCATATATATATATATATATATATATAATATATTATATATTATATTATATTATATTATATTATATATTTTTTCATGGATTTATTGAATGCCATTCATATGTCAGATCAATATTAAAAATATGAGGGTTTAAAAAATTTTATGGTTTTCTCTGCGTGTGAAATATTCATACAGCTGTTGATTTTTGTTTTGTTGATATACCATTTTCATTTCAATATGTTAAAGCATTTTTGTATCTGTTTTCAATGAATAAATAAAAGAATGAATTCTAATGCACAAAAATAAAAATTAATAGACATAATGATTTTAAAAATAAAAATTGTTCCCATATTCTCTTTTTTTTTCCGTGTTCACAAGTCGAATCTTAGACCGGGAAGATCAGGAGAGTTGTCATTTCTTAAACGTAGAAGTGAGTCAGTGGCAGATATTGGCTCAGTAGGGAGGTAAACCATGAAATCCCTGTCATTGTTCCGGTGTGTGAAATCTTTAAGAAACTTATATACACAATCGTTAGGTGAAAAGAAAAAAAAAGAAAGAACGATGGAAATAAAAAGAAAAGAAAAAGAAAGAAAAAGAAGGAAAGAAAGTAAGAAAGAAAAAGCATGTAAGGAAAAGCAAAAAAGAAAGAAAGAAAGAAATATAAGAAGAATGAAAGGAAGAAAAGAAAGAGGGATGAAAGAAATAAAGGAGGAGAAAAAGGAAAAGAAAGAAAAAGTAAAAAAGAAAGAAACTGATACAGAAAGCGCGGGTAACGCAGTGATGAGATGAAAAGAAAGAAAGAAAGAAAGAAAGGAAGGAAGGAAGGAAGGAAGGAAGGAAGGAAGGAAGGAAGGAAGGAAGAAAGAACGAACGATGGAAATAAAAACGAAAGAAAAAAGAAAGAAAATGAAGGAGAGAAAGAAAGAACGAAAATACAGAAAAAAAAAAACGAAAGAAAAAAATAAAGCAAAAATCACAAAGAAAAAAGAAAGGAAGAAAGAAAGAAATGAAGGAAAGAAAAATAATAATGAAGGAAAGGAGAAGGAACCGAAAGAAAAAGTAAAAAAGAAAGGAAGCTAGGAAGAGAGAAAGGAAGAAAAGAAAAAAGGAAGAAAGAAAAAGGAAGAAAGAAAAAGGAAGAAAGAAAAAAGGAAGAAAGAAAAAAGGAAGAAAGAAAAAAGTAAAAAAGAAAAAGTAAAAAAGAAAGGAAGCTAGGAAGAGAGAAAGGAAGAAAAGAAAAAAGGAAGAAAGAAAAAGGAAGAAAGAAAAAAGGAAGAAAGAAAAAGGAAGAAAGAAAAAAGTAAAAAAAGAAAAAGTAAAAAAGAAAGGAAGCTAAGAAAAGAAAAAAGGAAGAAAAGAAAAAAGGAAGAAAGAAAAAGGAAGAAAGAAAAAAGGAAGAAAGAAAAAGGAAGAAAGATAAAAGTAAAAAAAGAAAAAGTAAAAAAGAAAGGAAGCTAGGAAGAGAGAAAGGAAGAAAAGAAAAAAGGAAGAAAGAAAAAGGAAGAAAGAAAAAAGTAAAAAAAGAAAAAGTAAAAAAGAAAGGAAGCTAAGAAAAGAAAAAAGGAAGAAAAGAAAAAAGGAAGAAAGAAAAAGGAAGAAAGAAAAAAGGAAGAAAGAAAAAGGAAGAAAGAAAAAAGTAAAAAAAGAAAAAGTAAAAAAGAAAGGAAGCTAAGAAAAGAAAAAAGGAAGAAAAGAAAAAAGGAAGAAAGAAAAAGGAAGAAAGAAAAAAGGAAGAAAGAAAAAGGAAGAAAGATAAAAGTAAAAAAAGAAAAAGTAAAAAAGAAAGGAAGCTAGGAAGAGAGAAAGGAAGAAAAGAAAAAAGGAAGAAAGAAAAAGGAAGAAAGAAAAAAGTAAAAAAAGAAAAAGTAAAAAAGAAAGGAAGCTAAGAAAAGAAAAAAGGAAGAAAAGAAAAAAGGAAGAAAGAAAAAGGAAGAAAGAAAAAAGGAAGAAAGAAAAAGGAAGAAAGAAAAAAGTAAAAAAAGAAAAAGTAAAAAAGAAAGGAAGCTAAGAAAAGAAAAAAGGAAGAAAAGAAAAAAGGAAGAAAGAAAAAGGAAGAAAGAAAAAAGGAAGAAAGAAAAAGGAAGAAAGAAAAAAGTAAAAAAAGAAAAAGTAAAAAAGAAAGGAAGCTAAGAAAAGAAAAAAGGAAGAAAAGAAAAAAGGAAGAAAGAAAAAGGAAGAAAGAAAAAAGGAAGAAAGAAAAAGGAAGAAAGATAAAAGTAAAAAAAGAAAAAGTAAAAAAGAAAGGAAGCTAGGAAGAGAGAAAGGAAGAAAAGAAAAAAGGAAGAAAGAAAAAGGAAGAAAGAAAAAAGTAAAAAAAGAAAAAGTAAAAAAGAAAGGAAGCTAAGAAAAGAAAAAAGGAAGAAAAGAAAAAAGGAAGAAAGAAAAAGGAAGAAAGAAAAAAGGAAGAAAGAAAAAGGAAGAAAGAAAAAAGTAAAAAAAGAAAAAGTAAAAAAGAAAGGAAGCTAAGAAAAGAAAAAAGGAAGAAAAGAAAAAAGGAAGAAAGAAAAAGGAAGAAAGAAAAAAGGAAGAAAGAAAAAGGAAGAAAGATAAAAGTAAAAAAAGAAAAAGTAAAAAAGAAAGGAAGCTAGGAAGAGAGAAAGGAAGAAAAGAAAAAAGGAAGAAAGAAAAAGGAAGAAAGAAAAAAGTAAAAAAAGAAAAAGTAAAAAAGAAAGGAAGCTAAGAAAAGAAAAAAGGAAGAAAAGAAAAAAGGAAGAAAGAAAAAGGAAGAAAGAAAAAAGGAAGAAAGAAAAAGGAAGAAAGAAAAAAGTAAAAAAAGAAAAAGTAAAAAAGAAAGGAAGCTAAGAAAAGAAAAAAGGAAGAAAAGAAAAAAGGAAGAAAGAAAAAGGAAGAAAGAAAAAAGGAAGAAAGAAAAAGGAAGAAAGATAAAAGTAAAAAAAGAAAAAGTAAAAAAGAAAGGAAGCTAGGAAGAGAGAAAGGAAGAAAAGAAAAAAGGAAGAAAGAAAAAGGAAGAAAGAAAAAAGTAAAAAAAGAAAAAGTAAAAAAGAAAGGAAGCTAAGAAAAGAAAAAAGGAAGAAAAGAAAAAAGGAAGAAAAGAAAAAAGGAAGAAAGAAAAAGGAAGAAAGAAAAAAGGAAGAAAGAAAAAGGAAGAAAGAAAAAAGTAAAAAAAGAAAAAGTAAAAAAGAAAGGAAGCTAAGAAAAGAAAAAAGGAAGAAAAGAAAAAAGGAAGAAAGAAAAAGGAAGAAAGAAAAAAGGAAGAAAGAAAAAGGAAGAAAGAAAAAAGTAAAAAAAGAAAAAGTAAAAAAGAAAGGAAGCTAAGAAAAGAAAAAAGGAAGAAAAGAAAAAAGGAAGAAAGAAAAAGGAAGAAAGAAAAATGGAAGAAAGAAAAAGGAAGAAAGAAAAAAGTAAAAAAAGAAAAAGTAAAAAAGAAAGGAAGCTAGGAAGAGAGAAAGGAAGAAAAGAAAAAAGGAAGAAAAGAAAAAGGAAGAAAGAAAAAAGGAAGAAAGAAAAAGGAAGAAAGAAAAAAGTAAAAAAAGAAAAAGTAAAAAAGAAAGGAAGCTAGGAAGAGAGAAAGGAAGGAAAGAAAAAAGGAAGAAAAGAAAAAAGGAAGAAAGAAAAAGGAAGAAAGAAAAAGGAAGAAAGAAAAAAGTAAAAAAAGAAAAAGGAAGAAAGAAAAAAGTAAAAAAAGAAAAAGGAAGAAAGAAAAAAGTAAAAAAAGAAAAAGGAAGAAAGAAAGCTACCACGGTAGAGAGGATGAGCCAAATGCAGGAGGGAAAACGAAAAATTAAAGACAGTAACAGAAAGATAGAAAGGAAACATTAAAGAAAAATTTGTGAAAAAGAAAAAAAAAAAACGAAGTAAATTAAGTGTTAATTTAATGAAAGTAAAGTTAAACATGAACGGAAAGAAATTAGAAGGAGTAATTAATTGGCAATAATTAATAACGGATAATTAATAGGTAGGTGATGTATGGAAAGCAAACAGTTACAAAAAATAAACAAGGATTTTAAAAAGATCTTAAAACCACAAAGGAACAAAAATGAATTAAACAAATCAATTTGGGAGAAGGAAAGAAAAAAAACATCATACAAATTTGAATGCCAGTAAAACATAAAGAGAACGAAGAAAGAAAACGAATAAATAAATAAATAAATAAAAGTGAAAATAGACCGGAAGTATGGGAAAGCCCAATGTTGACTCCTTAATTTGTTGTTCTTGATTTTGTCAGCTGATAGAAAATGTCCGTCTCCATTTGTCTAGACCCAATGTCTGGCCGGGGCATTTTAGCGACCATCACTGACTGAGGACGGTCCAAGAAATGTACGGGAATATCTACTTCCATTATGTTTCCTGTTCTCATCCTAACTGCTTTTTTTCCCCTTCCTCCTGCCCCTTCTCCAATTCTGACATGCCTGATGTCATGACAACCGACCGCGTTCCTTATAGTGTGCGCATGTCAACAGAATCGACGGACTGCGTGGGGTATACTTATAAACATTCATTTGTTCGCATCTAACCACCCACCCACTTACTTCGCTGTCGCGTTCACGAACTGAAGCAAATGTCCAACAACCGTTCCACTATATTTAATTTGATGGGCAATAATTGAACGTTATGATAGACAGTCGGCATACACGTGCGCGCGCAAAGAACCTCGCGTACACATATATACACAAACACATATGCATACTCTCGTGTAAAAACGCACAGACATAAGCGCGCGCGCACGCACACACACACACACACACATATATATATATATATATTACATTATTAAACTGTAGAAATAATTCAAATATTTATCTAATTAGAAATTCCCGCAGGCCTTGAAAAACAACGTTAAAGTCTACTGACTTTTACTTGAGCTCGATCACCGATCACCAGGGTGAAATACTGAACTGAACTACGTCATCATATCACGCTAGTCCCCATAACATATATATATATATATATATATATATATATATATATATATATATATATATATATATATATATATATATATATATATATATATATATATATATTGTGTATTTAGGCAACAATCATTAATTTATGCATGTTTCATTAAAAACGCCAGGCAAGGTACTACGATTAAGCTTTTCATTTAATTTTACTTGTGTTCGAACAAGTGTTTTCTTTTTTGAACACGGAGTGTGTAGAAACTGTCCAAATGCTCTATGATTCCGAAGGCTTTCCGCTATACTTTTAGCCTTTATCAAGGATGATTTAAATGTTTTCAAATTAATTGACTGTTTGTGTTGTGTGTATATTTTTAGTATTATAAAGATTTTTTTATTTTCCAAACACAACATATTGTGGCCGTGTTCGTAGTTAATATTATTAAGTGCTGGCTTTTTATTTTTCATTATTACGGCTTCCATTATTTTCAAACTTTTTTTTACAGATGGATGAGGTTATTTTGTTTGTATTTTCTACTAGTATGTTTCGGATGGAATCTGGTAAGTTAGTTGGTGTGTGTTTAAATGGGTTCTAATAGACCTGTGGTCAGATAGGTGTAACGTAAGGCGTCTGGATATGGATGAAGTAGTGTGACCGATGTAATTATTTAAGAATTCGGTAAGGGGCATCTGATATATATATATATATATATATATATATATATATATATATATATATATATATATATATATATGTGATAGAAATTGTGAGGAGGATTTGAAAATTATAATTAAGTAATTCATTGAGTCCGAAAGAAACCTCAACAGAATGTAGAAAGCACTGGACGGCCGTTTCGTCCTATATTTGGGACTCATCAGCAATGCGCATCCACTAACGAGAATTGAAACCCATTTTCAATATATATATATTGACGATCTGCCTAAGTGAAACCTTGGTAGGTGTGTCTGGATCATTAGGTTTGACTATATATATATATATATATATATATATATATAGTACATATTTGAATTTTATTTTCACTTGACTCATGCTTATTTCGAAGTTTCGTGGCTACATAGATGTGGCCACGTAATGGCGTTAAACCTACGAGTGACCACATCTATATAGCAAGGAAACTTCGAAGTAAGCATGAGTTAAGTAAAAATAATTTTTTCATATTAATTCTACTAACGCTCTATCTTAGAGCCTGCTTGTCTTAAATACCTCCTTATCAGCAAACCACTGAAAAAAACAGCAATTTTTACTTGAAAAACAGTCTTTCAAATTAACACTTTACTTTATACATATTTATATATATATATATATATATATACAGTTAACCCGGATATAAGATACCCGGATATAAGAGAAACCCGGATATAAGAGAGATGATATCTGGTCCCAAATTAGAGCCTGTGTTAATGTATATATACAGTGTAACCCGGATATAAGAGAGTTGTCGGGACAGGAGAAGAAGTCTCTTATATCCGGGTTTGATCTATTTTGTTTAGGTAAGTATGGCTCTTATTTGGGACCAGAGAAAATCTCTCTTATATCCGGGTTACACTGTAATATATCAAACCCGGATATAAGATACTTCTTCTCCGGTCCCGACAACTCTCTTATATCCGGGTTACACTGTATATATATATATATATATATAATTAATAAGTGCCTTCACTAAATCGTGGTACGTAAGTTTGAAAATGAATTTTTATAAGAGAAAAAAAACTTTCTTGATGTATTTTTTTGGGGTTTTACAATCTAATTAATAGATAAAATTTAATATTTCCAATGAGCTTGGCTCTTTTGCAAAACTAATTTAAAAAGACTGGAAGGATTTTATTCTTTTTTTTCTTTGTTTTGTTGTTAAAAACTTGAATTTAGCACCATTTTACCCCTCGTTTATTGTAGCGTAATTCATTTTATTAAAAATGTTCCAAAAATAAAATATGTCTTAATGAAACTTTGAGGACTATTAGCTGATTAAAATATAATTAATCTGTTTTGAAACAGCGATTATTTAATTTAAATTTAAAATATATTTTTAAAAAACCGACGATAGTTATTTAAGATGTTGCTGTGATTGACACTTTGATAACAGATTAATATTTATCTAGTATTGTTTGATGTGGGCTTATTTCCTGATAATGTAGTGGATGGACGTCTGTATATAAAATTTGACGCGCTTACGCACATCAAATGAATTCAACGTTTTTCCATTTATGATTGGTATATATAGATTTAACTTAATAATAATATCATTTAAAAGGTTGAATATATATATATATATATATATATATATATATATATATATATATGTGTGTGTGTCATCCACAGACAGACTGTGGATCCTAGTAATATTAATGATTAAAACTGATCCACAGAGTCCGATATATAGAGTCTATTTGAAGCCGTTCTCTGCGCGGCTATCATAACCGTGCACAGAACGGCTTCAAATAGATTATCTCTATGTTGAGGAATTTTTGTATTTTTGCTGTAATATATATATATATATATATATATATATATATATATATATATATATATATATATATATATATATATATATATACATATATATATATATATATATATATATATATATATACATATATATATATATATATATATATATATATATATATATATATATATATATATATATGTATATATATATAGTTAGTTAGACCTAGAGAGCCAGACAAACCTACCACGGACTTGCATACTGAACGATTATTTTCGACTAACGTACATGTTCTTGGTTCTTTCTTTTTTATCTCGTTTTTTTTCCCTTTGGTGTTGGTTTGATTATTTGCAAATCAAGACACCGAAGGTTTTCCGATCGAGTATAGTGTCTTATAAGACTTCTACTGCTAATACTATTACTAATAATAAGAATATATACATACATACATACATATATATATATATATATATATATATATATATATATATATATATGTGTGTGTGTGTGTGTGTGTATGTGTATGTATTTAGGCAGCAATCCTTCTTTCAAGCACATTTCTAATTCTAACAGTTGAAATATAATCCTTGAAAATGGCTAAATGTATAGCCGAAAGCGCTCGGTAAAAAAGAACATTCGGACAATTTTTATATAATTTATCCTCTGAAAAGAAAAACTTTATTAGATCGCACGAGAAATTATATAAAAAACTAAATAAAAGCATCTTGTCAGTCGTTTTTAATGAAATATATATATATATATATATATATATATATATATATGTGTGTGTGTGTGTGTGTGTGTGTGTGTGTTAACAATAAGCTAGCTATATCTTGTGTCCGATATATATAAAACAGTGTTCTCCGGTCAACTTTAAACTTGTCCGGAAAATGGTTTTATGAAAGCACAATGTAGAAATTAAGAACCGCATGTGTAGATCTATTAAATATGAACATTCAATAAATAAACAAGGCGTTCGGGAAATATAACTAACCTCTACTACCTGAAGAAACCTTACCGGTGGAAAACATGGTAGCATAACTGGTTAGTAGTATGAATCTAACACACACACACACACACACACACACACATATATATATATATATATATATATATATATATATATATATATATATATATATATATATATATATGGTACAGGTAATAAATCCGTTGGTATATAACCCAGGTGGATCCTAGTAATAACAAATATTAAAACTGAACCACAGAGAGCTCAATGGGTTTTTTTTATAACAGGGCATATATATATTTTACGGCGAAAACCAAAATTACCTCAAAATGGGTACAGTCTATTTCGGGTTGGTCTGAACACAGTTGTCTTCAGGCCTTAAGAGTGAGACAGATGGGTTCGGACCAGCCCGAAATAGACTATACCCATTTTGAGGTAATTTTGGTTTTCGCCGTAACTTTTTTGCCGTAATATATATATATATATATATATATATATATATATATATATATACTAAAAAGTTATTTTGTGGATACCCATGTTTGAGCAGACGCCTTGATTTTTTAACAGTGTGAATTACGTCTATTGTCCTGATCATTCGAAAAACCTGATAATGATAAGCAGATGCACCAGACCAAAAGTGACACCAATATTCAATGCATGGACGAATGGTAAACATATAAATATGTAAAACAGATTATGGCACGACGCAGTGAACCGACTTCTCTAGTAGCAAATAAACTTAAAAAAGAAAATGTGCTCCTCGGCAGGTTTCGAACCTGCCTCTTCCTTTAGTAGGGGAAATCAGTCCTTTCTTGGGAACCTGTGGATCATATTTGTTTCACAGTTGTTGTTTTTTTGTCTTGTAGTTTGTGTGTTCCAGATTACCGTAAAATAAACTGTTTTTTTTCCTTTTTATATTCAGTATGATTTACCTTTTTTCAGGCAAGCAATATGGCTTTCATTTCTCTAAGTCAACTGCTGATGTATTGAAGATAATTGTGGAAAGAGTCTATAAAGCACTGGGTAAGAATAGTGAAACTCGGGATGTTACGCCAAAGATTTCAGCAAGGTTTGGCATACAGTTCTTCACAAGCTGAAAAGTTACGGTGTCTCAGGACAAATTTTTGAACTGATTCAGTCTTTCAAATCGTGAAATGAATGTAATCCTGAACGGCCAGTTTTCTAGATCATTTTGTAGTAATACAGGTGCCCCACCACAATCTCAATCTTCAGTCCTACTTTGTTTTTCATTAGCGACCTGCCCGATAGTATCAGTTCTCAACTTGGTATCTATGTTGATGACAAAACGATTTAATCCTGTGACGATATTAAGTCTGATTAGTTCGTTACGGTCAAATTAGCGGCTGATGTCAAAAACGACCTACAGCCTGTTGTTAAATGGGGTAAAGAATGGCTTTATAATTTTAATGCCTCCAAAAACTAAAATGCTTTCTGTTAACTATCTGAGAGAATCATTTCTGCCTTCCGTCAGCATATGGCTGATGCTAACCTCCAGAAGGGTGACTCGTTGCGCCTTCTCGGACTAACGTTTTCCGTTGGCATGAAGTGAAAAGACGATATTGAATCTATTTCCTAGATCAGCCGCTAAGAAGATTGGTTCACTGTGTCGTGCTAGACATTTTTTCTATTTTACTTATCTATAAGTCTATTACTCGTCCATGCTAAGAATATTGCAGCCACATATGGTCTGGTGCTCCTGCTACATATTTAGAGATCCTTGATAAAATCCAAAGAAGAATCAGCAATATTATTGGTCCTGACCTGGCGTCTCGGCTTCAGTCACTTTCCCGTCGCCGTAAAATTGCCTTCCTGTGCCTTTTTTCTATAAATACTTTCATTGTATTTGTTCGGATGAGCTCTACGCTATGGCATCTAGACTTCATGAATTTAAGCGCAGTACTAGACTGGCGTCTAGATCTCATCAATTTACAGTTGAGCTGGCTAGATGTAGCCGTAAGTGCTAACAGTTTCTTTTTTCATACTTCTCGCTTGTCGAACTCTCTTCCGGCTCCATGCTTTCCAACCAACTTTAATCTTAAACAATATAAATGCAGTGTCAATCGGTATCGACTGTCTTCCTGATTACTCTTATTTTGTTCTCGCTCTTTAGTAATGTTACTGTATTCTAATTCTTCCACGCCCAGTAACCCCCTTGAGTCTTAGTGGCTTTACTGCCTTGCTTGGGGTGAACTAGATTAAAAAAATATTTCAAAAGAAAAGTTAATTTGGCTCTATTAATGTTATGGGAACTTACCTGTAACGACAATGAACTCTTCCTGACACTATAATTACTGCGCCTCTCAAGAGAGACGATAGAGAGAAGTGTAACGAGTCGAGGAAGAACGAGTCGAGACAATAGTAGTTCACTCTAAACCAGACTGACAGTCATACTAACACCTTCAGCTTCTTGTATTATTATTATTCTGTTTAATATATCTTTGTTATTCCTACTCTTGTGTTCGTGTTGTTCTTCCTTGATCCTAACCTTGGACCATAACAGTTGTGCGAGGATATTGGACCATAACAATTAATTAATATTTTTCTCTGTTAAATGGAAACCAGTCAAATATCGATAATTTGTTCAAAAGCAGGAAGACTGTATCTTTACAGATAATCCATTTTTCCATTTCATACGTTTATGGTGATTTTCTAATCACTAGGTCGAAAGTATGGTGCACCCAGTGAGGATCGAACTGACTATTCAGTTGTAATTGCTCTAGCGAGACAAACTAGCTAACCATTACACCACGTCGAAGTGCTCAAATGCTTTTCTAAGCATAGCTTAGATGTTGCACAAGGTCGAAAGTGTGGGGCACCCAGTGAGGATTGAACTTACTCCTCAATCGTAAATGATCTGGCATTGATCACGCCGAAGTGCCATCATTCGCACATTTATGGATCGTCAAAATAAACTACAGCTTCAGGCACGACTTTGTACGTTTTAGGCGCCCCTATGAAATGATTGACCGAAAATTGTATTTTTGTCACGTCTCGAAGATTTTTGAAAAAATAGCCATGAAAAAAAAAAGACCAAAACTAACGACAAAAAAGAAACAGATAATACATAATGGATGAAAAGACTAATTTTGTTTCCATATCGGCATTTACTGATGTCATAAAGTAATTCAAAACCATTTCTGGTTCCGCAATCGACTAATAGTCATAAAATAAAGATGGATTGAACTTTTAAAAAATTTCTTCTGACAAAAAAAAGATTTTCATTTACATTAAACAAAATGAATATAAACACTGATAGCAAAAGAAAATGACTAGAAATCAGAGATAAACTCGTGGTGACTTAAAATTCACTTACATTTGTCGGTTGGTTAGTAAATTTAACGACATATCAACCCCTTTTGGATTATTTAGTACCAAAATCTGTTTTGTCCATAGGGAGGAACCGATTTATTTATTAGTTTGTTTTTTTTTTTTTAATTTTTACTATATTACGCTAACAAAAATTACGCTAAATGTTACCCTGTTTGTGAGATAATATCCAAACTTTTCTTTCACAGTAACGTTCACTCTGTACAAATCACGGGGGTCACTAAAGGCAGAGGACTACGTTAAGGAAGTGGTTCCCAAACCTTTATCTCTGGCCGCATTTTTGGAATTCAAATTTTCTCGCGACTCATCAATTTATATGTGATTAAAAAGTACATTTAAAAATTAAAAAAAAAAAACACAGTGAGGGTAAAAGGGAGATAACCGCAGATTAAAAACGTTATCATTGATAACTCTCCCCTCCAATTTGCAGAGCCATAGTTACTATATTCTTTATTATACTATATTCGGTATAATGCAAACATATCACAATGATAAAATCTATCAATAATTATTTCTAACTATTTATACTGGGACTCATGCATGCAATTACAAGTAATCCATAATAATACTTTAAATTTTGAAATCATATTTATTTTTTGCGTATGAATTTTTTAAAAATGTTTCTAAATCTTTGATTGCCTTTCAATCATTCAGCCTCACCTGCTATCCTCTTCTACCGCACGTATGAGGCGTGCCGCATCGTTTGGGAAACACTGCGTTAAGGGGTAGTTTATACGGATAAGAGGAGAAGATAACAGTTAACTCTAGGCATGAAAAGTGATAGCAGAAACATCCTCTTGGGAGTCTGTTCCACAGAGCAGTGGTTCGCGGGGGGAAGCTGTTCGAGTGGAACTTACTTTTCACCGATGGAATACGGAGGAAATAAGGGTGGTTTGCTAAAATGTATGTAGCATGGCGTGTACTTGGCGTGAAGGTGAGAGCTGACGGAACCAAGGAATGTAGTTCGTCCGATCATTTTCCATGGAAAAAACGATAGAGCAGTGAGAGGCTCTCCACATTTGAATCACTCAACCAACGCTTTTATCCACTGAGTCATGTGTAGTACAATATGGCAAGAAATATGAGTAAAATAGTCTGAACAATGTAAGTAGTGTAAATTCTTTTTAGTAGTTTACACCTTATTCGGAAGAATGTCTTAGTCTTTGTGGTTTTTTACGTAAATTTTCGGCGGGGATAATTTCGTTTGTTTTTTTTTTTTTTTTTGTTGTTTTTTGGTATCACATCAATTACCTATCAATCTATTAAACTTGTCTGAATTTCAGTGGTAAAGTGTTGTTAATATTAAATATTAATTATTTCGGGTCAGTTTCAGAACGTCCATTGACTTTTTCACAAGGTTTCGCCATCTGTGGTGAGTAATAGTGAGCAGTTTTGTTTTTGAGGATTTGAAGTTAACCTGGAACTGGCTGGTTAACTTTAATGCCTAAAAAACAAAACTGCTCCCTATTACTCACCACAGAGAACCATGTCTGACGCCCATTAGAATGTCTGACGCCCAACTCCACGAGAGCACCTCTTTGCGACTGCTCGGTCCCACATTTTCTGCTGAGATGGAATAAATACATTGAGCCAATAGCTTCGTCCACCGCAAGGAAAGTTGGCTCCATGTGTCGCACCAGGAAAATCTTTCTCGTCGGAGTCGATACTTCAAATCTACAAAATCAACCATTGGCCCTTGCATGGAGTATTGCTGCCATATATGGTTTGGAGCCCCTTCTGTTTGTCTCAAGGTCCTTGATAAAATCCAGAGACGGATATGCAATGTAATTGGACCTGATCTGGCATCTCGTCTGCAGTCGCTCTCTCACAGACGTGCCGTCGCTTCCCTCTGTCATTTTTACAAATACATTCACGGTAACTGCTCCGATGAGCTGCTTTCACTGGTTTCCAGACTTCATGAATTTAAGCGTTCTACTAGGCTGACATCTCGCTCTCACCCTTTCACTGTTGAAATTGTTAAATGTAGCCGTATCTTCTACTCCAATAGCTTCATGTCTCGCACTTCTCCCCTGTGGGACTCCCTACCCTTTTCTTGTTTGCCTGATATCTACAATCTCCAACTATTCAAATGTAATGTCAATCGACGTCACCAGATGCCTTGATCTATCCCCTATCCTTCTCTTCATCATTCCCTCTATCACTCCTCTTTGCTCTCGCTCCAACTCTCTGTAACCCCTTGCGTGCTAGTGGCCTCCCGCCTTGCTTGGGGTGAAACGCTTAAAAAAAATACCTTTTTCTATCTGTTTCTTTGTCACTCTTGTACAGAGTCGAGATCATATCAATCTCCTATGAATTTTTCACTCGTGTCATAGTTACTATTTTACACTAATTATTTATCGGAATTGTTTCCTAGATTTAGTTTGAATAGCTACGACGCGGATTTAGCAATTTGCTAACTATATTTACAATATTTACATTCGGACATTATTGCCATTATTACAATGTCTCGACCGTTTGACTCTCCGGCTTTCTTCAGGTATCTGTCGATCTGGTTAACCATCAGGGAATTTTGAACGGCATACTTTATTTAATCAACGAGGGTAGATTGTTCTTATTTCGCTGTCCACGTTTATGGGTATATCATTTTCTTGTCATTCAGTAATGATCAGATATTGCTGGTCCAGTTTCCAGTGAGTCTAATCTGTACTACAAATTTAACCCGAAGTTACTATGTCACAAAATTCCCAGACAATAACTTTAATCCACAAGCTAACACACATAATATTGAGAAACGTAAGAGCGAAGAGATGGAGAAAGAGATATAAAACAAAAATGAACAAGAAGTAAGTATTACCTTTTTACCAATGTTCGGTGATTACAATGGTCCAGATGTTGTGAAGAATAACTATTGGGTTGGTGCATAATTATCAGGCGTTTTTAAACAATATTTATTATGAAAAAAACAACAACAGTTCAACAATTACATTTTTAAATGATTATTCTGGAGCGTAGTCACCATCTACTCCAATAACTGCTTTCCATTTGCTTCGAAGACGGTCGAGTCCACGGGCAAAGAAGTCACGGTTCTTGGAGGCAATCAATGCTTTGAGATCGGCCACCAAGTTATCCAAATCGGCATAAACTTTGTTCACCTGCCAATTTTTCTGCGATCGATTGACGTGATAGTCCGTAGGCGCTTCTGTGGGAGAATATGGCCTTTGTGGAAGCAGATCGCAGCCCTTATTGGCGATACATTCGACAACGCGACGCTCAACACGTGGGCGGGCATTATCGTAGTGGAAGACGATAGGGTTCTTTTTGGACGGTCTTTTCGTCTCGATTGCAGTGTGAAGGCCGATCAAGTTGAGCCGGACAGACATCGCTGTTGATGTTCAATTTCCGCTTTGCCGTTATTGTCTGGAATCCGCCACTCTTGACGCTCATCGTCGTCATTCCACCAATAACAAATCCCGTTTGAGATGATTTCCCAATGGATGATTTCGCTTCTGTCCCACCAAACACACCACATTGCCTTCATACACTGCAAGTTTTTTGGTATTCCTTTTAGTGAGACTCCTGACGAAACGCAGAGCTTCTTTCTTTTGACGCTTTCTCAAGAGAAGCCATGATTTATCCCCAATGACAAGATTCTTCAGAAACGAAGCTTGCTAGTTTCGTTGCAGCAAATCAGTGAAAATTCGGACACGTTCGGCTTTATTGTTCTTGGAGAGTTCGTGAGGGACCTATCCAGCCCCTTTCCGTCTTTTTGAAATGACGAACGATAGTTGAATGGTCCACATTGAAGTCTTTGGCCTGCATTCAAGTTGCCAAGCTTCCGTCGTTTTCCACGGCTGCCAAAAGTGCCTGGTCGTCGAAATCCGATGGTCGGCCTCTTCCTGGCTTATCTTCCAAGCTAGTGTCGCCAGATTTGAAACGGGCAAACCATTACCTGCCTCGACTTTCGCTGATAGTTCCTTCGCCAAAAAGTTCGTTGAGATCGCGAAATGATTGCGCTGCTTTCCATCCGTTTCCAAAGTGCTAAAGCGTAATATGGCGAATATGATTACGATTATCGACACGCATTTTTATAACCTGAAAATAAAATCATATTTTAATTAAAAAAAAGTAAAAAAAACAGCAATTTTTATTAACAAATAACTCGCCTCCAAAAACGTCTGATAATTATGCACCAACCCAATATAAATGACCCGAAATAATCAATGTATAATAGTAATTATACCTCGTCTAAAGTGATTTTCTTGCAAATTTTTCACGTTTTCCATTTAAGGATATTCCTGTACAGGTTTTACAGCAAACGTTCTTTTCAAATGAATGACACCACAGGACGTTGACTAAGAATTTGAATGTATGTATGCACTTCGATGTACTCTCTGATGTGTCAGTTTTTGTAAATATTCGTGTTTTTGAAAGATAAAATCGATAAGAAAATAAACGAAAAAGTTTAATAAAGAGAAGCGAGTTTGAATTAATGACAATATAAACCGCAAAGAAAGACAAGCTTAGTGTCAGGTTTCGATTTTGACAAGCGAAAATGAAATTCAGTTTTCAAAGCTTTTAAACAATCTTCCTATTTTCAGATGTAATTCAACCTCAACAATTATTTTACATTGTCAAATTCTATCTTCTTGTTCTTGTTCTTCTTGTTCTTCTTGTTCTTCTATCTGTTGTGTCCTTTCAGGGTGTGGAAAATGATTCTCCCTAACTTCCTATACTTTGTAGCTCTTAGCAAGGTTTATCTTTTCATCAACCCTCACAATTCTTTTCGGACATCTCTTTACATAAGATTGTTAGGCAAGATAATCATCGATTCCCCCTGTCACTCCAGCCTTCTCTATGTCCTGTGAGTGTTAAATTCTCCGAGCCCGCTTTCATCATTATGCGACCAAAAAATTTCAACTGTCTCTTTTTGATTCTGCACATTATTGTCCTTTTTGTTTCCATTTCCCTAAAAACTTCATCATTACACACACGTTCAGTCCATCGTATTCTCAGCATCCTTATGTAAAACAACATTTCTGTTGCCACTTGTTTCTCCTTCATCTGAGAGTATATTATCCAGAATTCAGCGCCACATAGAACTATTGACAGTAAACAAGTATTCCGCGTACTTTTCTTTGTTTTTAACGAAATTTCCTGTTTTTTATACTTTGCTTAGCCTTTGGAAGGAATCTTTCGCTATTGCAATATACCTTCGGATTTGACATCACATTTTGCCTCTTCTGTTAGAATACTTCTCAGATATTTAAATATCCGTATTTTCTTGATTTTGCTATCGCCAGTTCATAGTTTGTATATTGGATTGTTCCTCTTGCTGACAATCATACTGTTGTGACCAAGTAAATAGTAAGTAATAACAAAAACCAGGTTCGTAGATATATTGTATATTAAACAGTAAGAGTATTACACGACTAGTAAGAGTGTATCGAATGAACTAGCGCTCAATCTATACACTGTTCACTGTTAATATTTAACAGCCCCCCAGGGATATATGTGGCACAAGGCCGAGTTTAACGTGGGTCATCCGAGCCTGTAGGATCGGCCCAAAAAATCCACGTAGAACCCACATAAACGGGTTCGGGTTTGTCTACCTCCCTGGAGAAACTCTGCCCTTCGACACAAGGCGGAAACTTCGACAGGAGCTGCGAACAGCTTCAGTAGAACAGTTTAGATCCTTGTTAATATTTAACAGTCCCTCCCCACAATGCCGAGTTTATCGTGGGTTCTGCAAGCCCGTAGGCTCGGCCAAAAATATTCTCTTAGAACCCGCATAAACGGGTTCAGGGTCTGTCTACCTCCCCGGACGAAACCTTGCTCTTCGGCAAAGCTTCGTCCAGGTTCCTCTCCACCGAGGCGGAGAGTTTGACAGCCGAACGGGTTTGGAGCACCGTTATATTTAACGCCCCCCCCACGTGGGTCGTATGTGGCACAAGCTACCTCCCCGGACGAAACCTTGCCCTTCGGCAAAGCTTCGTCCGGGTTCCTCTACGCCGGGACGGAGAGTTTGACAGTAATTAACGGTTTTTAGTATTAAAGATTAACAAATCATGATATGAATGAAAGAGGAAATGTTCGGAAGTGAAGGTAGTGATAATGAGATTGTAGTATCTCGGGAAGCAATCCTGTCGGAGTCTTTCACAAAATAGTAATTTTTTGGCAAAAAAAACTGATTGAAACTTTTTCCCTCACTTTGGAATACGGAGGATATGATGATGATACGACTCTGTGGATAGAGCATGGGGTGTCCTAGCTCTAAAAGTCTGGGATGGTGAAACTAAAGAATGGAGCGCTCATCTGAACATTTACCAAGGAAGCAGTAACAACATAGTGAGAGGCTTGCAATGTTGCAACTGTGGGAAACAGGTTTTTGAACTGAGAATAAGTCTTCTTCTACAAGACCGTGTAAATGATTTCAAACTCAATGCCGAAATGTGAGGATTGTGCAGCTCCAGTCCATGTATGTCTGCAATACTACTTTTGGGGATCTAGAAATTGTTGCTGAATGAGGAATAACCAAAACGGAGGTTGGACATGAAATGGTAATCTATATAACATCAACAAAATACAATACTCGCCAGCGTGAAGTAGGTAAACCACTGCTAGTGGTGGACTACTTAGACAGCACATAACGATATTTACCTACCTCACCACGAGGTAGGATGCGGCACAAGGCCAAATTAAAAGTGGGGAAAACCGAGCCCGTGAGATCAGGCAAAAATTGTCCGTAGACCCCGCAGACGAGATTCTGCCCTGCATTCGGCATAGCCTTGTCCGAGTTCCTCTCTGCTCAAAGGCAAGAGTGTTCGACACGGCAAGAGCTTCCCACGCCGACGGCTCACGTTGCCCCCACTTAAAGTAATGTTCAACGTATTTATGAGGATTGGGATATACCCATTAGTGTTCATAGGTACGGAATCTTACTCTTGTAAAGATAAAAAGGATGCAATCTGGAAACCTGATCTACCAGACAACCTCAAACGGAGATTCTTTCGATCCACAGTAGAGACGGTGTTATTGTATGGTGCCACTGCTTGGGCATTAGCTAAAACCCTAGCGTCAAGTGGAACCTACATTCGGATGTTATTAGACACACTGAACATATCTTGGAGTCAACATCCAAGCCACAGCTCAATAGACCATATATTTCTACAAACTTACATGAACTCAGAATGCGCTTTGCAGGACACTGTAGGCGAGCAAATCAAAAACCTGCGAGTGATCTACTGCACTGGACACCTAGACATGGAGCAAGACGAATTGGTTACCTAGCAACCACCTACATAACAGCTATGCTATCACACAGAATGCCACGCTAATGACCATGACTCTTTCAAATTTGTGTTAGACTAAATTGAAACAGAGCAAACTGGTCGTGATTCTTTCTAGCAAACATTGGATTAAATGCTCCCTCTTTAAATCGATTCAAACCCAGAAAAAAACAAAGACACACTGGCGTTGTCGAAGAGGACCTAAAGTCTGGATTAACAATCACGAATAAGCGTTTGCAGAGCGAATATGGATTTTAAAACAAAGGAGAAAGTGTTTTTTTTTCTATTTGTCATGGTTTAAGTCGAAGAAATGTTTGTTACTTTTATTTCATTGCATTCATTACGAGATTTTAGTCCGATGTATAAATACCAAGTTACTTAAGTCTGTTCTTTAAAAGCGTTTAAGCTAACGAAATAAAAAGTTAGCGTTTTTTGTTGTTAACGTTTATTTTACATTTTTTTTTTTAAGGTTGCGGATTAAACTGTTTTATTTTATCAAATTATTTTTGTTTAAAATTACAAACACTTTTCAGTTTAATGACATTCTGTTAGGCGATCAGAGAGACGGAGCTTAAAATAAAAATGAAACGCAAGAAAACTCTTCTTCTTCTTCTTCTTCTTCTTCTTCTTCTTCTTCTTCTTCTTCTCCTCCTCCTCCTTCTTCTTCTTCTTCTTCTTCTTCTTCTTCTTCTTCTCCTCCTCCTTCTTCTTCTTCTTCTTCTTCTTCTCCTCCTCCTCCTCCTTCTTCTTCTTCTTCTTCTTCTTCTCCTCCTCCTCCTCCTCCTTCTTCTTCTTCTTCTTCTTCTTCTTCTTCTTCTTCTTCTTCTTCTTCTTCTTCTTCTTCTTCTTCTTCTCCGCCGCCGCCGCCGCCGCCGCCGCCGCCGCCGTACCTTTTTTTCTGCTTATTTTTTCAAACGACACATTTTTTAATCATTTCATACCAAGCAAGGCGACAAAGCCACTAAAGCACAAGGAGTTACTGGCTGTGAAAGAAGCTGAAAATAAACCTTGCTCAGGAGAGATATCAATGAAAGAGGATTTAAGGAAACAGCAGATATTGATTGTTATTGGATTTGAAATTCTGAACATCAAAGTTGACTTGAAAGCAAGAGAGTTTTTGGAAGTCTCTTGCTTCCCAGCCAAATTTGATCAGCCAAAATGAAAAATGCAATGTCAATCGTTAAATTTTGTCTTTTAATTCATATTCTTTTATTATTCTCTCCCCTTAATATTTTTATCGTATTAATTTGCTATCAGTAACCTCTTGTGACTTAGTGGCTTTATTGCTAGTATTTGGTGTGAAATGATTGAAATAAAGTTATAAAAGTTTACCGTTTCTCCTCCCAATTCTCAAAAGTGGCCAGAAAGAAAAGTGAGTACCAAAAAAAAAAAAAAGGTTTGACTGAAAAGTTTGAAAAGGGAGATAACTTTCGAAAATTGAGAATGATGAGGATGAAGTTGTTTGATAAAAAGAGACTCTTGATAACATACGACATGACATAGTGAGTAGTTGGAAGTAAATGATGAAAACGCCAAGAAAAGATATTGAGAAACGGAATAGCAAAGGGATAGAGAAAGACAAAGAAAACAACGAAAAATGAACGTTGCAACAGCATGAGTAGCAGAGAATGTACAATCTTAGGATGCAAAAAGATGTTGTCTTTTTCAGTGAGATTGTCACCAAAGATGAACCGGTCTGTCGTGAATCCGGGTTCGTGCAAAGAACCCATTATCCAAACATGTCGTGCGTAGTAACAGAAAAGGGAAAGAGAAAAAGTGGACGAAAAAAAATGATAAAAACAGAAGGTAAAGAAGAGTTTCAATAAAACAAAAGATGTAATTTGAAATACAAAAAGGGTGAAATGCAAATGTTTTAATTTTAAAAACAGAGTCGGCAGACATTTAGGGAGAGTAAAAAAGAAAACTGTATGCCTTGCTAGGTAACAGAGATATAAAGACGCGAAGGAAGCGGTTGAGGAAAGTTCAAAGGGAATGCGAAGTAGAAAATAAATGAGCACGTGGTCGATAGTGTTATGGGAACTTACCAATAATAATAATAGACTATTCCGGACATCATAAATACTGCGCCTCAAGAGGGAGCAGCGTTCAGAGTTCAGTCAGTCAGAGTCAGAGTCAGAGACAGAATCGGGTCAGATGATTACTGTAAGACATTGGAATAGTGGTACTTATCGAGACAACATAGTTCACTCCAACCAAATCTGATAGTCATTACTAATACTTCTACTTCTTAGTACATATATCTGTCTGAACCTTCCAAAAAAGGACAGCGAAGATTACATAACTTTCGTGTCTATTGTCAATAAATATTGTGATAACTTCAAATCATCGGAACTCAGCGCGGACAATTTCAAATGCTTAATTTACATCCAAGGTCTGGTTTCAACCAAAGACGCGGAAATGAGACGCAGAATCCTTACTAAATTGGAGAGTGAACAAGATTTGACACTTCAAAAACTTGCCGAAGACTGCCAGAGATGCATCAGTGGGATGAAAGACTCAAAAGTGATAGAAGAAGCTGGCACCGCGCACATACATAAAGTACGAAGACAAACCAACACTCCCCCCTAACAAACAAACCAAATCAATTCCCCCCCTCAAGAACAGGTAAAACACAATTTTCTAATTCTAAAAATCAATATCAGAAAAAACTACCACCCAGTCCATGCTATCGCTGTGGGACTTGGCATTGGTTTAAAGACTGTCAATACCGTTTTAAAATGTAAAAAATAGGCCATAAAAGTTCTCATTGCTGGAATAGAAGAGAAAGCAAAAGCAGGATAAGAATTACGAGGACTGACCAAGCAGATGAGACTAACATAAGAAAATACGTACAAGTTGAAATGAAAAACAGAAAAGTCAGGCTACAGCCGGATTCTGGCTTAGACTTAACTATTATAAACCTACAAACATGGAGAAAACTGAACAAACCTGCCATGTTAAAAACGGATAAAATTGCTAGATCAGTTACGGGGAGAAAATAAAATTCGAGGGTGAAGAGATTACAAATGTAACATTTAATGGAATGACGAAAAAGTTAAAAAAGTACGTCTTAAGAAATACAGAAAACCTATTCGGAACGAACTGGATGCAAAAATTCGAACTGTGGGATCTACCAATAAGTACGTACTGCCAAAATGTAAAAAGCTTACCAACCGAGGCAGACAAAAAAAAAGAGAAACTAAAAACGAGTTTCCCCGAAGTATTTTCAGCAGGTCTCAGAAGATGTAAGAAAATGGCAGCTAATATCGAAATAAAAGAAAACGTTCAACCTATCCTCAAGAAAATAAAGGAGCGTACCGTTTGCGTCAATAGAAAAAAAATGATCAAGAATTAACTAGACTCGAAAACATTGTCATATTGACAAAAGTAGAATACTGTAAATGGGCCGCACCGATGGTCTACGTCAAAAAGAAATCAGGAGAAATTCGAGTGTGTGCTGGTTTTTCTACAGGTTTGAACGTAGCAATAAAGGACAACCACTATCCTCTACCCAGTCCAGAAGAAGTATTCACTAAATTAAATGGCGGAAGTCTTTTTTCAAAAACTGATTTAAGTGAAGCGTACCTGCAAATTCCAGTCGATGAGGAAAGTTCAAAACTACTGTGCATAAACACATACAAAGGATTGTACAAATACCAAAGACTACCATTTGGGAATAAGGTCGCGCAGGCTATATTCCAACAGACAATGGATGCGATGCTTGCCGGACTAGAGTACACGATTGCATACCTGGATGACGTATTGATAAACAGCGAGAGCGTTGAACAACATTGGCAACATGTACAAGAGTTGTTTAAGAGAATACAACGCTATGGATTCAAAGTAAAAGAAAACAAGTGCGATTTTTTCATGAAGGAAATTAAATACCTTGGCCATATCATAGATCAAGAAGGTAGACGACCAGACCCTGAAAGGTCAACAGCAATAAAAACAAAATGCCTGTTCCTAAGAACATAACAGAATTACAAAGTTTTCTAGGCTTAGTGAGTTACTACCAGGAATTCATACCTCACATGCATAAACTTCGCGCACCACTGAACGAGCTGCTAAAGAAAGAAAAAGTTTGGCAGTGGACAGATCAATGCCAGGAAATATTTGAAAAAATAATTAAGACATTAACATCAGATTTATTTTTGGCACACTACGACCCTAAACTAGAAATTATTGTAGCAAGTGACGCGAGCGCCTACGGGGTCGGAGCGTATATATTGCATAAAATGCCAGATGGGACAATAAAACCCATCGCACCTGCTTCTTGAACCTAACTACCAGCGGAGAAAAATTACTCACAAATAGAGAAAGAAGCTCTAGTTATTATCTTCGCAGTCACAAGGTTTCATAGGTATATCTATGGAAGATATTTTACTCTACAGACGGATCACAAGCCATTACTAACAATTTTCGGTTCGAAAAAAGGTCTACCGGTTTACACTGCAAATAGGTTACTTAGATGGGGAACAATTCTTCTGAACTACAATTTCAGATTGGAGTATTTACCAACGAAAAAGATCGGGCATGCAGATGGTCTGTCGAGACTTATACCAACAAAAACAGAACAATTGGAAGATACGGTAATCGCAGCCCTAAGAAATGAAGAATATATAAGGACAGTACTATGTTGTACAGTTAGAATCATCCCAGTCACACTAAAAGACAAAAAATGAAGCCAAAAACGACGAATTCATAAATGAAACAAAAGCAAAAATAGCAGAAAAAGATAAGCAAATTTCGGACAGCTTTTCTCTATGTGATAATGTGCTACTTTACAACGAAAGGGTTGTAATTACCAAAACACTACAAAAACGAATCTTATGTGCTACTTTACAACGAAAGAGTT
>OZ038477.1:85788880-85796380 GCA_964036315.1 Acanthosepion esculentum
TAAAAATGTTTATGTAGGGGAGACATCACGTAATCTAAAAGCGCGCATCTACGAACACAAGAGAGACTTGCGTTTGGATAATCGATCTAACTCATTCGTTTTGCATTGAAACGATGCTGGGCGTAAGTTAGATTTCATCAAATCAACTCTAATTAAAACAACGACTAAAATACAATTTAAGATTAAAATAGGTGAAAGAATAAGAGAGGAAGAAAAATGACAAGAACCAGAATAAATATTTCCAGAGAGTACAAAAAGGAAAGTCAAAACTCACAAGCCTCCCAGTAAAGAAAGAGAACGGATAAATTTGTCTTTCAGTCGAAACAAAGATGATCAGTGAAATTTAATATAGAGTCCCTCTAAAGTATGCAGATGTTTTGCCGACCGTGCTTTGCCCCAAATAGAAAACAACGAATCTGTCTATTTGTACGCACAATCTGGAATGTCTAAAAGTTGCTGGTCTATCGCAGAATCCTGTACCGTCTGCGTCAGACGTGTATTACCGGTAATAATACACAGTCTAATATTGCCAGGTACATGTGGTGCAGTCCGTGTTTATTACACCGCGAACCCCGTTAACATTTTACTAAGTTGCAAATGATTCTTCTGATGAGGTGTTGACCGAAAAAGTTACTATTAGGGGAAAAGATGCGGTTTTGTCTGTTTACACACAGACACACACAGACACACACACACAGACACACACACACACACACACACAGACACACACACACACACACACACACACATATATATATATATATGTATTTGTGTGTGTGTGTGTGTGTGTATTATAATTTTCTTTTTAAAAAATATGATTCCATCGCGACACAGAAATTTCTATTTCAAAACTAAAACTTACTGTTCTTATTATTTTAATATACACATATATATATATATATATATATATATATATATATATATATATATATATATATATATATATAGGGGGCGCGTGCGAGTAAACGTTATTGAAATACTACTTTGTTGCTGCTATATCTTCCGAATCATTCAAACATTTCCTTCTTTTCAAATTTCTTTTATTGTTTTCAAACAAGAAACAGGTGGACGAGATTGAAGGGAGTATGGTGGATGGTCTACCTCTTCAAATTCCAAATTCTTCAAAATATCCATTGTCTTGTGAGTAGGTTCATTTTTCACCCAAAAGAGGAACACCTATTAGCAACTTCTGTTACCATTTTTCTTTTAATGTCTTCTTTACATGGCACAGCGAGTTCTATTTCTATTTTGCATTCCAAAGATAACCACTCATCACAGTATTAGATCGAATCATGTCAACCCGTTTTTTAGGGACCAACCGTGATGACAAATGTATCATCCTAAATACAAATCATACGTGGCGATTATGTACATATTTAAATTACACTAACATACGACAATGTTCCACTGGCTATGATAAACTGCACCCCTTAGTCTAAAAAATAAAGCTCAAACTCGAAAAAATTAAAGTCAATTTTATGCGTGTCGTAGTATTCAGTTCAGACAGTTATGTGCTATGCGTGATACACGCTTAGTCAATCATGTATCTTTCGATACATGATTGACAAGGTAGATTTTTCCCGCAGTAGGTTGCCATTTCTTTCTGCGTTAGACCAGTTGCCAGAACACGGTCTCCCATGCTATTTACCCATAGCTGGCGGGAGAAGAAGAGGATTCATATCTTTCCCAAGTGTATTAGCACGTAAGTGAATGTAATGGATTCGACTGAAATTCGAACTCGGCTCTGGGCTATCCGAGCCGCTATCCACCGTGCCTCCTAGGATTTAGTTAGAATTCTTAAAACACAATGAAACACTAAATGCACATTTATAATGCCAACAACAGCAACGTACCCATAAAGGTTTGTTTGAAATATTTGCTCTCGTCACGAGAAAAATATTGCTCTCATTAATGATAAAATAAACCCAACACCAATTCAAATGATGGGTTTTATCAAATAAATTATTTACAATGCGAAAATGTTTATGTGGGGGAGACATCACGTGATCTAAAAGCGCGCATTTACGAATACAAGAGACACTTGCGTTTGGACAATCGATCTAACTCTCTCGTTTTGCATCGAAACGATGCTGGACATAAGTTTGATTTCACTAAAGCCACTCTGATTAACAAACAAGTGGCACTGTAATTGCTGAAAATGCCGCCAAATCAATTTGGAGTTGATCACTCCATACCTTTTCTTTGAGACATGTTGGGAATAACTTGGCTGGCTGGCTGCTTCTACATATGCAACTGGTTACGAATTATAATAGCTTGTGCGACACCAGTTCTTTTGTTCAAGATTAGGCGATCTGTCACAATTTGGTCATGGGCCATGAATTTCATGAATTTACTCCGTTGAAGGCATCCCAAACTGTGTCGTAATTTGGGTCTCAAAATTTTCATGCTGGAAATTGGTGTGCCGCTTCTTTGTAGTTGATAATGACGAGCACTACTCATTCAGTGTTTGCATCATACAACGATGAAGTTCTTTTTTGTATGTTCTTCTGCAGGAAAAATGAACTCCATGAAAGTCCGGTGTTCAATACATTTTACTTCCATGGTTTAGTTAATGATCTGAAACAAATTAAAAAAATCAACGAAGAAATGGTTCATTTCCAATATTAAAAAAAAAACTATATCTAGCGACAATGACAAAATAAACACTCAGATTTTGGGAAGTATACTCGGTCAAAAACATTTCACCACTATCTATCTATCTATCTATCTATCTATCTATCTATCGCCAGTTATGTTTTAAATAGCAGGGCCAACTGGAACATCGAGGATGATGGCGTTTAGTAATAGAACAACTCTGAATTCAAAACCGTGGAGAAGGCAACAGGAAACTGTCCCGCCATCTTTCTCACGATGTCATCGGAATTTAGTGATAATAAATAAAATGATTCTGTAGGGAGTCATGATCGTCTACGGTCTGAAGAGATATGACACCTAAATAAATTATTATCGTAAATAACAATTATTATGATCGCATTTTAGTCTACCTGACGATCTTTCCTGTAAAGAGTTACATCCTCACTAGGTGCCCTATATTTGTTGCCTTGCGCTTAGCAAGTAGCTGTTCAGCACATTAATACCTAGCATTCAATTTTTTGGTAATGGGCATTATTGGTTATATATGGAAAAATATAATTGCCGTATTTGACGGCAGATAAGGCGCATTTTTTTTTTTTTACTAAAAATATCTTTTAAAATTCCCCTGCCTCTTATATGCCATATGTAGGTTTAAAATTCGTGATAGTTGGTCGAAATTAGCTACCTGGCAACTTCTATTAGCTTAGACTTAAACATGAAGGAGCAATGGAACACGTGGATGGCAATGCCTGATCACGACCTTACACTTACAGGAAGAATACAATGACTCAGCAGTGCACAAGTCTGCGAAGTGGTGAGGCAAGCTTGGGATAATATTAGACCAGAAAGTGTTGTGCAATCTTTTAAAAATGGTGGCATTAGCAATGCTGTCAATGTAAAGGAAGATGACGCATTATTTAACGACGATGATAGTAGTATTGAAAATGAGTATCAGAGTTTTCATCACGAAGACGACGAATTTTATGGATTTGAAGGGGAATAAAATTTTAATGGTAACTGTACTGTTTTGCTCAATTGTAATAATTGCTTGATTTTTATTTTGTTTTCTTACCTTTGGATATAATAAAGTTTTTATAGGCTTGTGTTCTTCTTTTCCTATTATTTTTCGTTTAATTGCAATCATGGTTTGTTTAACCAAAATAATACCTCATAAATATAGCCTAGGCTGTACCATTTACTGATAATATTACTAATTGCTAATTTTTCATTTATTTTCCTTCTGAAATTGGGTTGCGTCTTATACACCCGTGCGTTTTATATGTCGTCAGATACCGGATATTTTATAAACCTATATTTAATGGCGATTTTTTTTTGTTATTATAAATCTATAATTAATACCGGATTGTAGGGTGAGCATTGATGGATTAAATGAAGTTAAGCAACATCGAACCTGGTCAGTACCTAAATGGATGACCGCTTGGGAATGTCAGGTGCTTAAGCTTGGATGTGTGGGTGGTGTAATGTATAATGTCTCAGAATTGTTAATCGGAGAGCCAAGTCCCAATTCCCGTTGGGGTCATCATATTAACATACGCTCAAATATCCTTGTTAAATGTATGAATCTTCCCCCAGATATAGGTTAATTAGTAAGAATTGTATCACTAAACCATTATTATGTCAAAAAAAATTCTTAAAATCTAAAAATATTTTCTGTCTTTAAATAACTCGCAATGGGTTGATATGCCGTAGAAAATGAATAATTCAATCGATTGATGAATTATTTGTCCCTGAATACAGTAGGTGTGGAATATGCGGCAATAATGAAGAATGATTGTTAATAGCCAAGGCAACTTGGGAGCCACATTTTGATTCTTGGGAACACCCTAACTAGTCTAAGCGGCCAGGGATACGCTACCTGAAGTTATTTCTAACTACAACGCTTATGTCAAAACCTGTTAACATATTTGCGCATATTTGACTGTGGTGCATGTGCCTGGTATTTCCTTATCAGGCTAGATTTCATGATAGATATATTGGGATTCGTATATTTGTACCCCAGAACGGATTTTTCGAAAACTATTTGATACAACCTGCCAATGACCAGTTTATTTTCTTAAGATACAAGTGTAAACCCGAAAAGAAACTTCTTACCATCAACGTACACCGTATTCTTTGCGGAAGAAGCGAAATAGTAATAATAATAATAATTATTATTAATAATAATATTAATAAAAATAATTTTGTGATAATCCATTGAGAAAATAATATAATATTTTGATGACAGTTTGCTCTTTGCAAGATATTAAAATTATAGGCAGATTTTTACTGAATGTTTCGCATAGTCTGTAGAATTAGGTCGTTGGTTCATATATTTGAATGACTTTCTAAATTTAGATTTACTTTCAGCTAGAATCTCGTTGAATCAAGCAGAAAAGAGACTGACAATAAATGAAATTAATATAAAAACGCAGGTAGTATACAGAGAAGCGTAATCCTAAAGAAGTATGGGAAGAGAATAACAAAATGGAATAATTTAAAAAGTGAAGAGAATGAGAGAATGAAGTAAAGGATTGCAGTGAATAATGTAATGCAAAAGATAAATGATGGAAGAGAATAAAGGAATACAGATTGAAGAGAGATAAAGTAATGAAGAGAATAGGAGACAGACAAAAAAAGAAGTGAATAAAATAAAGGAATGCAGAGAATAAGAGTGTAGAGGAAAAACAGTGAACAGTATAAAAGTATGAAGAGAATAAGAGAATAAAGTAAATAAAGAAGTGAAGGGATTCAGGGAATAAAGGTGCGGAGAGAGATAAAGTAATGAAGAGAACCGAAGAATGAAGGAAAGGAAAAGAAAATGAAAGAATGAAGAGAATAAAGCCGTGAAGAGATTAAAGAATTGAGGAGAACAACGAAATGAGTAAATAAGGGAATGAAGAGAATAAGGGAATGCAGAGAATAAAGCAGGGAAGAGAATAAAGGAATGAAGATAATAAAGGAATGAAGAGATTAAAAGGACTGAAAAGAGATAAAATAATGAAGAGAAGAGAGAAATGAAAAAAATAAAGAAGTGTGGAGAATAACTGAATGAAGCGAATAAAGCCGTGAAGAAAATAAAGAAAAGGACGGGAAAAGAACAAACAGAATTGAGGTTAGAGGAGAGAAATAAGCAGGTGGAATAAAATGAGATGGGTGTGGGTGGAATGGTAAATAGGTGGGGGGCAGGAGCAGACAAGAAATGGAGGAAACAACTAAGAGAAAATCTTCAGAAAGACGAAGATATTTTAATGTGGCATCAATAACCACGGCATAAATATTTATCCGCGCATTCCTGCTGTTGACTTCCTGTTAAGTTTTAAAAGAGTAGAGAATAGGCTGTTGTCAGCGACTTCCGGTTACATCATATGATGTTCTGAAAGCCACTAGTGAGGCCGCTGACCCTCTTCACGCTATGTCCCACCGACACCTTTTCCTCACCATTCCCAACTTTACGTTATGACAAGAGATCTAAGGCTCATTCAGATAATGACGAGTTAGTGAATGGGAGAAAAGCCATAAAATACATTGGCATGCCAAAAGTCTTGGGATAGCAGTATGCTTGGGTGATGGTAAGTGGCACCACCGTACCTTGATGTCATAGAAGTGTTCAGATCTATATTAAGTTTCTTCTGATATTTAGTAAGTTGCTCAAGACAAGATGGTGGGAATTATTGAAATTCGATTAGGATATGATAGTAGGTACCAGACAGACTAGATATTCTTTTTCTTTTTCTAGTGTCCCTTCAGAACGTGGACAACCAATGCCCTCCCCAATCTCCTATCCCTTGTAGCTCTTAGCAACGTCTCTCACTCGCTCTCAAGCCATCCATTCACACAAGCTCCTCAACTATGCAACTCGTTGCCTTTCCCAGTCACTTTTGCTTTTGATATGTTCTGTGAGTGCCAAATTCTCCAAGCCATTCTTCATCATTATATAGACATTCTTGAAGTTGCGAGGTTATTTGATATACCTCATTCTAGATCGAAGAAATATCAGCGAGATTGATTTACTGCCTACCGGAGATCGCCGACTACGGGTCCTTAATGATCGTGACCAGAGTCGTTTGGCCCGAATTTTCTGCAGTAAAAGTCAAGTGACGTTAGCTTGTATCACACCCGCATTCAAGGCAGGAAAAGTAATGTTAAATTTTGAATTTCTATATTTCCTTACTTGTATTAACGTAGCTTCAACTTAATAGCTATATGAAAGCTAAAATTCAAGTTTTATATTCTAGCTAACATCAATAGTGACGAAACTCTTCGCGAATATATTGGAACGTTTGCTTTGGATCAGAATATTGATTCCCTAGTATAAACGTCCTGCTCTCTTGTTTTGGGTCTACGATCAAAGTGTAGTATCTTCTTTGATGTGTTCTGAAGGATTCCAGTGGGGATTCGAGGACAATAACGTCAGTGACAGTAATCGCTGGGGCTGGGCAATTTTTTGGCCTTGGCCCATATGTACGCATTTGTTTACTCCGTGTGAAGAAAAAACATGTTGAAAAATCCTACCCATGTGAAAGGTAAGCTAAATGCAAGATAAAAATCCCCTTCCCTTCAAGCTTACCCTTCGGACTAGGGTCAAAGTGTAAAATTAGTCTTATTTTCCTTTTAAAATTATCAGGGTAACCCACATCCCTAGGATTCCAAATTTGCGATAGCGTTTCCCTTATTGCATCAAAAGAGCGGCGGGGGTCGAAAATCGAAAAAATAAGATAAAAAAAGTAAATGTAACAAACTTGGTCAAAATTAATAAAACCCCTCACGTTTTCTGTAATAAAAGAAGCAGCCAGCATTAAATCAGGTATTTTTCTTCATAGGGGGTCGTATATTGAAGTGTGTTTAAACAGAAATAGACATAAAAATTTGACCGTTTAAATGACGTCACCTTGAGTGACTAGAAAT